>CM055122.1:86563419-87021046 GCA_029206835.1 Rana muscosa | reverse complement strand
TTGGATTTTTGGTTGATATTCTGTCTCTATCATTTAACCCCTTCCTTACTGGGCACATATACCCCCTTCCTGCCCAAGCGAAATTTCAGCTTTCGGCACTGCGTCGCTTTATCTGACAATTGCGCGGTCGTGCGACGTGGCTCCCAAACAAAATTGACGTCCTTTTTTCCCACAAATAGAGCTTTCTTTTGGTGGTATTTGATCACCTCTGCGGTTTTTATTTTTTGCGCTATAAACCAAAACAGAGCAACAATTTTGAAAAAAAAACACAATATTTTTTGATTTTTGCTATAATAAATATCCCAATTCTTTTTTTAAAAAACTATTTTTTTCTCAGTTTAGGCCGATACGTATTCTTCTACATATTTTTGGTTAAAAAAAAATCGCAATAAGCGTATAGTGATTGGTTTGCGCAAAAGTTATAGCGCCTACAAAATAGGGGATAGAATTCTGACATTTTTTTAATTATTTTTTTTTTTACTATTAATGGCGGCGATCTGCGATTTTTATCATGACTGCGATATTGCGGCGGACACATCGGACACTTTTGACACATTTTTGGGACCATTCACATTTATACAGCGATTAGTGCTATAAAAATGCACTGATTACTGTATAAATGTGACTGGCAGGGAAGGGGTTAACACTAGGGGGCGAGGAAGGGGTTAAATGTGTGCCCTATGAGTGATTGCTGCTGTGGGGAGAGGGGACTGACTGGGGGAGGAGACCGATCTGTGTCCCTATGTACAAGGTACATAGCATCGGTCTCCTCTCTCCCTGACAGGACATGGATCTGTGTGGCCGAAGGAGCGGAGGCCGTATAATGACGGCCTCCCGGCATTTAAGAACCACTTTGCGGCCGTCATTAGTCATATGACGGGCGCAAAGTGGTTAAAATACACCTATGATAACAACTATAGACCCTTAATTTCTTTGTAAGTGGGCAAACTTATAAAATCTGCAGGGGATCAAATAATTATTTCCCCCACTGTATACGCATGGAATAAATGTATAGGAAGGCAAAATATATATTTAAAAGGGAGTAATCAACACAGTGGGGGGTGTGCCTACTGCCTAATGAAGATACTGTGCATTGGCATGGCGTCCTGCAAGTCCCTTCATTGATTCCAGGAATGCTGCAAGCACAGATCTGCTTCCATGCTTTGCATGGTCAGTTTACAACAAGGAAGAAGGGGGCCTGGCAGGATCAATCCAGATATTTCTCATGAATGGAGTAAATTAAAAAGTAAAAGTTTACTATGAGGAAGATCTACTTGGACAGAAAATGAGGGTGTTACATACACTTCATAACTTGGAACTTGCCTACTGTTGCTACCTGGTTTTGCTTCGGTGCAGGCCGCTGATGTGAAAAGGGGCGATGTTTCACTCACTTAGCCCTGCGGTTCCTCTGTGTCCTGCTCTGCGCAGTCTACTCCATGGCTTGACAGTAGTCACTGTGTATGCCAGCTCTAGAAAGTGATTTATTTTTGTTTTCTAGTAGAGCCACCATTAGAAATTATTGGGCCTATGCAGCCTACCTAGTGGAGCCACCCGCCTCCCCCATGGACCCAAATCGGGACAGTGCTATGATGAATGAAGAACATGATTTCTCATAGTTACACATGTGATGATAGCAGTGTAATATGTGTAAAGCCCCATACACACTATCAGTTTTCCTGCAGGTTTTTGTCTTCAGGTTTACCAAAACCATATAATATGAGGTCAAACCTTAAGGCTGGGTTCACACTAGTGCGACACGACATCTGTCCTACTTTGGATCCGACTTTGCCCTGCGACATGAAGCCGAAATATGTCCGACTTTCAATGAACGGGGATCCAACTTGGATCCCCGCCAATATCAGGCACTGTGTTTGGTATGAATCTTGAAGGGGAACTCCAGGCCAAATTTTAAATTAAAAAAACGGCGCGGGTTCCCCTCCAGGGGCATACCAGGCCCTTGGGTCTGGTCTGGATTTGAACAGGCGCCCCTACGCCGAAAAAACGGCGTGGGGGGTCCCCCCAAAATCCAAACCAGACCCTTATCCGAGCACACAACCTGGCCGGCCGCAGGGGAAGAGGGGGGGACGAGAGAGCGGCCCCCCCTCCCTCCTGAACCGTACCAGGCCGCATGCCCTCAACATGGGGGGTTTGGTGCTCTGGGGCAGGGGGGCGACCATGTTGATGAGGACAGGGCCTCTTCCCGACAACCCTGGCCGTTGGTTGTCGGGGTCTGCGGGCGGGGGGCTTATCGGAATCCGGGAGCCCCCTTCAATAAGGGGGCCCCCGGATCCCGGCCCCCCCACCCTATGTGAATGAGTATGGGGTACATCGTACCCCTACCCATTCACCTGGTGGAAAAAAATTGCAATAAAAAACACTGCACAGGTTTTCCAAGTAATTTATTGCACAGCTCCGGGGGTCTTCTTCCGACTTCCGGGGGTCTTCTTCCGACTTCCGGGGGTCTTTTCCGACTTCGAGGGTCTCCGGTGTCGTCTCCCGCTCTCCGGTTCTTTCTTCCGCCGGGCCTCCGCTAACTTCTTTTTAGCTCTCTTGCTAACAGAGGCCCGGTCTTCCCGTTGTCTCGTCCGGCTCTCCGTTGTCCTTCTGTCGGCCCCTCCACTAACTTCTTCGTAGCTCTTTCGCTAGTGGAGGGGCTGGTCTTCCCGTCGTCGCCGTCGGCTTCTTCTTCCCTCTTCTCCTTCTAGATGTTGACGCGTCGCTTCCTCTCGCTGTAATACTGGCTCTCCGCTCCGCTCCGCATTAATATAGGCTTCTCATGACGTCACAGTCACATGTTCCCATGACGTCACAGTCACATGCTCCGGGGCCATGTGCCCTGGAACATGTGACTGTGACGTCATGAGAAGCCTATATTAATGCGGAGCGGAGCGGAGAGCCAGTATTACAGCGGGAAGAAGCGACGCGTCAACATCGAGGAGGAGAAGAGGGAAGAAGAAGCCGACGGCGACAACAACAGGAAGCCCGGCCCCTCCACTAGCGAAAGAGCTAAAAAGAAGTTAGTGGAGGGGCCGGCAGAAGGACAACGGAGAGCCGGACGAGACAACGGGAAGACCGGGCCTCTGTTAGCAAGAGAGCTAAAAAGAAGTTAGCGGAGGCCCGGCGGAAGAAAGAACCGGAGAGCGGGAGACGACACCGGAGACCCTCGAAGTCGGAAGAAGACCCCCGGAAGTCGGAAGAAGACCCCCGGAAGTCGGAAGAAGACCCCCGGAGCTGTGCAATAAATTACTTTGAAAACCTGTGTAGTGTTTTTTTATTGCAATTTTTTTCCACCAGGTGAATGGGTAGGGGTACGATGTACCCCATACTCATTCACATAGGGTGGGGGGGCGGGATCCGGGGACCCCCTTATTGAAGGGGGCTCCCGGATTCCGATAAGCCCCCCGCCCGCAGACCCCGACAACCAATGGCCAGGGTTGTCGGGAAGAGGCCCTGTCCTCATCAACATGGGGGCAGGGTGCTCTGGGGTGGGGGGGCCGCAGGTCGCCCCCCTGCCCCAGAGCACCAAACCCCCCATGTTGAGGGCATGCGGCCTGGTACGGTTCAGGAGGGAGGGGGGGCCGCTCTCCCGTCCCCCCTCTTCCCCTGCGGCCTGCCAGGTTGTGTGCTCGGATAAGGGTCTGGTTTGGATTTTGGGGGGACCCCCCACGCCGTTTTTTTCGGCGTAGGGGCGCCCGTTCAAATCCAGACCAGACCCAAGGGCCTGGTATGCCTCTGGAGGGGAACCCACGCCGGTTTTTATTTAAAATTTGGCCTGGAGTTCCCCCTCAAGAGCAGTACAGCACAAGTCGCATGCCAAAGTCGGACCATGCAAGACTGCGGTCCGACTTTGATCCGACTTCAATGATAGTCAATGGGCTGAAGTCGGATCAAAGTCGGGCAGAAGTAGTACAGGGAGCACTTTCAAAGTCGGACCGACATGTGTCGGACCAGTTAGGACGGCTCCCATAGGGAAACATTGATTTTCACACGTCATGCGACATGAGCTCCCAATGTCGGAGCGTTTGTCGCCCCAGTGTGAACCAGGCCTAAGAGTTTCAATTTGTATGCAATCAGGCCGGTCCTTGCACTACATGGTTTTGGTAAATCTGAAGACAAAAACCTGCAGAAAAACTGATAGTGTGAATGGGGCTTTAGGAATGCCACAGCTGTTCAGATACATGCATCATTAATCATTCTACAATCACTCTCGGACAAATCACTGGCCATGGACTGTCACAGCACAGAACAGGATTACTGGACTTGCGGAAAACTGCACTCACTGCAGATGTCCTTTCCATCATCAAGTGACCGTATTTCTCAAGGCAATTGCCCCTCTGCCACATATTGCCAAACCCACCACAGGCAGGTCCTTGGGTCTAGTCTTGCCCATCCCTAATTGTCCCCCACCCTCTCTGCTGCATTCTCTGAAAAGCCACACCACCAGCCATTAATCAACTCATTTGAAAACAAATCCTGCTCATTGGCACATTCAAGGGCAATAGTCTCAACAGATATGATCCTGTGACTGAGTAATGAGCTAATTACAGGGGGTCCCCGACTTACGTACGCCCGACTTATGAACAACTCCTACTTACGAACGGGACGCTGCGGGACCATCTGGCGTTCTGCGCATGCGCGGCCAGACGGAGCCTCGGAAAATGTCGGAAATGTCCGTAATTGTCGTTCTGCACATTCAAAACCAACTCTGCGCATGCGCGGCCCGACTTACGAACATTTCCGGCTTACAAACAAGGGGAAAGTCCCTAACCCGTTCGTAAGTCGGGGACCCCCTGTACATGTAGGTCTGAGCACAGCACTTCCAGCCTGCACTAGCCTTTATACTGACCCAATGAGGCCCAGTGCTATTCTTCAAGCCACACTGATTGCTTTTCTCCCCTCTGTACCGTGGCTTGACAGGTACTGCTGTCACAGTCTCTGCAGCACCACACTGTTTGTTCACTAACTCTGAGCCTGCCTGTTAGGTGGCGACTATCTCACAGTGAACACTGTGGGGTTAATTTACTAAAACTGGAGAGTGCAATATCTGCTGCAGCTGTGCATAGAAACCAGTCAGCTTCCAGGTTTTTGATGTGAAAGCTTAATTGAACAAGCTGAAGTTAGAAGCTGATTGGCTATCAGGCATAGCTGCAACAGATTTTCCACTCTCTAGTTTTAGTAAATCAATCTCAGTGTTCTTTTCTACATAGGTGTTTTGATTACCTAATCCTTCAATCCTGCAGGCTCCCTCTGTGCCATAAGACGGACTCCCATATCCTTTTCTCGAAGGCACACGTCGAGTATCATCCAAAGCTTTTTATTGAAGAATGATCACATCGCAAAGTAGCAAGTGCAACCTTTCGGAGCTTCGCAGGACTCCTTTGTCAGGCATCATCACATGCCCGACGAAGGGGTCCTGCGAGGGTGAGAAGGACAGTGCTGGCTGCTGGGGGAGTCGGGGATAAGGTAAGTAAAGGGTCCTTTTTCCTGGTATCCTAGACATAAGTGAGCATTTAACCCTTGCGGGGGGAAGCCTTAATTTTTTGCCTTTTAGTAAATCAACCTCATAATGTATAGCAAGATATGGGAATACACTTATAAAGTAACATCATATAAAGTGGGAGCAGGACTGTCCTTTGGACAGTCATTTCTATAGGTTCACACTGTATATAGCTTATTTTATATATGGCTAAATCGAGTCATACACAAGGTGGAAAGAATGAACCATGAATGTTATAATCATTAAATTAAAGTAGCATAGTGAATTACTTTCCCATGCAGAAATATATATTTTAGAAATAGGTGTATGAATGGGATTTGAATGATAGATGATTCACAATAACATCCACTCTATCTACATCTCGTGTAGCACACAGGAGCATGATATTCCTTCTATTTTCTACAATAGGCTTATTCAGATGAGTGAAGCACTTAAATGGCTCCCCAGTTCTTATCCAGAGTTGCCTAAATATCATCACCTTCAAAAAGTAACCTATTTTAAAGCACTTCAAGTTCACAGATCACTTAGTCTCTTTTCTCTGTGTCCTTTAGTTTACTTTTAATGGCAGTATTATTTGACATTAAAGCGTTAGTCTGTCAACAGCTGTTAAATTAGGTTTTTGTTTTGGCTGAGAACTATGCTGTGGATTTTTATTTTGTGCCAGCTAGTTTATTGACATCCTCTACAAACTAGGGTCAGATAAAATTCATGTAAATGATTTATACTCTTTATATATGTAACTGCTAGCCCAGGGATATGCAATTAGCGGACCTCCAGCTGTTGCAAAACTACAAGTCCCATCATGCCTCTGCCTCTGGGTGTCATGCTTGCTGTTGTCAGAGTCTCGCTATGCCTCATGGGACTTGTAGTTTGGCAACAGCTGGAGGTCCGCTAATTGCATATCCCTGTGCTAGCCGCTTTTGTAGAAAATGTACAAATATTTTTAACCACTTAAGCCCCGGACCATTTGGTAGCTAAAGGACCAGAGGTGAATTCAGAATTTTGCACTGCGCTGCTTTAACTGTAAATTGTGCGGACATGCAATGTTGTACCCAAACAAAATTTGCGTCCTTTTCTTCCCACAAATAGAGCTTTCTTTTAATGGTACTTGATTGCCTCTGCGATTTTTATTTTTTGCGATATAAACGGAAAAAGACCAAAAATTTTGAAAAAAAATGATATTTTCTACTTTTTGTTATAAGAAAAATCGAATAAACTCAATTTTAGTCATACATTTAGGCCAAAATGTATTCAGCCACATGTCTTTAGTAAAAAAAATGTCAATAAGCGTATATTTATCGGTTTGCGCAAAAGTTATAGCGTTTACAAACTAGGGTACATTTTCTGGAATTTACACAGCTTTTAATTTATGACTGCCTATCTCATTTCTTGAGGTGCTAAAATGACAGGGCAGTACAAAACCCCCCCAAATGACCCCATTTTAGAAAGTAGACACCCCAAGGAAATTGCTGAGAGGCATGTTGAGCCCATTGAATATTTTTTTTTTTTGTCCCAAGTGATTGAATAATGACAAAAAAAAATTACAAAAAGTTGTCACTAAATGATATATTGCTCACACATGCCATGGTTATATGTGGAATTGCACCCCAAAATACATTCTGCTGCTTCTCCTGAGTACGGGGATACCACATGTGTGGGACTTTTTAGGAGCCTAGCCACGTACGGGACCCCGGAAACCAAGCACCGCCTTCAGGATTTCTAAGGGCGCAAATTTTTGATTTCACTCCTCACTACCTATCACAGTTTTGAAGGCCATAAAATGCCAAAGTAGCACAAAACCCCCCCAAATGACCCCATTTTAGAAAGTAGACACCCCAAGGAAATTGCTGAGAGGCCTGTTGAGCCCATTGAATATTTTTTTTTTGTCCCAAGTGATTGAATAATGACAAAAAAAAAAACAATTACAAAAAGTTGTCACTAAATGATATATTGCTCACACATGCCATGGTTATATGTGGAATTGCACCCCAAAATACATTCTGCTGCTTCTCCTGAGTACGGGGATACCACATGTGTGGGACTTTTTAGGAGCCTAGCCACGTACGGGACCCCGGAAACCAAGCACCGCCTCCAGGATTTCTAAGGGCGCAAATTTTTGATTTCACTCCTCACTACCTATCACAGTTTTGAAGGCCATAAAATGCCAAAATAGCACAAAACCCCCCCAAATGACCCCATTTTGGAAAGTAGACACCCCAAGCTGTTTGCTGAGAGGCATGGTGAGTATTTTACAGCTCTCATTTGTTTTTGAAAATGAAGAAAGAACATTTTTTTTTTTCTTTTTTTTTTCAATTTTCAAAACTTTGTGACAAAAAGCAAGATCTGCAAAATACTCACAATACCTCTCAGCAAATAGCTTGGGGTGTCTACTTTCCAAAATGGGGTCATTTGGGGGGGTTTTGTGCCATCTGGGCATTCCATGGCCTCCGAAACTGTGATAGGCAGTGAGAAGTGAAATCAAAAATTTACACCCTTAGAAAGCCTGAAGGCGGTGCTTGGATTTTGGGGTCCCGTACGTGGCTAGGCTCCCAAAAAGTCTCACACATGTGGTATCCCCGTACTCAGGAGAAGCAACAGAATGTATTTTGGGGTGTAATTCCACATATGCCCATGGCATGTTTGAGCAATATATCATTTAGTGACAACTTTGTGCAAAAAAAAAAAAAAAAAAATTGTATTTTTTCCGCAACTTGTGTCAACATATAAAATATTCCATGGACTCGACATGCCTCTCAGTATATAGCTTGGGGTGTCTACTTTCCAAAATGGGGTCATTTGGGGGGGGTTTTGAACTGTTCTGGCATTTTATACACAACATTAGGAAGCTTACATCCACTCTTCTAACCACTTGAAGACAAAGCCCTTTTTGACACTTTTTGTTTACATGAAAACATATTTTTTTTTGCAAGAAAATTATGTTGAACCCCCAAACATTATATATATTTTTAAAGCAAAGGCCCTACAGAATAAAATGGTGGGTGTTGCATTTTTTTTTCTACACAGTATTTGCGCAGCAATTTTTCAAACGCATTTTTTGGGAAAAAATACACTTTTTTTTAATTTTAATGCACTAAAACACACTATATTGCCCAAATGTTTGATGAAATAAAAAAGATGATCTTAGGCCGAGTACATAGATACCAAACACGACATGCTTTAAAATTTCGCACAAACGCGCATTGGCGACAAACTACATACATTTTTAAAAGCCTTTAAAAGCATTTACAGGTTACCCCGTTAGATTTACAGAGGAGGTCTACTGCTAAAATTACTGCCCTCGCTCTGACCTTCGCGGTGATACCTCACATGCATGGTGCAATTGCTGTTTACATATGACGCCAGACTGACGCTTGCGTTCGCCATTGGGCAAGAGCAGGGCAGGACAGGGGTGCTTTTTTTTTTTTTTTTTTTTTATTATTAATTTTGCTTTTTTATTTTTAAACTGTTGCTTCCATATTTATTTATTTGTATCACTTTTATTGTTATCTCAGGGAATGTAAATATCCCCTATGATAGCAATAGGTAATGACAGGTACTCTTTTTTGAAAAAACTGGGGTCTATTGGACCCTAGATATTTCCTCTGCCCTCAAAGCATCTGACCACACCAAGATCGGTGTGATAAAATGCTTTCCCAATTTCCCAATGGCGCTTTTTATATCCGGGGGGGGGGACATTCCCTCCCACTGCTTGTAAAAGCAGTCCAGAGGCTAATTAGCCACTAGGATTGCTTTTACATGAAAGCCGGCCGCTGGCTGAAAAGAATGATACCAAGATGATACCTAAACCCGCAGGCATCATTCTGGTATAAACATTCAAAGTCCAGCAACATACCAGTACGTTGCTGGTCCTTGTTGGACATGTATTGTAATCTTTTTTTTCATGCAGCCTGTTAGCTGAACGAAAAAAAAAGATTGATCGGTGGGTATGCCCACCATTAGAATACCGCCCTTCATCCACCCACTTCTAATGATGGGCATACATGCACCATTTATATATGCCGAAGCATGGGGGCATCTTCTCGCAAAAGTTATGCCGCGTACACATGGTCAGACTTTTCCACGGGCAAGCCTCCGTCGGAATTTCGACCGTATATACGCGGCATTAGGAGCAAAATCGCTCCTCCGCTCCTCCGCCCCTGCTGCCCCAATGCTTCGGCATATATGCTTTTTTTTTTTAACTGTGGTGGTGAAATCACCTCCTACAGCACTGGAGTCGCAGGGATCAGGCCTGTCTCTGCGAACGCTGCAGTTATGTGTGTTGTGTTTTGCAAGTGACAGTGATCGATCGATACTGCACTTCGGTGGCCTGGGCTGGACGGAGGGGCAAAACGCAGGTGCTAGCAGGTATCTGGGCTGATCCCACTAACAGTGCATTTTTGGGAACCCTAAACTGCTGGGGACGCTAGTATAGATCTGATCAGATCAGATATTGATCTGTTCAGATACTATACCACTAAGGGGGGTGTATGCTTCACGTGTGGGTGTTAGCGTTACTGGCACTAACCTGACGCTGCCTGGGGTGTGACGCAGACCCTCTCTGACGCTAAAACCTAACTGATATCACCCGCCGGGCGATCAGGGGGTTAAACCTTTATTGGGTTATATACGGCGGGTGCCCTGACACTATAAAAAGCAAACTAACTAACCAGCGTCACCCGTAACACTTATATGATGATCACTGGTGAAAGGGTTAACTAGGGGCAATTAGGGGGTTAAAACCTTTATTAGGTAATATATGGGGGTACCTGACGCTATATAAAAACCTGACGGCGAACCTAAAAAAAAATTACTGGCTACCTATCGGCATCACCGACACTAAGACAACGATCATAAAAACGATTGCTTAGCGACAGTGGTGATAGGGAGTGAAAGGGTTACCTGGGGGGGCGATCAAGGGGGTTAAACCTTTATTAGGTAATATATGGGGGTACCCGACGCTATAAAAACCTGCGGCGAACCTAAAAAAAATTACTGGCTACCGATCAGCATCACCGACGCTAAGACATCGATCATAAAAATGATCGCATAGCGACGGTGGTGCTAGGGGGTGAAAGGGTTACCTGGGGGGTGATCAAGGGGGTTAAACCTTTATTAGGTAATATATGGGGGTACCCGACGCTATAAAAACCTGCGGCGAACCTAAAAAAAATTACTGGCTACCGATCAGCATCGCCGACGCTAAGACATCGATCAGAAAAATTATAACTTAGTGACAGTGGTGATAGGGGGTGAAAGGGTTACCTGGGGGGCGATCAAGCGGGTTAAACCTTCATTAGGTAATATATGGGGGTACCCGACGCTATAAAAACCTGCGGCGAACCTAAAAAAAATTACTGGCTACCGATCAGCATCACCGACGCTAAGACATCGATCAGAAAAATGATTGCTTAGTGACGGCGGTGCTAGGGGGTGAAAGGGTTATCTGGGGGGTGATCAGGGGGTTAAACCTTTATTAGGGGGGGGGTTAGGGGGCTACACTGGACCTAAAACTAAATGTAGTGACACTTTTACAGTCACAAATGTCACTGATTGCAGTGATCACTAAATAAATAGTCACTGCAATCAGTGACACTGTGACTGGGGGCTGGGGGGGGGCTGGGGGGTGATCTGGGGGGGCCTGGGGGGGCGATTTATGTGCTTATGTGTCCTGGTGTCAGTGTAGTGTTGTGTGTACTAACCTGCCATCTTCTCCTGTACGGCGCTCGGTATATGTGAGCGCCCCAGGAGAGATGACATCACTTCCTCCTTCCTGGCAGGCAGGGGAAGCTCTCTCATTCGCCGGGAGCGATCGAGAGGGGGTGGCCGGAATCGAACGGCCGTCCCCTCATGCCGGATCACTCCCGAAGGTAAAACGACCACCCACTGTAAAGAAGGGGGGTCCGATCAGACCCCCCAACTATACAAAGGCAATCACGTACATATACGTGATTCTGCCTGTCGGTGCCATTCTGCTGACGTATATTTACAGTGGGCGGTCGTTAAGTGGTTAATAATGAACGTGGCTTGCACAAGGCCATTTATGTTTAGTTGTATGCATTACAGTGTTTGTAAACCTCTGAAATAAAGATTGAACACAGCATATCCTTCTATAGTGTGTACTTGCCGTGATCCAAAGCACCTAGTGTGATTTCTGTCAGCATTAGTCATTTCTGACAGTCTATGCCGCCACCAAGGAATCCTGGGAGATGGCCCCACCCCCTCTCCAGCTCACAGAAGGTGATTGAAAGCCTCAACTGTGCATATTTCCCAATGAGACTGTGTAGAGGGGTGTGTGTCCATTCCCACTCAGGTCTCAGATTACACTCAGCTCCCTGCTCTATGCTGTGCAGTGTGTGACATTGGATCTCTACCCCCTGCCTCCTGAAGCTCAGAACTGCTATGTAAAATATGTGCTTTAGGAGGCTGTAACAAAGAGAGAGGACTGCAAATGAACAGGTACAACTTACTGTATGTAGGAGGATTTGTTTAATCACCAGAGGCTAGTCACTTCACTGAGTATATGTATAGGTTTACAACCAACTTTAATTCTTTTTAGTTCTGTTTATAACTTTACACTTAGAGGTCCCATTTTAAAGCATTGAATGTGACTTTCACCAAACATTCTCTGTTTGTGAATCAATCACTGTTATTTAAAACACATGTACTTGGAAGATTTACCTGCAAAGAATGTTTGCTGAATGTCAGGTTCTCTGCTTTATACATATGCCCTTAAAATCTCAATAATATATACAGTATGCCATTTAACACCTTGCTGTCCTGTTATTTGGAGAATTGTAGGACTTGTCATGACCAAGTCTTTGTTGATAATGACATTTACAATAGAAGTAGTATCCTGGTTGTATATGTCTTTTTATCCTAATGAGCATTTTAGTGCATTCTGTTTAGGTTCTACCCCCTTGAAATGGGGCAAAGAGTGTAAACCTGAATTGCTATAATTGCTTAAAAAACGCATATGAAATAATCACTGTATTTGGGCTCAGAAAAATATAGAAGATACATGTGCACATGTAAAAGTTTTACATGCTAATAATGGTACAGCAAGGCAGATCTGAAAACTGCTTGCAGCAGCTTGGCTGTTCTGCCATACCCTAGTATTTGGCATGTATTCAATTGCTATAATACAGATAAGAACTGGAAGAGGTGAGCACACTTGGCAACTGTTTTGAATTGGAAGGTGTCTTTATTTATTAAAGGGTAGATCATTTTGCATAACAATTCCAACATATATAATACAATACATTACATGTATCATTACACAGGAAGTGATGATATTCAGCGTAACCATAACTCTGCATGAGGAACAAAACAACTGATTGTAAGGCCCCATGCACACGAGACGCAGGTGCAAACTCTGCTGAACACACGTTTTTAAACGCTGAAACCGGCGTTTAAAAACGCGCGTTTGGCCGCGTTTGCAGCCGCGTTTATTGGCGTTTAGCGGCGTTTTACCGCGTTTGCGTTTATAAGCGTTTCATCATAAGACCCTCCCTAAGCTCAAAAAACAGTAAATTTTAACCATTTCAGCCAGTTTGTGAGACCAGAGTGAGTAGCAGCAGCTGAGAGAGCCGCAGTGTACTTGTATTTAGCGTATCACTTGCCACGTCACCTGGCCACGTTACCTGCCACGTCACCTGACTACGTCACCTGCCACAAGTTGTGGATTGTCCACTTGCCACGTCACCTGGCCACGTTACCTGCCACGTCACCTGACTACGTCACCTGCCACAAGTTGTGGATTGTTCACTTGCCACGTCACCTGCCACGTCACCTGGCCATGTCACCTGCCACGTCACCTGGCCACGTCACCTGGCACAAGTTGTGGATTGTCCACTTGCCACGTCACCTGGCCACGTCACCTGGCACAAGTTGTGGATTGTCCACTTGCCACGTCACCTGGCCACGTCACCTGGCCATGTTACCTGCCACGTCACCTGGCCACGTTACCTGCCACATCACCTGGCCACGTCACCTGCCACAAGTTGTGGATTGTCCACTTGCCACGTCACCTGGCCACGTCACCTGGCCACATCACCTGACACAAGTTGTTGATTGTCCACTTGCCACGTCACCTGGCCACGTCACCTAGCCACATCACCTGCCACAAGTTGTGGATTGTCCACTTGCCACGTCACCTGGCCACATCACGTGCCACGTCACCTGGCCACGTTACCTGCCACGTCACCTGGCCATGTCACCTGCCACAAGTTGTGGATTGTCCACTGACCACGTCACCTGGCCACGTCACCTGGCCACATCACCTGACACAAGTTGTTGATTGTCCACTGGCCACGTTACCTGCCACAAGCTGTGGATTGTCCACTTGCCACGTTACCTGCCACAAGTTGTGGATTGTCCACAATGCAATGCAAGCAATTACAGTTTTCTTTTATATTTTTTAATAGTTTTTCATCATTTGCCATCATTTTAGAGATTTCTAATGTTAAAAAATAGGTCACCTTTAAAAACGCTTATAAACGCAAACGCGGAAAAACGCCGGTACCGCGTTTAGCCGCGTTTAGCAGCGTTTAGCGTCTGAAACGTGGAAAACTTTTGCGTCTGAACCCATTTTTTTGCTTCTGAAAAAACGAGGTTAAACGCAACTGCTTGTAAACGCCAAAAAACGAGAGTGTGTGCATGGACACATAGGATAACATTGAATGGGTTCAGGAGCAGTTGAAAAAAGCGTCCAACTGCCTCTGAACGCGCGTTCAACAGCAAATAACAGCGTCTCGTGTGCATGGGGCCTAAGGCCCATGTCAAACTAGCATTTTTGTGGTGCCTACAGAACCATTCTCCTTGGCAAGAAAAAAATGAGTCGCAGTCAGTGAAAGGTCGCTAAGCAATTTACATCTATTAGTCAAAGATCAACTTCTTCATTGGCTACTCATGTTATCTGCAGCTGCTGGTGGCTGTGGCACACCAGCAATTTGGAACTGTCTAGATTACAACATTACCCATGTAAAAAGTTACACATTATTATTGTACAGGGGCCCTGCTCATGAGAGCTTACACTTTAAATGGAAAGGAAAGTGATACAAAAGGTAGTAGCTATGTGGGGATGATTTGATCAAGAGCATAGAATTCAGTTTCTATCTAGAGGCAGTATAGGCTTGTCAGAAAAGATGAGTTTTCATGGATTTTCTAAAGACAAACAAAGTAGGAAATAGCAGTACAGGTTGAGGTAGTGGGTTCCAGAGGATGAGAGAGGCTCTGGAGAAGTCCTGGACGTAAGTATGAGAGCTAATGACAAGGACGCTAGCAGAGCAAGAGGTTTTGGGAGAAGCGAAGTGGATGGTGTTTTGCTTTGTGTTTTATCAAGGTTCTTGCGGTAAAACCAATGAAGGTGTCATGTACCTGGGTGTATTTGAACCGGGATCTTCCTGGTCCCAAAGCTGCAGCCTTACCTGTTGCGCTACTGAGCAGATCTAGACTTTTGGAAATGTCCTCTCAGTATTAAACATTACCTTGGACTCACCAGCCCCACCTACTGCCAGCTGTGGACAATTTTCAATCAAAGCAGCCCTTAAAAAGGAAGTGATGCTATCTCTCAGCGCCCGTTTGTGTGGAATAGCTCCCTGGGTGTTGTGACTGCTTTTTGATCCTGATTTTCGTGTTGAACTTCTGCCTGAATTCCTGACTACTCTCCAGCCTGCTGATTTTGTACTTCACTGCCAGCTCGTGTATGACCTTTGCCTGCCTGACCACTCTCTGGATTTCGATCGTGTACCATTTTTGCCTGATCTGTTGCCAACCTAATCTGCCTGACTACGTTTTCGCCTGAATCCTCAGCACACAAGTTCCACTTCGGACACTACCTATCACAGGTACCTTACAGAAGGTTAGACTTAACACAGATGGTTTAGTTTATACTTTGAGATGAGCTTGGTGATGTAGCTAGAGGCAGAGTTGTGAATGGTTTTGTAAGTTGTTAATATTTAGAATTTTATTTGTTGGATGATCGAAAGACAGTGAAGGTAGTGGCAGACACTAAACAGTTGGTAAGGTGGATGAATTTAGCAGCAGCAGCACAGGTGATAAACTAAAGGGGGAATAGCCTGTGTAAAGCCAGGCCAACAAAGTGGAAGCTGCGGTAGTCAAGGCGAAACATAACGAGAGAGTTAATTAGAAGCTTGGTGGTGTTGTTGGTTAAGAAGGAGCGTATTGGTATTATAGGAGAGGTCAGAGTTTAAGATAACACCTAGTATCCTGGTATGAAGGGAGGGAAGGAAAGATAATTGTGTTTTAATCTTGATGGAAGGGGGCACGGGGAGGAGGAAATATTATGAGCTCAATTTTGGAATAATTTAGGTTTTAGGAAGTAGTTAGAGGATTAGTAATGTGCAATGAGACGGAAGGGGTTAGCTGAGAAGTAGAGAGATTAGGGTGTTATCAGCATAGAGTTGGTATTGGAAGCCATGTGAGGTTAACAACTGACTAAGGGAAGAGGTATAGATAAAGAATAGTAGAGGTCTAAGGAAAGAGCCTTGGGGGACACCTAGAGAAAAAGAAAGATGAGAGGAAGAGGTTGACTTGTAAATAACACTAAAGAAGTGTGTACATAGGTAGGAACCAGGAAAGAGAAGAGACTTGGAGGCCAAGGAAGTTTCGTTTTTTTTTTTCTTTTTACAATAAGCACATGTATCAGTAAGATAACATTGCAGACAGTTGAAGACTAATGCCAGGTACATTTTTTCGTTCAACCCAGCAGGCTGAAGGAAAAAAGACTGATTGGTTGCTTTAACACAAGTGATGTTAGTACAACATGCTCCCCCGCTGAGCTATTGTGTTTTGACAGGGGGACTGCCCCCCCCCCCACCAGAACACTGATCAACACTCACAGCTATTGGCTGCAAGTGCTGATTGGATGCTGGTCCACTGACAGCACACACTTTAGATAAAAGACGGTTTCTGTTGAACCAGCCTATATGTGGCCCATGTGTACCAGCCTTAAGAGTTTGGAGGTAAATAGGATCAAGAAGTTTGGTCTTAGGTTTTTCAGACTGATGGCGTGCAAGAAGAGCTTTTTAAATATAGTGTTGTGTTAACAGGTATGATAATTGGGAGAGATAACAGACAAGCTTATTAAAACACCCGGCGCCAGCATCTCAACTGTGGGCACCCAGCTGTGACACGTTACGGCTTCACAGGCACATGTGAAAGCCGCTCTGCACATTGTGAATGGTCCTGCAGTTTTTTGGAACCTGTGACGTGTCACAGAAGACTGTGGGGAGGGAAGGGGAGAGGAGTTTGGATTGCCTAGGTGCCTGGAGGGGGAGGAGGCCTTAAAGCGATACTTCCCCTTTTGGATGGAGCTCCGCTTCAACAGTGACAATCTCATCACAAATTGCATATAACAAGGATTGGATGAGAGCGTGTTAATGAGTGATAAATCTGTGTGGCAGCACTGAGGGAGGAATTATGTTTAGGAGGACAGTTTTATATGGGGTAAAGTCTTGCATGGACCTAGTTTTACATCACATGTGCCTAAAAGTGCAGCTATATTGTTTGAGACTTTTATGCCGCGTACACACGATCGGAAATTCCGACAAGAAGACCGTTGATTTTTTTCCGACAGAATGTTGGCTCGAACTTGTGTTGCATACACATGGTCACAGAAATCTTGTCGGAAATTCCGACCAAAAGCTCACATAGGGACATTTATTTTCGGAATTTCCCATCATGTGTACGCGGCATTAGTGTCACTTGTTTGTTAACATGATCAGGACCTAATTCTGTATGTAGTAAGGGGAACAAGAGCATTCAGTGATGGATGAGAGTGAGCTGTTGTAGACAGAAGTGGCCAGGTCAGGGCAGGACAGGGCTAAGCTTTTGTCATAGATACTATCAGTAGCAGAATAGAGAAGAGAAAAGGTGGCAGTGGTGAAGGTTACTACATGGTAACGGTTTGCTGGTTGAAGGGATAGGAAGTTGAAAACAGGATAGGAGTGAAACTGACCAGGTTGTGATTGAAGAGAAGAAAAGTGGTGTTTAAGAGGTTGCATAGAATGCAGAGGCAGAAAATAAACAAGGAAAGGGCTGTCAGAATAAGTAGAAGTGTGTGTTCATTGCGTTAGGTTGAAAGATGAGGTTAGTTTGAGAAATTGAGGGGTAGCCAAATTGTTAGCACAGAGATGTTGAGGTCACCAAGAATGATGGTGGGAATTACAGAGGTGAGAAAGTAGGGTAGCTAGATAGAGAAATTGTCAGGGAAGCCTGACATCAGTCCAAGATGCCAATAAATCACAGCAATCCTCAGAGAAACTGGAGAAAAAAAAATGCAGATACAGTGAGATTCAAAAAGCAGAGTGATAGAGATGGAGGTGCAGGAAAAATTTGGAAACAGCTTTGTGGGAATAGAAGGATTCCAACTCCACCCCCTATTTGTCCACTGGGTTTGGTTGAGTCTAGCAGAGGCCACCATAGGAGACGTCAGCTGGAAAGGCAGAGTCAGATTCTTGAAGCAACGGCAACTAGGTTAAGCAAGTTGGAGATTAACAGAGATGAGCTTGTTACAGTCAGAACAGGCATTCCAGAGGATGCATGAGAAGAGGGACTGGTTCTTGAGAGCAGGGGAATAGAAATTAGAATGTGTGGATTGCGGCTGCTGCAGGAGGAAGAAGGTTGCCAGATGTGGGGGTGAAAGTTAAACAGAAGAGGTCCAGGATTGGGTAAAATATCTCATGAGGTCAGGAAAAGCAAGAGGATGAGGGGAGTGAAATTTATATTGATGCATGTGACCCTAGAGGATATGTCAGCTTGTGGATTCAGAATAAGCAGCCAGTGATAAGTGCAGTAATATGGACAGGGCAGGAATGAGGGTGATATACAGTCTACGTTGTGGGGTGGATAAGAAGGGTACAGGAATGAAAGTTTGAGAAGACAATATTGTAAGAAACGTGGTAGAGGGAGTTTTTTTACCCTACAGTAATTCATTCTCTGCATTCAGGTAAAAAACCTTCTATGTTCAGTTCCCCCCAGGCCCCTCTAAATACTTAACTGAGCAGAAGTGATCTTCTGCATCTTATGGTAGATTCACTAGATATTATCCAGTAGAACTTGTATTAGTGTTATCGAGTCATTGCATGCTAGTACACATTTAATTTCTATGCTGACAATGAGTTATTAATTTATTCTGATTTACTTATACCTGAATTTGTTTGAAAAAACGGGGCAATTCATAGATGGGTGGGCATTGGTGTCTGCTACCCAGATATTTAAAAAAAAAACTGGAATCTGAAAGTATAGCCACCAACAAAGACAATATCTGCTATTAGGACCTGTCGTCTAAAGCATAGCTCATCTTTGTTTGGAAAAACTTGGTAAAGATATGTAGGTTTTCTCTGTTAAAAAAAATGTAGGTAAATGATAGCAGTAAAAAATGGTATAGTTCTTTTCTAGGGTATAAGTTTTCATAATCCAGTGAGAGAGATCTAAGGTATGCTGCATATACTGTATGTTGCTCTTAGATTACTAAAGACACCTTTATTTAAATTAGGATGCCCCTCATACAGAATCTTAACCAAACCAACTAAACCAATTCATACCAGCAGTATTGCATATTAATTGCTATGGCAGTAATAGTAATATCAGGTGGTTAGTGTAGTAATGTACCAAAAGTGACAGTACGGTAATTTGTTGTTTTTCTAATAATCCAATTAATATAACAGGAAGACATTTTAGATATAATATATCTCTGTGGGTAGCATTGCATATATTTCCTACATTGTGAATAAGGGCCTTGCATTGTAGGAAGAGATTCCACAGCTGTGATACAGTGAGGCAAAAAAGTATTTAGTCAGCCACCAATTGTGCAAATTCTCCCACTTAAAAAGATGAGAGAGGCCTGTAATTGTCGTCATAGGTATACCTCAACTATGAGAGACAAAATGTGAAAACAAATCCAGACAATCACATTGTCTGATTTAGAAAGATTTTTTTTGCAAATTATGGTGGAAAATAACCTGTATTAATGGCACCTGTTTAAACTTATTAGCAGTATAAAAGACACCTGTCCACAACCTCAAACAGTCACACTCCAAACTCCACTATGGTGAAGACCAAAGAGCTGTCGAAGGACACCAGAAACAAAATTGTAGACCTGTACCAGGCTGGGAAGACTGAATCTGAAATAGGCAAGCAGCTTGTTGTGAAGAAATCAACTGTGGGAGCAATAATTAGAAAATGGAAGACATACAAGACCACTGATAATCTCCCCGAATCTGGGGATCCACGCAAGATCTCACCCCGTGGGGTCAAAATGAAAGAACGGTGAGCAAAAATCCCAAAACCACACAAGGGGACCTAGTGAATGACCTGCAGAGAGCTGGGACCAACGTAACAAAGGCTACCATCAGTAACACACTACACCGCCAGGAACTCAGATCCTGCAGTGCCAGACGTGTCCCCCTGCTTAAGCCAGTACATGTCCGGGCCCATCTGAGGTTTGCTAGATAGCATTTGGATGATCCAGAAGAGGATTGGGAGAATGTCATATGGTCAGATGAAACCAAAGTAGAGTTGTTTGGTAGAAATCCAACTCGTCGTGTTTGGAGGAGAGAGAATGCTGAGTTGCAACCATAGAACACCATACCTACTGTGAAGCATGGGGGTGGCAACATCCTGCTTTGGGGCTGTTTCTCTTCAAAGGGAACAGGATGACTGATCCGTGTACATGAAAGAATGAATGGGGCCATGTATCGTGAGCTTTTGAGTGCAAACCTCCTCCCATTAGCTAGGGCATTGAAGATGAAATGTGGCTGGGTCTTTCAGCATGACAATGATCCCAAACACACCGCCCGGGCAACGAAGGCATGGCTTCGTAAGAAGTATTTCAACGTCCTGGAGTGGCCTAGGCAGTCTCCAGATCTCAACCCCATAGAAAACCTTTGGAGGGAGTTGAAAGTCCGTGTTGCCCAGCGACAGCCCCAAAACATCACTTTTCTAGAGGAGATCTGCATGGAGGAATGGGCCAACATACCAGCAACAGTGTGTGACAACCTTGTGAAGACTTACAGAAAACGTTTGACCTCTGTCATTGCCAACAAAAGATATATAACAAAGTATTGAGATGAACTTTTGATATTGACCAAATACTTATTTTCCACCATAATTTGCAACAAAAAAATATATTTCCAAATCAGACAATGTGATTGTCTGGATTTGTTTCCACATTTTGTCTCTCATAGTTGAGGTATACCTATTATGACAAATACAGGCCTCTCTCATCTTTTTAAGTGGGAGAACTTGCACAATTGGTGGCTTACTAAATACTTTTTTGCCCCACTGTATGTGGCTGTGCCATTAAATTTTTTTTAGTCCATCATACCAAAATACATATTTTATTATATCACACAAAAATGCTTTGCCCTGTGTCAAAGTGGAAATGAAATCTTGTATTGTTCTCAGTTTTAGGCTACCATTGTATATAATAATGGATTTCTTTGTTCACTGTATTTGATTCTAAGTGTCACTTAAAAGTTCTTCTTTTTTGAAGTTTTTGCATTACAAGCCATATTTCCACTTTCTCTTCTTTCACAGCAAGTGACCCATCTAGCTTTTGAAGATGAACCACTGCCAGTAATCTGAAATACAATTCTCTGGGATTTGCTAATGCTTGAATAACAATAGAAGAAGAACCTGAGTTAACCTATAACATGTGCAATATGAACTGCTCACACCTACAGGGATAAATGTATTGTCATCAAATCACCCGTTAAAAGCTTTTTTGTGCAATCTCTTGGCAACAAAAAAGACTTTACTTGTCGTGATGTCAGTTGATCACTATTTTCTGATAAAATACCTATAAATTTTTAGCCATGACCGTGGATTTAAGTTTGGTTTATTGTTTGTTGTTGGCAGTGGTATTAAGGTGATCGTCCCAAATGCATTAAATAGCTTAGAAGAAAAGCACTTTTCAATGACATACAGATTACTGGGATATTATGTACAGAGGCCAAAAGAACAAGAAGCATCATTCTGATGAAAGTCTAATTTTAATAATTTTAGTAAATAATTGTCATGGGCGTGTAGTGGACACAGGAAAACGTGTGAAATGATCTCCTCTTGCGACAGTCATAGCACCTTAACACCCCCCCCCCCCCTCACTACATAGAATGCCTGTAAGCTGAGATAGATTCACAAGATGCAGTTATCGTTTCCAGGCAAAACAAAGTATGCACACACCTGTTCAAAAAATCTGCTCTATCAAGAACATAATCATGGTAAATGATAGAGTCCTTGTTTATTTGACATATATGGACTCTCCAGCAATTTCCATTCCTCACATTCAGTCTGCTAATGGCATCCTGCTTACCCACCTGATGTCTACTAATGACATATTTGCATCCTTCTTTCAGGACCTGTTTTCAGTCCGTGGTGGTGTTTTTAGATGAAGATTTATCCGATTTCTTCCACACAATTAAAGTGATTGTAAAGTCTTGTTTTTTTTTTTGTTAAAAATAATAAACATGTTATACTTACCTGCTCTGTGTATTAGATTTGCACAGAGCAGCCCAGATCCTCCTCTTCTCAGGTCCCTCTTTGGCTCTCCTGGCCCCTCCCTCCTGACGAGTGCCCCCACAGCAAGTAGCTTGCTATGGGGGCACCCGAGCCGAGCCACAGCTCCCTGTGTCCATTCAGACACGAAGCTGCAGCCTGGCCCCGCCCTCTTTCTCTTCTCATTGGATCACTGGCTGTGATTGACAGCAGCAGGAGCCAATGGTGCCACGCTTCTGTCTCAGCCAATGAGGAGGGGAGTCCCGGGCAGCCGAGAGTAAGTAAGTATTAAGGAGCCTGAGGGGGGCAGCTGCACACAGAAGGCTTTTTATGCATTAAGATAAAAAACTTTCTGACTTTACAACCCCTTTTAATCTCCCCCAGTTGTCACAGAAGGATAGTACCTCAATGGATAACTCCCTGACACAACAAGTAATTCTATATGCCTTCCACGCCTTCCCAGCTAAAAAATACCTCTGAGGATGGATGGCCTGTTGTTCTGGGTGCCTCATTTACTTACAGTTTATAATGATACTTTTGAAAGAGGCCAACTGCCTCATTCCATAACCAAGTTGCTGATTATTTTTTATATACACACCAGGCAAAAGTCAGAGGCCTTGTACACACGACTGCTGGCAGAGCTTTCTTGCTGAGAAAACCGTGCGTGTGTATGAGCCTTTCAGGTTTCTCGTCAAGAAAACTGCCCAGAATTTCGACGAGAAAAATAGAGAACCTGCTCTCTATTTTCTCATTGGGATTCTTGTCGGCCTGTTTCCTGAAAAGAAACCCGAGAGTGGGTATACTTACCTGTCGCCGTGGAAACCCACGCATGCTCGAGATGACTTTGACGCATGCGCGGTAGCTTCCTAAGCATAGGTAGGGTGTAGCAAGATGGCGGCGACGGCATCGAATGTGACGAGCGTATGCTCGTCGTAGTCAATGACGTCACCGCGTTCGTTCCATTCAAAAGAACGGCGGTTCTTTTGAACGGAGTGTGTGTACACTCGGCCGGGACAAGATTCTTGTCAAGAATCTCGTCAGGAAAAACGATGGGTTTTTTCCTGACGAGAATCTCAGCCGTGTGTACTAGGCTTAAAGGAATGTGTATCCTATCGCCCTATTTTGGTCATTAATAGTAATAGAAATGTTTTAATTAAAGTGCTGGCCCATCAAATTCCTAAAGTAGTACAGTATTAAGTATTATTCACTCAGGCCATTCTTGATGCCTGACAAGAGCACATATGGCAACATTAGATGGCTATTCTTAAACATACACCAGACATAGTGTCAACAGAGTAACGGCTTTGTGGTGTCAGCTTATATAATGAAAGCTTTTTATTCAGTCAGCTGGCAATACGTGTTTGCTATGCAGGCATTTGGTATAGGTCTGCAGTTTTCTACATTGAGCTAAACTATTATATGCTGAACCACTAGAGAGGATACCTACTAGTCAGGATGTCTCTGCCGTTTTTCCTCTGTAAAGGGGTACACATCAGGGTTTCCCCATTTTATAGCTGCTTTTTGCATGTAGTATTCTTCGGCATTCGTGTCTGCCTAGTGGCATCCAGAAGAGGCTCCTGGAAGAGTACATCCCTTTGTATGCCGATGTTTCTCTGGTATACTTACAAGATGTCAAACTTTCACTTAAACATCTGTTAAATATTATGGATAGTTTTGCTCTGCTATTTTATCTGGTTTGCAGGTGTACTTGGGAGAGTCAGTTATTCTCCCTAGAAGGCCCCCTAAATCATACATCTTTATGCAACATTCTAAACTGGCCACAGTTGAGAACTTTTAAATACTTTTGTGTTCTTACCATTAATGGGCTCTACTTTTTTTTAAACAGCATCTTATTGCAATAATCTCTCTAAAACCTAATTGGCTCTTCCTCTTAATTTGACTGAGGTTATATCAACTGTGACAGCAGGAAGGTAAAGTCACCTGGTTGCATCCAGGGGGGTAGATATATTTCGCCCAGATTCAGGCTTTACGCCGACTTATACAACTAGGTGGAGAGTTGTATAAGGCTAGTGGGCTCATGGATGACTCGTACCTCTAGGGAGAGGGCTGGGCGTCGTACAGACAGGGAGTTGATGAGGCCAGCTGAAGCTTGTCAGCTCATTTAGGCCTCTATAAGAACTCCCAGCTTCATTAGATGTGGGCTCATGCCTGGAACCAGACCTGTGTGGACTGTCTAGGGAGAGTGAACCCCTGTGCGGTGAGGCAAAGCCTGTGTGGCTATTTGTTTGGACTTTTACTAAACCAGGGACTTAGGGACTAGGACAGCACTAGGCTGATCCCAGTTGTTAGTTAGGAAACCTGTATGTTTAGTCAGAGGTCAACTTGACCAGGATTTATTTTGGTTATGTTTCTTTTGCTTTGCTGTGTTTTGTCACTGTAAATAGAAAATAAACCGCACCTTTTTTTTGATTTTGAAAACCACAACCTCCGTTTGCTGGGCCTGTTTTTGTGTGGGGAGCCCATCCCGGGGGTCACACACACCCGCTGCCAAGCTAACCCCCTCACAGTTGGTGGAGAACCAGTGGCAGTTTTTTTTTTAAGCCAGCATGGAGGAGATACTGAAGCAGCTGGCTCTAGCAAATGCCAATCAACAGCAGACAAATGCAGGTTTGCAAAAGAGCCTTGCAGCTCAACAACAGAACTTCGCAGCCCAGCAGCAAGCTCACCAACAGAGCCTGGAAGCTCAGCAACAAGCCCAGCAGCAATCTGAGGCCCGCTTCATAGACCTGTTACAGAAGCAAGAGCAGAGACTACAACAAATGGAAGCAGTAATGCAGCAACGTCCGCAGACCAGTGAGGAAAGCCGTCCCACTAATACCGCGTCCTTTGGGGTGAGTCGTTTATTGACAAAAATGACTGGAGAGGATGATCCAGAGGTATTTTTGACCACATTTGAAAGGACTGCTGAAAGAGAAAAGTGGCCTGAGGAGCAGTGGGCTGGACTGGTGGCTCCTCTGTTAACTGGTGAATCGCAGAAGGCTTACTATGACCTAGAGCCTGACCAAGCAAAAGACTATGTGATGCTAAAAGCTGAAATATTGGCAAGGCTGGGTGTCACCCAGGCTGTCCGGGCTCAGCGTGTGCATAACTGGACTTTCCAGCTTGGAAAACCCCCCAGGTCTCAAATGTATGATCTCATTCACCTGAGCAGAAAGTGGCTACAGCCAGAGACTTTGTCCGCACCAAAGATTGTGGAACGTGTTGTAATGGATCGGTTTTTGAGAGCTCTTCCTACTGCCATCCAAAAGTGGGTAAGCCATGGAGACCCAGAGACGGCCGATGGTCTTGTGGATCGTGTGGAGAAATACTTGGCTACAGAGAACCTGACGGCCTCTTCCAGAGACACTCGGACTTTCCACCCTAAGACCAGACCATCCCCAGGGGCGGATAAGAGGATTCCAAGGGGTGAGGGTGGAGAGAGTGAGAGGGTGGGAGCTCTACCCCAAGTTTGGCGAGAACAGCCTGGGAAATCAGCGGCTCAAGAGGCGGCAAGAAGGATCGTTTGCTACCGCTGCCGGCAAGCGGGACATATTGCAGCCAATTGCCCGGTTGTGGAGGAACCCATGCAGTGTGACTTTCTGATGGGCAGACGTCAGTCGCTGTGTGCGACAGTCGCATGCACTGCCATTCGAGGAACTGAGAAACATTTATGCAAAATGTGTGTTAATGGTAGAAATGTTGTGGTATTGCTGGATTCAGGTAGCCTTGTGACCCTGATAAAGGCTGAGTTAGTTAAAACAGAGGTCTCTGGGAATAGCAAGGTAGCTGTTATTTGTGTGCATGGGGACACCCGAGAGTATCCAGTGACTACAGTGTGTTTCGAGACCCCCAAAGGTACCCTCTCTCATCCAGTGGGCTTAGTATCTCAGTTACCGCATGACGCCATTGTGGGAAGGGATTTTCCGAAGTTCTGGGAACTGTGGGATGACCCTGAGCCCCCCACTGGTGCCCCTATGTACCAGGAATGGGATAGCCAGAAATCCCCTGAGAGTGGTGAGGACTCTCCGGAATTTCCCTTATCAGTATTGGCAGGGGAGACTCAAGAAACTGGAGAGGAGCCCACCTCCTCAGACGAAAACCTACCGTCTGTGGAGTTTTCTGATCTTGAGGTTCACAGGGAAAACTTTGCCACAGAACAGTTGAAAGACCCCGCCCTAATAAAGGCACGGGAAAACGTAGTGAAAATAGATGGCGAGTTAGTGAACCCAGATAATACCTGCACTTACCCATACTTCAGCGTAGAGAAGGACCTACTGTATCGGGTGGCAAAAAGGGCAGAAGAAACCGTTGAGCAGCTTGTGGTGCCCAAACCTTACAGGAAGTTGGTGTTGGAGTTGGCCCATGGGCACATTCTTGGAGGTCATCTGGGGACAGAGAAAACCCGAGAGAGGGTATTACAGAGATTCTATTGGCCGGGGGTGATAAAGGACATAGAAAATTATTGTTCCTCCTGCCCTGTGTGTCAGAGGTCGGCCCCGATGCCACATTTCCGTAGCCCGCTGGTCCCTCTACCCATCATTGAGGTCCCGTTTGAGAGGATTGCCATGGATTTGGTAGGTCCTATAATCAAGTCCGCTAGGGGGCACCAGTACATATTGGTTATAATGGACTATGCCACCCGTTATCCAGAAGCGATCCCTCTCAGAAATACCTCGGCCAAAACCATAGCCAAAGAGCTATCTCTTGTTTTTAGCCGGGTGGGTATTTGTAAAGAACTGCTTACGGACCAAGGTACACCCTTTATGTCCCGGGTTATGAAGGAGCTGTGTAAATTGTTCAAAGTGACGCAATTACGTAAATCTGTGTATCACCCCCAAACCGATGGGCTGGTTGAAAGATTCAACAAAACCCTAAAGCAAATGTTGAAGAAAGTGGTGGATAGAGATGGAAAGGATTGGGACTGTCTACTTCCTTATCTGATGTTTGCTATTAGGGAGGTGCCCCAATCCTCTACGGGATTCTCCCCCTTTGAGTTACTGTATGGGAGACACCCAAGAGGGCTGTTGGATATTGCCAAGGAAACTTGGGAAAGTGAGAGTTCTCCCCACAGGAGTGTGATTGAGCATGTCGCCCTGATGCAAGACCGAATTGCACAGGTAATGCCCATCGTGAAGGAACATTTGGCCCAAGCGCAGTTAGCACAGCAGAGAGTGTACAACCGTGGAGCCAAGACCCGTACCTTTTCCCCGGGGGATAGGATACTGGTACTTGTCCCTACGGTTGAAAGTAAATTCCTTGCCAAATGGCAAGGCCCCTACGAGATAATGGAAAAAGTGAGCGAAGTGAATTACAAGGTCAGACAACCAGGAAGGCGAAAGCCCGAACAGATCTATCACGTTAATCTGTTGAAAGCCTGGAGGGATAGAGAGTCCCTAGTCGCAGACACTTGGTCACCAGCTCAAACTGGTTGCGTGATTCCTGAGGTTGGAATAGCAGCCACCTTGTCACAACCCCAACAACAGGAGGTTAAGGAGTTTGTGCTTCGCAACAAGGAGGTATTCTCTGAGCTGCCGGGACAAACATCTGGGGTAGAGCATGACATCATTACCCCGCCCGGTGAAAGGGTGAAGTTAAAACCCTATCGGATCCCAGAGGCCCGACGGGAGGCAATACGGGAGGAAGTACAGAAAATGCTGAACTTAGGGGTGATAGAGGAGTCCCAAAGTGATTGGTCTAGTCCCATTGTGTTGGTGCCTAAACCGGATGGGAGCTGGCGATTTTGTAACGATTTTCGTCAGTTGAACAAAGTTACAAAATTTGACACCTACCCCATGCCACGTATAGATGAGTTGATCGACCGGCTGGGAACAGCCCGATACATGACGACTCTTGACCTCACAAAAGGGTATTGGCAAATCCCCCTGGCCAAATTGGCCAAAGAGAAAACCGCATTTGTAACCCCAGACGGGGCATTCCAATATAAAAGAATGCCGTTCGGGTTACAGAATGCGCCGGCCACATTCCAGCGGAAAATGGACCAGATGCTGAGGCCCCATCGGAAGTATGCTGCGGCTTACCTGGATGACGTAATTGTCCATAGCACAGATTGGGCCTCACATCTGCCAAAAGTGCAAGCAGTCCTGGACTCTGTTCGGGAAGCGGGGTTTACGGCTAACCCCAAGAAGTGTACCATTGGGCAGGAGGAGGCCAAATATCTTGGGTACACCATTGGGAGGGGAGTAATAAAACCCCAACTCAACAAAGTCGAGGCCATCCAGAGTTGGCCACGTCCCAACAGCAAGAAGCAGGTACGAGCCTTTCTGGGAATCGCTGGGTATTATCGGCGATTCATTCCCCACTTTGCCTCTAAGGCTGTGCCCCTAACCAACCTAACGAAGGGGAAAGGGTCGGTCATGATTAAATGGACCCCCGAGGCTGAGGCAGCATTCCAATTCTTGAAACAAGCCTTATGTAGCCAGCCAGTGTTGTACTCACCCGACTTCTCTAAAGACTTTGTCGTACAAAGTGATGCGTCAGATGTGGGGTTAGGAGCAGTATTGTCCCAGGTCTGGAACGGGGAAGAGCACCCAGTCATTTACCTCAGCAGGAAGTTGAAGTCCCATGAGGTAAATTACGCCACCGTTGAAAAGGAGTGTTTAGCGGTGAAGTGGGCTCTAGATTCCCTTCGGTACTACCTGCTAGGTAGGCACTTTGACATGGTTACGGATCACGCTCCGTTAAAGTGGATGGCTCAAAACAAGGAAACAAATAGAAGAGTGAATAGGTGGTTCCTGGCCCTCCAGGAATTCAACTTCACAGTAAAGCATCGCCCTGGCGTTCAAATGGGGAATGTGGATGCTTTGTCTCGAGTACATGAATGCCTGATTGCTGGTGTTCCAACCCCGAGGTTAAAACAAGAGGGGGGGTATGTGACAGCAGGAAGGTAAAGTCACCTGGTTGCATCCAGGGGGGTAGATATATTTCGCCCAGATTCAGGCTTTACGCCGACTTCTACAACTAGGTGGAGAGTTGTATAAGGCTAGTGGGCTCATGGATGACTCATACCTCTAGGGAGAGGGCTGGGCGTCGTACAGACAGGGAGTTGATGAGGCCAGCTGAAGCTTGTCAGCTCATTTAGGCCTCTATAAGAACTCCCAGCTTCATTAGATGTGGGCTCATGCCTGGAACCAGACCTGTGTGGACTGTCTAGGGAGAGTGAACCCCTGTGCGGTGAGGCAAAGCCTGTGTGGCTATTTGTTTGGACTTTTACTAAACCAGGGACTTAGGGACTAGGACAGCACTAGGCTGATCCCAGTTGTTAGTTAGGAAACCTGTATGTTTAGTCAGAGGTCAACTTGACCAGGATTTATTTTGGTTATGTTTCTTTTGCTTTGCTGTGTTTTGTCACTGTAAATAGAAAATAAACCGCACCTTTTTTTTGATTTTGAAAACCACAACCTCCGTTTGCTGGGCCTGTTTTTGTGTGGGGAGCCCATCCCGGGGGTCACACACACCCGCTGCCAAGCTAACCCCCTCACACAACCCAATAAATATTTATATCTTACTAAAGTTCTATAAATAATTCAGATTTCCCAGGTTTTATTCCAAATACATTGTTTCCCAAACTTGATTCTTCCTTATTCTCATTTATTTGGAACTATGCTTATGCACGGTTAAGCCCACATTACAGGCAGCACTTGCAGGTGGCAGCCTTGCTCACGCTAACTTCTATAAATATTTTTCATCCTCACATGGCATTAATGCTGGAGTGGTTGACTTCCTACATTGAAAAATTCAGTTACTTCTATGGAGGTAGCTGTGGTATGGTCCCTTGATCCACTATGGAACCTGATCCACAGGATATCCGTTACCCCGCTCCAGCCTATATCCCTTTCGAATACCTCTGTCCTGGCTTGGCACTGAGCTATCACACTGCTGGGTTATAATAGGAGCTACCCTCATCTAATGTGCCTCAGTGGTTTAAGCCCAATCTTCAGGAGCTAAACTGCCACCCAGACTCTTTGTAGTGCACATCCAAAGATATCAAATACCTGTCTCATTGGTTTATCAATGGCATCTTTTTTCAGTTTTCAATATCTAAACGATAACCATGATATTCCTAACAAGATCCACCTCTTGTTGCAGCACACCTTGGCAGTTGCGCTAACTCTGAAAACCACTCTGCTTCAGAACCTCCTTTTGATATCCTGTCCAAAAAAAAGGTGGTTACTAACCTATATTATCTGCTGCAGAGAGCTCTTGTCTCTTTTTTCCCTAACAGATGACCTATGGGATGAGCTGCAGCAAACCAGATTTGCCGACATCACTACTATGGAAAAATTTAGTCAGTTTAAACTGCCTCATGGACTACACTACACACAGCTTTCTAAGATGACACTATTCGATCACACTCTGTACACCCAGCAGCAGCATGTTATGAGGTGCTTCAAATTTATTGGAAAGCAATACACTTTTTCTTGGTGCAAACACTGGCCTTCATAGTACCCCTTTCTCCAAAAGTGCTGCTCTGTATGTTTTTAATTGTATTCCAGGCTCCTACAACAGGAAACTCTTTTGCTGGATTTGTTTCTTTGTTCGCAAGCAAATCTTACTATGTTGGTTTGGAGAGATGCAAAACCTCAAAATAACAAGCTGTTCTTCAATCTGATTGATGATGCTTTGCAAATTTTTAAAGAGTAACTCCACTTTTGTGGGGAAAAAAAATCTTAAATAATAATAAAAAATGACACAAACAATTGTGACACAAGCCATATTTTAATTTTCAAGTTGTTAAAAAGTATCTTTCCTTTTCAATCTGCACCACTGTAATTTTCTGTAAAATTCAATGCAGCGTGGCAACCTGGAGGCGTTCCGTACACAGTTGGTGTATGGAAAGCCCCCAGAAATGTAATTTCCTGCTTGTGTGATTGGCTCACTGATTTTCCCAGAACTCTGCACTAAAATATAAAGACAGATTTTAGGCATTTAACAACAAATTCAGTTTTGGTGAGATGCTCCTAAAGGGTTAATCACTTCTAAAGAAATGAAGGCCCTGTCACTTTCCTCATTCGAGCACTGCATGTGCATCACCAGATCAATAATGAAAAAGCCAGTCCCATTCAGAGAAACCGGTAGAAATCTGCAACAAAGTTTGTTAAAATCCTTGCAATATACATAGATCACTGAGAGGGTAATGTGTTTTTTTTTTTTATCAACAAAAGTGGAGTTACTCTTTAAATTGATCAGGACCTGTCTTAAGAAATTCAATAACATCTTGGACCTAGTGTTGGAGCAGATAGGTGGAAATGCTTAGAACTGACCGTTTATAGCATTCCTGTTTGAGCTGTCAAAATTGTACAATTGTATGCATTTCTTTTTGTAGCACCTCTAACTGCGTGAAGGGAATGTTCACTTTCCCCAGTGTTTTACATTTAACCCAGTTAGTTAGTGACTTATGCTAATGTATATTTAATTGTAATAGTTCTTATCCAGACTGTAAAATTCCAAAAATAAACACAGAGGTGTGAGTAAAGGTATTGGTGAGTGTGCAGTGGTGTGAGTGAAGAATTTGAGGTCTCAAAAGTGCATTTTTTTATGGTAAATCAAATAAAGCTCCTGAAGTGCAGGGGGAAGCAGTAAATGGAGACTGGCAAGTTGTGCCAGAAGGGTTCTCACTTGATAAAGGCCTACCTAGGGACCTGGTTGCCTATAGTAAATGTCAGATGTAAGGAGATTTGCCTGCAGAGTATTCGATAAGAGGTGAGTCAGTGTTTTGCAAGGTTGCTAAGCTGTGTGTATTCCCTCTACAGAGTTAGGATAACAAATGATTGTCTTTATGTTTGATGGTGAGAACAAAGTATTTTCTGGGCCCAAATAATCTAGTTATTGTGGGTGAAAACAGCCTAAAATACCAGTCTGATTTTTTAAAAATCAGTGTGGTAGGTAATTACTCCTCAGCAAAAGTGGAGATGGAAACTACATGTGGTACAGTACTGTATATAGTGGGGTAAGCCCTGCATTAGTACAGGATGTTAATTTGGGGAAGGATGTACCACAGTTTTGGAAACTTTTGAACTTATAAGAATGAGTCTTATAGTTCAAAGGTTGAAGAAGTTAGCTCTGTGAGGCAGAGCTTAAGGGGAGATCTGGAAGTAGTGAGTTTTTTAAGAATATGCTTAATGAAATGGCTGAAATTGCTAAACGTCTTCCCCTCTCAATATTGCTAGTGGCCATGGACAAAAAGGTCATTAATTACCAATTAGAGCAGCCCATATCTGCTTCTGGCAAATTGATTAGAAACATAACTCAAAGCTGAATAAAAGTATATATTTTGGGGTAAAGAAAATGTCCTATTGTGAGCTTTGTAAGTATACTTACCCTAGATGCTTAAAGCTCAGTCAGCACATGCAGAGTAATGCTACTGCTAGACTCCATTAAAACCATATAGCTAAAAAAAGTTTACAGAGCAATGTCAATGGGAATGTCAATTAGGAGTCTGTTATTACACACAAAGGTACCACACCTCAAAAATGCCCTGATTTAAATAATGTCAATTAGGAGTCTGTTATTACCCACAAAGGTACCATACCTCAAAAATGCCCTGATTTAAATATGGCACTATGGCTTTTTAATGTACTGTGAAGAAGCTTTTGACTTTTCCCTTCCGAACGTATGCCAGTGTAGTGGCAGCAAATGTACCTCTGACTCACGTACTGAGGAACTCCCCTTTACATACTGTGTGGGCAGCTGTGCCAGCAGATGTATCCCTAGTTTGAAAAGGCATGGGACAAAGGATTTAGGGGAGAAGTAATTTAGGCCCCGTAGTGGGTAGCCTTATGTTTGTCAGGATATGACTAAAGAAAGGCAAATGACTACCCATAATGAGGGTGATAGATGGCAAAAACATTGAGAAAGGGGCCAAGGGTTTCTATCCAAGTACGTATACAGTAATTTTAGGAGAAGTCGATCATTGCTGTTGGCGTTTGTGTGCTCTGACGCAGATGTCTAAATAGGGAGGGAGGTGTGTCCCTGTTTAAAGATGTGGACAGAATCTGATTCGGTCGAGAAAGGGTCCTTGAACATGACACTGTGCTACGTTGATGTTTGGCTTAATAAAAGTGGGTAGAAAACCCTAAAATGCATTTTTTTCTGAGAGGAGTGACTCCTTGGAAGACTCTCTTTTTGAAGGAAAATCTCACAATTTACGCCAGGCCATGTTAAGTTGGCCTTCTGGTATAGGTTCTTTCATTTTTTTTTTCTTTTTTTATGTAGCATATCCTCCCTACAGTTGGCATCAACTAGCTATTATCTCATGCTTTTTACTACTTTATGTACAAACACGAACAGGTCCTCTCCCGCAATGATTCCTCTAATTTTATTCAGAGCCACACTTTCACATTTTACATGCATTGCCACCTAAAGATAAAATCTGGTATTGTGTTTCTTCCTTTCAGACACAGTGGCTTGACTTCGTAAATCAGTATAAACAGCAGAGAGACAGGGGTTCTCATGTTCCTTACAATTAAATTGTGCTATTCAGAAGTAGCTGGGAATTGTGTTTAAACATTAGAACCCCTCTATGTCATGAGAAATTCTGAATATATAAGTAGCGATTATGGTCTTTTGAAAAATACTGCAGATTTGTTACCTGAAGTGGCTCATAAAAATATGGCACTTAGGGACGGTGGCGCTTTAGACAGCGGAATTATTCCTTGTAAAAAATCTTGTGGAAAGGTGATTGAAATTGCAGGTGTCATTTCTTGAGTGCCAGATATAGTAATACATTTTGCAGAAACTCAGTAGTAAGTTTTGGGCACACTGTAAATTAAGCTGTGTAAGATAAGATAGAAATTCGGAAAAACTGTATTTTCCACCGTTTTCAGAATGGAAATGTATTTTTAGTAAATTTAATTTAATAGGAAGTGTGGCAGTAATATGGTGCTCATTAGACTTGGTACACTGTGTTTCCTTTCATGAAATTGAGTAGGGATGGTTTGTACTTTGTAGCAGAAATAGAATTACATCGGCAAAATGATTCTCTTTCAAGTCATCCAATACACAAGACTTCCAGTTTTTTCATTAATAGTTCTGTGAGACCGTGTGGTATTGAAACTTAAGCTTTTTCTACTAAGAAAGCTGTTTATTACTCTATTTTCTAAGGCGATTTTAAAGAAATTTTGCTTTTTTTTTTTCGTGTCAAATATATTTTATTAAGCACAAAGTTGCGATACAAATTATAGATGATACATTAAATACATCAGAAATAGAGAAGCTCAAATATTCTTATTCCAATAAGTAAATATACTAGTAGATAATTGTGGACAAAGTATGGTATATTAATTAGTTTCCAGTGGTATTAATATTATTGAGTTTTAGAGGTTTTATGCAATTATGAGTAGCTACCAATATATATATTGTCCTCTGTGAAGCAGAGAGTTATTAACAATACTAAGGGAGCTTCAACGTCATAGTAATAAAATAGCAAAAAAAACAAAACAAAGGGAAAGGAAAAAATAAATAAATAAAAATAAGTATAAGAAAATAAAATGGAGAAAAAAGAGAGTACTGGAACGTAAGGGGGGTCCGCGTGGTCGAGACAAGAGTCGCCTCTTCAATCCAAGAGATGTTGAACAAAGGTATATATAACATACTGATTCGGCTACCATGGCATTAATACCCTATTGTCCAAAGTTGGCGTAATATATACAATCCAGGGCTGCCACATCTTTTCAAACCTGGGGATCATGTCTAGTGCAATAGCGGCCATCTTGTAGCTTTTTTTTTAATGGATTAATGCTGTCGTACAAAGACTGATTTTACTGTCTAGAGAGTGTGGAAGAAATGTTGATGGGGTTTTATTAAACCCCATAAGCAACTGGCATGCCCTTGGTTTGTTTCATCTAGAATTAATGAAGATGGACTGATCTGTCTTGTGTTTTATTTCTAGAGTGCACCAATCTTAAAGGGATACTGCCATGAAAAATTTATAGAATTGCAGTTACTAAGCTTTCCTTTAAAATTTTAGTTCCCTGGCTGTCATTCTGATGTTTTGATTTCATTGCTCACGGAAATAGAACAAGTATAGAGATAAGCAGTTCTGACACTTTTCCGACACTCATTTAAAGTATGCTTGTTTCTGGTCTGTGACTAACATACTGAAAGCAGACACAGCCAGGCGTCTAGCATTTTTAGAAGGAGGTCTGCAATTGCAGTCCATACTTCTCTTACTACAGGGTCCTTTTGATGTCTTGTGACAGAATCGCTTTGATGCACAGTAATGCCATTTTTATTTGCATTCTGCACAATTCCTTGAAATGGACATCACTATAGAAAAGAAGACACCATCAACAGTGAAATCTTTACAGGTGATGTTTATTGCACTGGATGTGAGAAAAATATAACTCAGCCATACCTGGTGATTTAAACGTTTCTAAAAGATCTTGCTGATGATGGAATCATTTTTGCTCTACTTATGCCAGTAGTTGGGGTTGAGGGGGCCATTACCAATAAGCAACTTTTTACCTTCTGTTGTCTTGTTAAGTACAAGGAGCCATATCAAATTGGTTTGAAAATGGGGACCTCTTCACCCTTAAAGTGTTACTAAACCTAGGACGCAGCATTCACTGTATCTGGTTTCCCATAGTACACAGAACATGGAAATGCAATTATTTGAGTAAATATAAACTGCTAAATACCTTTTCTTGTCAGCAGTATATAGAAGTCTTTTGACTTCTATGAGTGTCTGGATAAAGCTTGTAGGAGGGGTTTTCATTCTCCTCTGATTGTTCTATGAGGCTGCAGGACCCCTGAAATACTGTCTGGCAGTACTGATTGGACCTGTGCTGATCACATGCACTCTCCCAAGAAAAAAAACACTCTCTAGCAATACACAACAAACTGAGCATGTGCAGCTCATCTCCTAGCCTCTGTTCTATCAGGAGATGTATTGGGGACAGTGGAAGAAGGGGAGGATTAGAAAAGACAGGATCAAACAGCCTTTTTACACAATGCAGAGGATTAACCCCTTAGGTTCCATGATGAGTATAACGAGCATGCTTTACTGCATATACAGACTGATTTTACTGTTGTGGGTTTAGTAACTAACACTTTCATTTCCAAGGGAAATTAAAATCTTGTTGTTTTTTTTTGTGCTTTGTGGTCTATAAATACTTTGCTGATTTATGTATTTTTTATAATTCTAGTTCTAGAATATGATATATTTGTTTTTTTCTTGCAGGGACATGAAAGGGATAATAGTGACACTCAGTGACAGTGGTCAGTTACAGTGCTCCTACTTGGGTACTGACCCTTCGCTCTTCCAGGCTCCTAAGGTGGAATCTCGTGACATTAACTATGAAGAACTGGACGTGGAAATTAAAGAACTCCAGAAAATAATTAAGGAAGCTTCAAAAACACAAGGTAAAATTTTTCCAAAATGCATCATAATGTAAATTCTAGCGGTCGTTATTTTACAACTATTGTCATTTTCATTCACAACCCTTGTTTGCTGTTATTACGGTGTAAGTAAATTTGGAGCTTGTAAGAAGTGTGGTGTAAAGTTGTGACATTTTGTGAATTAATATATTCAAAAGGTTGTCAGTTTTACTAATACTTATTATGTTGCACATTACATCATGTAACATTATATAGTACTCCAGTGGCGGCCCGTTCATTAGGGGTGCCCGGGCGCCGCCGCCTCTCTCCTCGCCACCCCCTATATGCAGTGGATAGATTCATGCATAGCATCAATCTATCCGTGGCTGCCCCCTATTCGTGTGTCCGGTCCCATTCAGGGCACCGAGCGCATGAATTACAGCGGCCAGGTTTTTTTTTTAAGCACCTGATTAGAGCCAGAGGTTCTAATAGGCTTCAAAATAGAGTGGGCTCAGGTCGCAGAGGGTGCGACCAGAGCCCACCCAGGTGTGTTGTAACAGCAAATGAATATTCGCTGTTGCAACACTGATCCTCTTCCCGGCAAATCGGGAGGCAGGTATGAAACCCGTTTCCCGATTGGCCAAAACGTCATGCGATCCTATTGGACGCCTAGCGCCGGGAGGAGCAGAGAGGAGATGCACCGGAAAGGAAAGAGGAGAGGACACCGGAGCAGCTTTCCCCGAGCCCGCCACAATTAAGGACAGGGCTGGAAGATGGCCTGCATCCAGGGTAGAGACAGCGGGTGGTGGGGGTTTGCTGGGGGTGTTAGTGCCGTGCCACGCCGCAGGCAGGGGAGTAGGGGCAGTCGTGCTAGTGCTGCTCCACCGGCGGCCCGGGGCAGGGGTTTGTTTGCCGCCCCCCCCCCCAAAAAAAAAAAAACAGCCACCACTGTAGTACTCTCTACACATAATACCTTGGTTTACCAAAATAAATCCCAGTAAGATCATTTGATCATTAGCATGATTTGACTATAAGTATCAAAACTTAAAGTGGAAGTAAACCCTCCTATCGTTTTCAGCCAAGGAAGCTGCCATCTTGACCTTTGTTTAATCTTCAACTGCCATGATGCTGCACATGTGACCAGTTATGACAACAGCCATTGGATGGTTTGACAGTTTGGTTGAGAGCACAACCAATGTGGCAGTTAGCATTTCCGGCATGCCGGGAATTTAACAGTTTTTTTTAAACTGTTAAATCAATGGGTTTACTTCCACTTTAACTTACAGTAAGTAGTTATTTATGCTACACTAATTGAATATTTATTGGAATTCAAACACATTGCTACATATACAGTATGTGCTTTATGTTTGATTTATTTCCCTGAAACGACTTTTTCATTTGATAAAAGACGTAACATAGTTCTAGTATAATGTAGATATAGCTCTGTATTTTTTGAGTTGTCAGTCTGGTAGATCTAAATATTATTTTCTTCTATTCCTATTATTTAGGAATAGAATCTTTATATCGACAGAGAAGGGTTTGGAGATTTCCATATATGAAGTGTGGTGTAGAACGTTCTGATTCAGTAGGGCAGTATATATTTTTTATAAGTTTTACTCTTTATAGGTGCACATGCCAATAAAAATGTGAATCATGAAATGGTATCAATTGCATCTGCTTTCTTCAGTCCCTTTCTACCAACCACAGTATAGCGAGCATAAGTTACCAGCACAGAAACAGAATTCAGCCTGCTGGCACAGATAAAGAGTTTGAAGTCAGAACAAAGCTGGTCTTCGATCCCAGTTACTCATGGCATTGGCTATTCTCATATTAGCACACTGGCATTCTATGTGTAGGAAAGTGTAGCCCCTGTGTGACTTTCTGCAGAGAATGTTAAAAATAATAATATAGCTTAGTGCTATATCATCTACTTCAGGAAATGGAAGTGATGAATAGTAGCTGGACTTCAGCCACTCCAATTTCCCTTTTTATTAAAGAAAAAAAAAAGAGAGAGAGAGATAGCAACCTCACCCTGACTCACGTCAGACTTAAAACACTGATGTTGTCTTAAAAGTTTCTCCAGTTAGACAGTAAACATTATTAAATCAGGCACCAGATTTAACATTTTAGCCTCAACAATAAGGCACACTGGGAGGCATAAGAGGTTTTTTGAAAATGGTTTGGATAACAAAAAAATTTAAATACAAAGTCAAAATTAAAAGTAACTTAAAAAATATTAAAGTTAAAAAAAGTAAAACAAATTACCGTATATACTTGAGTATAAGCCGACCTGAATATAAGCCGAGGCAGCTAATTTTACCACTCGAGTATAAGCCTAGGGTGTCCATCTTTATGCCTCACTGTGCCTCACTTTGCCTCACTGTGTCCATGTGCCTGCCTCACTGTGTCCATGCCTCACTGTGTCCATGCCTCACTGTGTCCATGCCTCACTGTGTCCATGCCTCACTGTGTCCATGCCTCACTGTGCCCATGCCTCACTGTGCCCATGCCTCACTGTCACTGTGCCCATGCCTCACTGTGCCAATCTCCCTACCTGACTTTGGCGCTGTGTGACTAGACTGACGTTTAACATGAGTCTATGGAAGGGCTGCCCGGGTTTGAAAAATCGGTGCTCCCTGGCCGTAGGTCCCCTGAACAAAAAACTTTGAATACTGGTAGATGAAGAGGGGGGCTACATGTGTGCCAATTTTGGGGTCCAGGGGACCTAGGGCCGGCCAGTACCAGGTCCCCAAAATCACCGGAGAAATTACCGTTTAACATGGGAGTCTATGGAAGGGGTACCCGGCTTTGAAAAAATCGGTGCTCCCCGGCCGCAGGTCCCCCGGACAACAAACTTTTCACAATTGTAGAGGAAGAGTGGGGCTATATGTGTGCCACGTTTGGGGTCCAGGGATCCTACGGCTGGCCGGAATCAGGCGCAAGAAATTGAAGATGGACACAGACTCGAGTATAAGCCGAGGGGGGGCATTTTCAGCACAAAAAAATGTGCTGAAAAACTCAGCTTATACTCGAGTATATACGGTAGGTTTATATGAGAAAAGATTATCCTATCTTAGGCCAATAATTGCATCAGTGCGTGTAATTAATGCATTAATATTGTATCTAAAAGTGGTTATATTGAGTTTTTTGAGCACTTTTGTCCTTTTAAACAGATTTTGTAACGCCAACATGTGCCCTATTGATTCATGTGAAGTGTGATTTGTTTTATTGATAGGTACACCTTAAAGGGGAGTTCCAGTTTGCAAAAAAAATGTAAAAGTCAGCAGCTACGGGGGGCGTGGCCTGACATAGCATGGAGTAGGACGTGCATGATTTGAGCTCCGTCCATTACTCCTGTACAGCCCATCCTGACCTTCAGCGTCATCCTGCACCAGCCCAGCGGGACCCCCTGGGGACCCTGAACATCCGTGGCCGCAAATCCACCATCCTCCGCTCGTACGGCGGCCTCCGCAGGGCCGCGATCCCGATCGCGGGTGCCGCATTTAGGAAAGTCCGCGGCTTCGGCCTAGCCCTGGAAGTCGGCGGCCATCTTGCTCCACCCGACCTGCCGCCTGTGCTGCTTCCTGGCCCTCCTGCTCTCAGGTAACAGCCTGCAGGGGCCCACCGAGTCCCCCTGAGGACCCCTCACACCCACAGAGGCAGATACATCAGCCTCTGACTGCGCGGCCGCCGCGTTCAGGAAAGGCCCCGGCTTCGGCCTAGTGCTGGTCGGTGGCCATCTTGCTTCACCCGGCCTGCTGACTAGTGACTCTTCCTGGCCCACCAGCCCTGCAGCTCCCTACCATTCGGTATAGACTGAGCTGCCTGCTTTGGAGGGGGGAGGGATCACAGCGGATACCTGCCATGACTCCGCCAAAAACGCCAAAAGCCACCCTGGCGAAATTGGACCAGTACCGCCGCCAGGAGGAGGAAAGGGATGGCGGTGCCGCAGGCGGTGAGCAGGACGCTACGGGAGGCGACACAGCTAAACTGCTCGAGGCGATCACATACTGCCGGACGTCCCTGACGGCGCAAATAGAGGGGGTCAAGGTGGACCTTTCACTCATGCGACAAGACTTCCAGAAACTTCGTGAGCGTGTCACGACTGCCGAAACCCGCATTGGAGAGGTGGAGGACACCGTTACGCCGCTCCAAGTCAGCTCCGATCGAATGCAGCTCCAAATCAATCAGATTCTAAGCAAGCAAGATGATATGGAAAATAGGCTCCGGAGGTGCAACCTCCGTTTCATCGGGCTCCCCGAGGGAGCTGAGGGCAAAGATCCTACCACCTTCTTGGAGAAACTCCTTGTTGACACCTATGGCCGCGAGGCCTTCTCCCCCACCCTGGCGGTGGAGAGGGCTCATCGTATGCCTGCCAGATCTCCTCCTCAGGGGGCTCCCCCCCGCACGTTTATAGCAAAATTCTTGAATTACAAAGATAGAGATGCGGCGCTGCGCATGGCCAGGGAAAAAGGTAACATCCACCTTGGAAACTCCAAGATCGCTATCTTCCCCGACTTTTCTGCCGAGGTGCAGCGCCGCCGCCAAGGCTTCATGGAGGCGAAGAGGAGGCTCCGGATACAACATCTTAAATACTCTATGCTATTTCCAGCTCGTCTTAGAGTCGAAAGGGACGGCCGTGTGTTCTTTTTTGAGGATCCTCAGGAAGTCTTTGCCTGGTTGGAGCGTCCGGGGCCCGCCAGAGGGGCGGCGGAGTGACCTGACCGAGCATGTTCATCAGCACTATTGATTGCCTGTCATCATCACCAGCACATTATACGCCGCAGCGGGAGTCTGCAATTCCTGGTATGTTACCCCCCCTTTTTTTTTTTTGTCTCCCCTTTACTGCCCGCGGCGCATACCCTATTGCTCCTTACCCCTGGGACCCCCTTTTGCCTTCCCCTGCTATAATCCTCTTTCAATTGTAACCTGCAGAGGGGGTCTCCCATACTTAGGGCCCCCACTGACTGGTTGATCCATGTAACTACCCTGGAGACTGTAATTGCGGAGCACAATCAGTCCTACACTCCACATGCCTAACACAGCGAATTTTCGCCCCCCAGCAACCGGAACATGCATCTCTTTATTATGTGACTGCAGAACTTTCTATACCACCGACCCCGCACTGTACTTCTGGTTCACAGTACAAGAAGAGCCTGTTGCTCTTTATTTGCGGGCATTGGATCTTCCACACCTCCCATGTGAGGAGATCGCTGCAGATCTTTTACGTAACAGCAAGATATTTTGGTTTTATCTGCTACCGGTTGTTACTTTCTTTTGGTTTTGGGAACATACCCGCATCAGTTGGGGAAGATGCAGGGTGGGGAGGGGGGAGGGGGAGGTTCGTTTTTTCTTGATGGACTGCAATACAACGAAGTGCATGCTAACATTGATACTGCATAGATGGCAAACCTTGTATTCATGTAATGCTACTGTCCCACGATATGTTTTAATGTTTGAATTATGGCATCGATAAAACTGCTCACTTGGAATGTGCGTGGGCTTGGGGACAAGGTAAAGAGATCTGCAGTTTTCTCATTTCTCAAAAAACAACGAGCCGACATTGTGGTGTTAGTGGAGACACACGTTGAGGGTCGGCTCCAGATGGCACTCCGCCGGCCATGGATTGGGTGGGCATATCATTCATCCCACTCGTCCCACGCCCGCGGAGTCTCAGTTTTGATTGCCAAGACGGTACATTTTGAGCTGTGTGATGTTCAGTCTGACCCACAGGGGCGCTATGTCTTTCTTTCGGTTAAATTGTATGGTGAACCTTTCCTACTGATGGCATTCTATGTACCTCCACCATTTAATTCTACTATAGTCACAGAGGGCTTGCTATATATGACTCGTCATCCTTCGATTCAGGCGGTGTGGCTGGGGGATTTTAACGCTACGTTGAACCCTACATTAGACAAACTGTCGCCCTCGCCATTATCTACTACAGCTCCAACCCACACTAGATTCTCCCGACTTATCTCTTCCTTTAATCTCACTGACACCTGGCGTTTTAAATTCCCGCTCACTCGAGCTTACTCCTGTTTCTCAACTACCCATAACACCATGTCCCGTATAGATTTTATATTCATTTCTAGTACCCTTGCCCCAAGATTACTGGAAGCTGAATTTGCCCCCAGATTACTTTCAGACCATAGCCCATATTTCATTAGCCTCTCCATCCCATTAGACAAACCGCCCCGTACGTGGCGCCTGAATCCGTTTTGGCTCACCCTGTTGTCGGAGGATGACGAGCTTGGTAACAGTTGGAGAACTTACTTTTTAGAGAATGACGGATCTGCATCCCCAGACGTAGTATGGGAAGCCTTCAAACTGCATGCACGTATGACTCTGACCTCCTTTATCAACAGGCTGAGGGCTAATTCATCAGCCATGCTGGACGGGGCAGTGCGGGATCTGTCCTCCTCTGAACAGGGGTACATGTCGAACCCCTCTCCTGATGGAGCTGCCCGACTCAGGTTACAAACCAGGGTGGTTAATCAGCTACAACACGAGACGGCCAGGAAAAAACTTTTCTTTGCCAGACAAAAATTATATGAACATGGGGAGAGAGCGGGTAAACTGTTGGCCTACTTGGCACATAGTGAGGATAGACCCCCTACTGTCATTTCCCTCACTGGTCCTAATGGGGAAAAGATTACGGAACCCCAGGCTGTCACTTCTGAATTTAGGGACTTCTTTTCTCAACTATATACGTCCCAGGTTTCTACCACTGACTCTCAATTGGAAGATCTACTGGCGGAAATCATCTTTCCACAGCTAGACGATGCCCAAATGGCTATGCTAGACGCACCTATTACACTCGACGAAATAACCACAGCGATTGGGAGCTTCGCCAGATCCAAGGCCCCGGGTTCAGATGGGTTGCCCATAGAATTTTACGCCCAATACATCGAGATACTTGCCCCCAAGTTATTGTCCCTCTTCAACCATCTATTTGACAATTTCACCTTACCCCCATCGATGGGCGAGGCGGTAATTATCCTCATACCTAAGCCAGGCAAGGACCCAGGCCTCCCGGAATCTTATAGACCAATATCGCTACTCCAGGTAGACATAAAGATTCTGGCTAAAGTACTTGCCCTACGCCTTAACCAAGTGATTCTAACCCTGATCCATGCTGACCAAGCTGGATTTATGCCGGGGCGTAACACCTCCTTCAACCTCAGAAAATTGTATATTAACTTACAAGCGACACATACTAATGTTGGGTCCCGGGTGGTGGTGGCTTTGGATACTGCCAAGGCCTTTGACTCAGTGGAGTGGCGGTACCTTTGGGGATGCCTCCGTGGCTTTGGTTTTGGACCTAAATTTATTAAGTGGGTTCAATTATTATATCTGGCACCCAGGGGTAAAGTAGTGGCCAACGGGAGGGCCTCCCAGACATTTGACTTATCCAGGGGCACTAGACAGGGCTGCCCACTGTCTCCGCTCCTCTATGCCTTGGCGGCGGAGCCCCTTGCAATCTCCATTAGAGGGGACCCCGAGATTCAGGGTCTCTGCCTTGGTTCCCTGACTGAAAAAATTAGCTTATACGCAGACGACACGCTACTATACCTGGCCGACTCTGCCACATCGCTTCAGAAGGCGTTGCATACAATTGAACACTTTGGTCAGTTCTCTGGCCTTAAAATTAATTGGGAGAAATCTCAAATACTGCCTATGGATAGTTTCCCCTCTCCCAAGCTACAGGCACAGTTACCACTCCAGCGAGTGAACACTATCAAATATCTTGGAGTATTGGTGAATAGAACACCGGCTGACTATATATCCCTGAACATAGAACCCCTTTTCGATCTCATCAAGTCTAGAACCCAGGTATGGGCGAGACTGCCGCTCGGCGTGTGGGGCCGTATTAACATTGTTAAAATGATATTATTTCCGAAAATATTGTATATACTCTGGCACACACCCGTATACTTACCCTTGAAATTTTTCAAGTCAATGGAGGCCATACTCAAGACATTTATTTGGGGTAACAACAGACACAAGCTGGCCTGGAGAGTCCTTAAGAACCCTACTGACCTAGGTGGAACAGCCCTCCCTGACTTAAATCTTTATTACCTTGCGTCCCAACTGTCTCAACTATACCACATAGATAAAACCGACAGACTCAGATTCCTCACCCTCCTCTGTCCACGGTGGGCACAACTGACCACTGACCCACTCACTGCAATTGCAGTGGGACATAGTGGGAATAACTCCAATAGAGACCGTGGGTCCCTATTATACCAATATAGGCGCGTATGGGACATCACCACTAAAACATTAACGACCCCTAAACACAACAACTATACCCCCTTATGGCACAATAGACTACTCTCAGAGTTTCTCTTGATCCCTGACACAGAGATATGGTGCGAATATGGAATATATTATTTGCACCACATAATTTCCGATGGCACACTTAAAAACTTTGAGGACCTCCAAAATGAGTTCCTGCTGCCCAATTCTATGCTTTTTAGATTCTTCCAGGTGCGTCACGCAGCCCAAGCTCAGTTTCCCCAGCCTTTGCCACAATCTACGCCTAATGTTATTATGGCTGTGGTTAAAGGTGTGGACCCGCGAAAGCTGATCTCTGATTTTTATGTCATGCTTCTCACCCCATCATCTACCACGCTAGCTTACAGCCCTAAACCAAGATGGGAAAGAGAGGTGGGCCCACTGGAGGATGAGGAGTGGAGTGAAGCCCTAGACTCGTGCAAGACTGTATCCCCCAAGCTCTCTGACAGGCTGACCCAGTTATACGTGGTGCACCGAGCGTATCTCACCCCCCTAAGAATCGCCCGCTTTAGACGACAGTTTTCTACCTTGTGCACAATGTGTAACCAAACGACGGGCACATTCTTCCATCTACTCTGGGCGTGCCCGGTCCTTCAGGGTCTGTGGAAGCAGATTGTTGACTTCCTCCATGATGACATGGGATCCCCATTGACCCTGGACCCCAAACAATGCTTACTGGGGATATTCCCCGACTCTGAGATGGACAAATTCACTAAAACATTCTTGCATGAAACATTGTTTAATGCTAGAAAAATTATAGCCAGACAGTGGATGAGACCCACTCCCCCCAGCTTCAACGATTGGAAACTAGATATAAATAACACTCTTCCCTACAAAAAGTTCATATACATCAACAGAGGTTGTCCAGATAAGTACTACAAAATCTGGGATCGATGGCTTGAGTCCGCAGACACATGCACTGATGGTCCGTAATACTATACATCCTTCTAGCGTGCAATTCCATGAATAGCGTGGACATAAGGTTTTCCACTTATTGATAGTCACTGAATCCAGTGTTCAATCTGAACAAGTTTTTTGATCTACTGTGCCTATATATGTATAAGCCACATTTCTTGTTTTATGCATTTCTCCAGTATTGCCTTGTAACTTGCAGAATTATGTTCCAAATGTAAATTGTTCAATAAAAAACTTTTTTCTCAAAAAAAAAAAAGTCAGCAGCTACAAATACTGTAGCTGCTGACTCTTAATATAAGGTCACTTACCTGTCCAGGGATCCTGCAATGTCGACACCCTTAGCCGATCCGTCAATCGGCTTCAGGTGTAGGCACCAGCATCTGTAGTAAGAGAAACAGAAAGTGAAGCTTTGTGTGTCCCAGAAGGCAGCGGGGAGAAGGAGGAGGGGCCGAAAATTACATAGATCGCTGTGTGTGTGTGTGTGGGGGGTGCTATTTTTAACAAGTGTACACATATATGTGGCCTCATTAAAGTGACTCTTACTCCATAGGGTCGCATGTATCCATACCTGTGTTTGTGCTGGGAGATCGAGCAGCTCTAGGTTCTTGATCACATGATCGCTGTGATAGCCTGTAATTGGCTATCCCAGTGATCAGTATCTGAACAGCCTACCCCTGTGTTCTTTCTCTTTTGAATGGAGAAAACATATATTGAAGGGATTTTATGAATCTGAAGCAGACAGAATCTGACGCAGAGGTGTATGGCAACCAATCAGCTTCTATCTTTAGCTTGTTAATTTAAACTTTGAAAATGAAAGATAGAAGCTGATTGGTTTCCATTCACAACTGCTCTAGGTTCTGGCAGCTCCAGTTTTGATAAATCCCTCTCATTGCATCTTTTTTTACTTGCTAAAGAAGTATGTCAATAAAAATAAAAAAGTTGAGTAAAAAATAAATAAGTATAATAAAGATAAAATAGCTAGATCAGAGTTAGGGACAAGATTAGGGTCAAATGTCAGGGTGGATTTGATTTAAATCAAGCCTATTTAAATCATGATTTTAATCACTAGTAAAAAGGCTTGATTTAAATCAACTCGATTTACCGTATTTACCCTGAAAATAGAGGGTAAACCGTGCCTGCGTGTTATACGCCGATATCTGTTTTTTTTACCAACAGGGGGTGGGGATCGGGCGGTCCACCCTAAGTGCCACCTATTGGGAGGGTGTCAGGCCGGCCGCCCCGCCTATCCTGGCCGTGGGACAGCGCTGGCAGTAAACTTTAAAGTTCAGAAAACATTACTGCCAGTCCTTTGTCATATACCGCTCCTCCTGTGTAATTCTCAATGTAAATCTAAGCCTCTGTATACCTTAATTAACACCGCTTGTTGTGGCTGCTCTCCTCCTCCCGCTCTGCCTCCTCCTCGTGTGTAGCTTGTGATTGGAGGAGGAGAGCGGTCATGTGACTGTCAATGAAGGAGAGGAGAGCAGTCACATGACCAGGTCCACAAGAGAGAACAGCGTTAATGGAGGTATTTTTTGAACTTTGCTTTACAATGAGAGTGACACAGGGGAAGCGGTGTATGAGAATAAGCTGACAGTGTGAAGTTTTCTCAACTTCAGAGTATGCTGCCCCTGTCCCAGCGCTGGGAGTGCAGGGGGCTGCGGTGTTGTACAGGGGGCTGCGGTGTTGTACAGGGGGCTGCGGCGTTGTACAGGGGGCTGCGGCGTTGTACAGGGGGCTGCGGCGTTGTACAGGGGGCTGCGGCGTTGTACAGGGGGCTGGGGCGTTGTACAGGGGGCTGCGGTGTTGTACAGGGGTGTACTATGCAGGGGGTCCATGTATTATGCAGGGGATCCGTGTACTATGCTGGGGGGCTGTGTAGAGTTTTTTTTCCTGAAATTTCCCTCTTAAAGTTAAGGTGCGTGTTATACGCCAATTAAATACGGTAAATCATAATTTTTACAGAGCAACTGTCATCTCTGTCCCGCAGCGGCTCCTCCTCTGACTGTTGACTCACCGACAGTCCCATTCACTTTAATGGGACGGCTGGTGATGCGGTAGTGACACAGCAAGGTGAGGGGTTTGGCGGCAGCAGGTAAGTGGATGCCCGCTAAGAGGCGCTGCCATGATGGATCGGAAATGACAGGTGCTCCTTAAATGTAAGGATTTATTCTTGCTTTTAGTTAGAATCTGTAATATTTGCAAACAAAATGAAGGTTTCTTATTTAGAATATTAAGCTGTCTGGTTAGTAAAACAGCGATATCAGAACCGGTTCAATCATACAGTTTGAAGTGTACATAGATTTGCAAAACAATGGAATAAAGGAATATTCCTGAACTTTGTTTTATCTCATGCTTACTGTGAAATTGTGTGAATGCATCAATACAGTGCATGTTATCTCAGCTTGCAGAGCTTGGATTCATTGAATGAGTTTACCAAAAAATTACAATATTGCAGGATATACAGCCTCATGCTACATAACTAAGCTCCATTTTATGCTGAAAAAACTAAATTATTAATGTATCTTAAATAGAAAACTATCTTTAAATAGATTTTTACTCCAAAAGCATTTTATTAAAATAAATTTGATTAAAAATAAAAAATAATTAAATTACTTAGTGTCAGTTATGTGTGGATAAAAAAGTATAAACATACTATTGTTTCTGGGTCTTACTATGGGTTTAAACATCAATTAACATACACATATGTGGTATTGCTGTGATTGTCAGGAGCAGGAGAATTTGTTTTGGGTTGTTTTTTGGTGGTGGGTTATGGTAATGGCAAGAAATATACAGCTATATTTTTTGCTATATTGAGCCAATTTTTCTTTGATAAAAATAAAAACCATGCGATTATCATTTTTCACCAAATGAAAGTTCAATTTGTCCTGAAAAAACAAGTATAATTTATCTAGATACACTAAGACCCCTTTCATACTGTGGCGTTTTTCAGGCGCTTTGGCGCTAAAAATTGCGCCTGTAAAGTGCCTAAAAAATACCTCATCTGCAGTCCCAATGTGAAAGCCCGAGTGCTTTCACACTGAGGCGGTGCGCTTGCAGGATGTTAGAAAAAGCCCTGCAAACAGCATCTTTGGGGCGGTTTGCGAGCAGTGTATACAGCCCTCCTAAACTGCCCCTGCCCATTGGAATGCATGGACATCTTCGGGAGCGCTGCTACACGGGTGCTTTTAACCCCTTTTTAACCCCTTCTAGGGGGTTAAAAGTGCCCCGCTCCCGCCCAAATACAGGCGCAATAGCGCTGCTATAACAGCGGTAAAGCGCCGCCATAACAGCAGTAAAGCGCTGCTTTACCGCTACCGCCCCCGCCGCCCCAGTGTGAAAGGGGTCTAAGCAGTTGTGATAATATGTATAGTTTTATGTTTGTTTTACCTTCATCGTGGGGTTAAACACAATAGTTTAGTAGCGTTAATAACAAAATCGCAGGCAGCACATAGAGGGGGGTCCTTTCTTTGTAGCCCAGGATGATCTTCCCAAAGTTAAAGCTGAATTTGATTCTCTGTCATTTCAGGCATATAAAAAAATACAGAAGATAATACAGTTCTGTATTCATTAACACAACTTCTGATATCAGCCTCCTGCAATCCCTTGTTATGCAGAGCTTACCAGGGGTCTCAAACTGGTGGCCCTCCAGCTGTTGCAGAACTACAATTCCCATGAGGCATTGCAAGGCTAAACAGTTACAAGCATGACTCCCATAGGCAGAGGCATGATGGGACTTGTAGTTCCGCAACAGCTGGAGGGCCGCAGGTTTGAGACCCCTGGCTTAGACTGAGAGAGGGAGAAGCAGCACAATAAGGATTGAAAACGTAAAGCTAATCCTTCTCCTCTCTGGACTCCCTGTCCGCCACTCTGTTCTTTCCCTCTTTTTGCCTCCTGCTTTAATTAACACCCCCCCCCCCTCCTTTTTTGCTTACCTTAGCCCCTGAGTCTTACGGCTCAGACATTATTATACCTGGGTCAGTGGATCATGATTCCGTTAATCAGTAATTTATGGCACATCTTTTTATGTGTTTCTATGAAAATTCTGCATTGTGTCTGATGTTCATATCACCTGCGTGGGAATTTTATATTTGTTCTTTCTTTTATGCTAATAAAAATAATTGTACCAGAAAACATAAAGCTAAATAACCAAAAAAATAAAGAATCCCTTGTAAAACCACACATTTGTTTTGCAGAATAACTTGAATGATTGCTTTTAAATCTGTTAAAGTTTAAACAGGTCAGGGACAATAAGATAGGAGGTAGACTAGGGTGCTCACTATATTACTATCTGCTCTCCGTAATGCACTATTGCGCTGTGCATGCCGTAGCCCATCCCATCTTAAAAATTGGTCCAAGGTGTGTAGCTGAGGAAGCTCCACGATGTTCTCTTTGCTCAATGGAGCATAGATAGCTTTGTGATTGGAGGAGACAGATCATGTGACTTTAACACATGATAAGATGGAAAAGAGAAATTTTCTGCATAAAGTAAGTTTTATCTGCCCAGAGTTCATCTTTAATATTCATCAAAATATTGTATGAAAAATTAAAAATTTTAGGCAGATGATATAGTAAACAGTTATATGCAACTTTTTTTTTTAAGTAAAGTGTTTACGGATTTTTACTTATTTTTTTTAAACCGCAGCCTTTCTTTTAGTACACATCTGACACAGTTAAACTGCTACAGTCTTTAAAACCGCTTGGCTTTTGTTGTTCAGTAACCGTTTCCTATGCCGTGTGAATGTAATTAACACTGGTCTTCCCCAGAGGTCCCAATTTATGGGATAGTAACATTTTGCTGAGATGTCTTGCTGGGATTATAGTTAATTACTTTTAAAATGCTTTTAAAATTAAAGTATATTATGATGGCTTGTGATTTATTTTTTAACCTTTGTTATTTTCCTAGTTAGTTAAACTACTTTCAGCAGACAGAATCCTTGAGGGATCAGCATTTATTACGGTTGGCTTAATGTAGCAGAAGTTTGTTGCAGTAAAGCTGACAAGGTTCCACAGAGTGATAGGAAATATTATTTACATTTTCTTCTTGTTCTGATTATTGAAAATAAGGCTGAGAGTAAAGCCTAGGTATGAAATGGCATTGGACTACTGAAATGGGAAGTTAACGTGTAAGGAATCATAGACAGTTGTCCTCGAGGGAATATTCAGGGCGTATGATTTGGATTAATTCACGCTCAAACTCAAAAAGGTTGCGACCCAGTTCAAAAGAGAGAGGATATTAGGCAGGGTGGTATGGGGAGATGTAAAATACATAAGAATGTCGTCTGCAAACATGGCTATTTTATGATTGCCAAAGGTTCCAAAGCCAATATGAACAGAAGGGGCGACAGGGGGCAATGAAATTTCTGATATCACCACTTTGGCCTGACTGAATTCCCAGAGAAATTGTGAAAACCAAAATGTATGTAACTCTAAAGCCTCGTACACACGGCCGAGAATCCCGTCGTAAAAAAAACGTTGGTTTTCTCGACGAGATTCTTGTCAAGCTTGACGGGATTCCTGTCAAGCTTTCCTTGCATACACACTGTCAATTAAAAATTTCGTTGTTGTAAAGCGCGGTGACGTACAACACGTACGACGGCAGTATAAAGGGGAAGTTCGATTCCAATGGCGCCACCCCATGGGCTGCTTTTGCTGATCTTGTGTTACCGCGTGTTAGTAAAAGTTTGGGGAGAGACGATTCACGCTTTTCAGTCTTTGTGCTTTCAGTTCGTTACAGTGTGACGAATGTGCTATCTCCATTACAAACGCTAGTTTTACCAGAAGGAGCGCTCCCGTCTCATACTTCATTCTGAGCATGCATTTTTTTAAGACTCAGAAAAGCATACACACGACCAGTTTTCTCGTCGGGAAACAGGCCGACGAGAAAAACGAGAATCCTGACGAGAAAATAGAGAGCAGGTTCTCTATTTTTCTCGTCGAGATTCCCGGCAGTTTTCTCGACAAGAAACCATACACACAAACGGTTTTCTCGGCAAGAAAGCTCTCCCAGCAGTTTTCTTGTTGTTTCTTGCCTAGAAAACCAGTCGCGTGTACGAGGCTTTAGAGTATGGAATAATGACCGCTGGTTTTGGCTGTTAGTAAGTCGTTTGTGATTTTTAGGAGGGCAATTTCTGTGGAGTGCTGTGGGCGAAATCCAGACTGAAGGGGATCAAGAAGTTTTATTCTCAATGAGGTGGTTGCTCAGTCGGTTGTAGACTAAACATTCAAGGAGTTTGGAGGCAAAAGGGAGTAAAGAGATGGGTCTTAGGTTGTTAAGATTGGTGGGGTCCAGTGAGGCCTTTTTTGGTATGGGAGTGACTAGCACATGTTTTAGAGGGTTGGGGAAGATGCCAGAAGAGCGAGAATTTGAAGATATGAGTTAAAGAGTGTAGGATAGAGCCAGAGGGTGACCGTAGTATTTGAGAAGGAACAGGGTCCAGGGGGCAGGAGGTTAGGTGGGCGTTAGAAAAAAGTTTAGTGACTTTCTCTATAGTAGCTGGGTTAAAAGAGGGAAGTATTGATTGTGCAGGAAGACAAGGAGTGTAAAGTGAGGGAGATATCTGTAGAGTTGAGATCTCGAGACAAATTTTCTCAATTTTATTTTTGAAGCGATTAGCAATCTCCTGGGCAGTGAGTAAGTTAGTGGGTGGAGGTAATGGAGGACGAAGTAGAGTGGTAAAGGTAGAAAAGAGTTGACAGGCACTGCGTGAGAGGGTTAATGAGAGTGATAAAGTAGGTCTATTTGGCAGTGTGGAGGCAGGAATGGTATTTTTGGAGGGCAGATTTATATTGGCTGAAATCTTGCTGTGACTTAGTCTTACACTACAGACGCTGAAGAGCAGAGCTACGTTTTTTGGGGCTTCTGGTATTGTCTGTCTGCCAGGATTGTAGCGGTCTGGGCCTGATTCTGTGTGTAGTGAGGGGTGCCAAGGTATCCAGGATGGATGACAGTGAACTGTTGTAGACAGAAGTGGCCAGGTTGGGGCAGGACAAAGGTGAGATTTTGTCATAGAGACAATCTGTAGCAGAAAAAGAAGGGTTAAGATGGCAAAGGTTTCTACGGGTAATAGTTTGGTAGTTGGAAGGCAAGGAGGAGGAAGATGAGGAGAGAGTGAAACTAATAAGGTGGTGATCAGAGAGAGGAAAATGAATATTGGAGGGGTTGTGCGGAGTGCAAAGGTAGGAGAATATGAGGTCAAGGTAGTTGGTAACAGAGTAAGCAGAAGCGTGTGTCCATTGTTTTAGGTCAAAAGAGGAGGTTAGGCTCAGCAGTTTAGAAGCTGTGGGAGTGTTAGGATTAACAGGGATGTTGAAGTCACCAAGAATGATTTTTGGAATTTCAGAAGAAAGAAAGTAGGGTAGCCAGGCAGAGAAGCCGTCAAAGAAGCTTGATACCGGTCCAGGAGGCCAATAGATCACAGCAATTCTCAATGACACTGGAGAAAATGGCATAATGTATTGACGAATCTTAGTGGCAATCACCTAAAAATAGAACAATTCTATAGCTTGATATTCCTAGTATAGAACAACCAATCCATAACTTGGTGATCGTTTATAAAACACACACCAAATGTGCAGGGTTTATCAACATTTTAGCATAAACAATGTATAATTTCACACTTAAGATCTGTTAGAGCCCATTCACACAGGGGCAACTTTGGATCCGACTTCAAGTCGCCCCAAGTCGCCCCTAGTCGCCTCAAGTCGCGCTGCATGAGAAAATCAATGTAAGTGAATGGAGCCGTCTTAATGCACACTACTGCAGTCGCTCTGACTTCAAAAAAGGTCCCTGTACTACTTCAATCCGACTTCTAGGCGACTGCTAGGCGACCTGTACCCATTAATTTCAATGGAAGTCGCCTCAGAAGTCGGATCCCCTGTCTTAACAGAAGCAACTTTCCAGGAAGAGAACACACATTTCTCAGGCAAACCCCTCCTTCCCCCCTCCCTCCCACAGAGCTGATTCTTGTTTGATTGGCCACTGGAATGTCTCCTGTCCTGGAGGCAACTTGAAGTTGCCTTGTAAGTACCGTGTTTCCCCGAAAGTAAGACCTACCCCGAAAATAAGACCTAGCATTATTTTCCAGGAAGGCTGCAATATAAGCCCTACCCCGAAAATAAGCCCTAGTTTAAAATGCTTGTAAATCCTATAATCCACTCTATTACAGTAGTATATAATGTACAATGTGTGTGTTTCTGTAATATAATTGCGGGGAAGAGAGCTCCGGCGGGTCACAAATGCGCAGAGCGACGCTATAATGAAGGTATTTGGCACAATTATATTGCAGAAACACACAAATTGTACATTATATAATACTGTAATAGAGTGGATTATAGGATTTTACAAGCATTTTAACTCAGTTCACACTGGGGATTCCTGACAGGCAGGGAGAGAGAGGGGGAGAGAAGACAGTACTTTACATGGTAAGACCTACCCCGAAAATAAGCCCTACTGAGTCTTTTGTTGCCAAAATTAATATAAGACCCAGGCTTATTTTCGGGGAAACACGGTAGCTTCATGTCGCGCTGTGATTCATACTCAAGTCGTGTCCAAGTTGCCTCCCAAAGTCGCGCTGGAAGTCGTGTTGCCCCTGTGTGAATGGAGTCGTAGCCTAATATGTTTATTTTTAGCAAAATAGGTTGTATTTTTCAGGCTAGAAAATCAAATAATATACATTAACTCATATACTCAAACAAATTATCATTTAAATGTACATACTGGATTTAGAATCAGCTACTTGATTTAAAACATGTAGTTGTTTTCCCCCTGTATATTAAAGTGGTTGTATACCCACAAATATGAAATGCACCTACAGGTAAGCCTACATTAAGGCTTACCTGTAGGTGCTTGCAATATCTCCGAGACCTACACGGTCTCGAAGATATTTGCAAAAAAGAGTGCACCGCTATCTACGGCGCATGCGCGCTGTAGATAACGGCGCAGGCGCACTGAGTGCGGAGGCTCTTTGAATGGCAGTCTGCCGGACACTGCCGGAAATCGCGCATGCGCGGGGATCGTGCCGTTCCCCGCGCATGCGCGGGAGTGACGTCATCGCCGCTCCGGCCAATCACAGCGCCGGAGCGGCGATACCCGGAAGTCACTCCGGGTATCATGGATGCGACGGAGGACGTGTCCGAGGACCGCTGCGGGGGCTTCGATCTAAGGTAAGTGATTGATAATGAGCTAGTATGCTAGTCATACTAGCTCATTATGACTTTGCCTTGCAGGTTCTGAAAAAAAAAAAAAAGTTTTGCGGTATACAACCGCTTTAATATCTCTTATAATTTCCACTGATTATTTGTTTTGCTTACACCTTATTTATTCAAGGTATGTTTTACCTATTCTTAGTGTTTTCTTATAGTGTATTATTATAATTTATAATATTTATATATTCTATCATAATCTGTTAAATCATTCTCTTTTAGATATTTTACCAAAGGCTGAAAAAGAAGATGACTTGATTTTATCAGCTACGGTGTCTTCTACGCTTGATGCTGTGTCTGTAAGTATTAAATCTAAACGTGTTGATCTTTTAATTATTGTGTTTATGTTCACATGTGAGCATTGTCTTTGTGATTTTGTGAGTTCCTTGCACCAACCTTTACCATATTTAGGAAATAGAAACTTAAGGGAATGCATAGTGGTTTTGTACAAATAAGTATTTTGGAGTGTATAAGAAACATTTCATATTAATATTTGTTATTCCCTTATGAGCCATCAATTAGAGCTTAAGGGTGCTTAACCACTTCAATACTGGGCACTTTCCCCCCTTCCTGCCCAGGACAATTTTCAGCTTTCAGCGCTGTAGCACTTTGAATGACAAATGCGCGGTCATGCAACACTGTATCCAAACAAATTTTTTATAATTTTCTTCCCACAAATAGAGCTTTCTTTTGGTGGAATTTGATCACCACTGGGGTTTTTATTTTTTGCTAAACAAACTAAAAAAGACAGACGTTTAAAAAAACAAAACAAAAACTGATGGGCACTGATAGGTGGCACTGATAGGCGGCACTGGTGGGCACTGATAGGTGTCACTGATAGATGGCACTGGATAGGCAGCACTGATGAGGAGCTACTGACAGGCATTACTGAGTGGCACCTGAAGGTCACTGACAGGCATTACTGATGGGGCACTGATTGGCACTTTTATGGGTACTAATTATAAACATTTTGAAACACTGATTGGCATTTTGATGGGCACAGGCTGGCAGCTGATGGCCAGTGATTGGCAGCTGATGGGCACCTCTGATGGGGGCTGAACTGATAATCAATGTGCTGATTATCAGCACAGACCCCCCTCTGACAGGGAGAGCCGCTGATCGGATCTCCCTGTCAGCGCGAACCGAGAAAAGTCGTTTACCAGCACTTCCTAATTCACACAATGATCAGCTGTTATTGGTCACAGATGATCACGTGGTAAGAAGCCTCCATACCACGATCGGGGATGTGGTGTGTCAGACTGACACATCAGCTCTGATTGCCGTGCTGCGCGCCCTCGCTAAAATGTCATATTGCTATATGGCGGGCGGCAAGTGGTTAAGGGTCCTTTTCACTTGCTTTCCTCCATGTCCCTCTATTGAAAAAAAGCCTTTTACAGAAATCAGTAGAAATTACACACATAAATAACTGTTTCAGAGTGGTAACTCATCCTTTATCAGATGGCTGCATCTCAGGTTTCAGTAAGACAAAATGAGCCGCAAAGCAGGGCCCTTCCGCATTAGCAAGAATGGAATCTTTTATATTGGATATCACACAAACACACAATATATATATATATATATATATATATATATATATATATATATATAGTGAAGGAAAAAAGTATTTGATCCCTTGCTGATTTTGTATGTTTGCCCACTGACAAATAAAGGATCAGTCTATAATTTTAATGGTAGGTTTAACAGCGAGAGACAGAATAACAACAAAAATATCCAGAAAAACACAATTCAAAAAAGTTATAAATTGATTTGCATTTTGAAGAGTGAAATATGTATTTGTTCCCAAATCAGTCAGCAAGATTTCTGGTTCCCGGGTGTCTTCTATACAGGTAACGAGCTGAGATTAGGAGCACTCTCTTAAAGGGAGTGCCCTAATCTCAGTTTATTACCTGTATAAATGATGCCTGTCAACAGAAGCAGACAATCAATCAGATTCCAATCTCTCCACCATGGCCAAGACCAAAGAGCTGTCCAAGGATGTCAGGGACAATATTGTAGACCTACACAAGGCTGGGATAGGCTACAAGACCATCGCCAAGCAGCTTGGTGAGAGGGTGACAACAGTTGTTGCGATTATTCGCTAATGTAAGAAACACAAAATAACTGTCAATCTCCCTTGGTCCCGTCACCTCGTGGAGATTCAATGATCATGAGAACGGTGAGGAATCAGCCCAGAACTACACGGGAACGTCTTGTCAATGATCTCAAAGCATCTGGGACCATAGTCACTAAGAAAACAATTAGTAACACACAACGCCGTGAAGGACTGAAATCGTGAAGCGCCTACAGGCCCATCTGAAGTTTGCTAATGAACATCTGAATTATTCAGAGGAAAACTGGGTGAAAGTGTTGTGGTCAGATGAGACCAAAATAAAGCTCTTTGACATGAACTAATTTAGCCGTGTTTGGAGGAGGATGAATGCTGCCTATGACCCCAAGAACACCATCAAACAAGGAGGTGGAAACATTATGCTTTGGGGGTGTTTTTCTGCTAAGTGGACAGGACAACTTTACAGCATCAAAAGGACGATGGACAGGGCCATGTACCGTCAAATCTTGGATGAGAACCTCCTTCCCTAAGCCAGGGGCATTGAAAATGGGTCGTGGATGGGTATTCCAGCATGACAATTACCCAAAACACACACCCAAGGCAACAAAAGAGTGGCTCAAGAAGAAGCACATTTAAGGTCCTTGAGTGGCCTAACCAGTCTCCAGACCTTAATCCCATAGAAAATATGTGGAGAGAGCTGAAGATTGGAGTTACCAAACATCCGCCTCGAAACCTTAATGACTTGGAGACGATCTGTAAATAGGTGTGGGATAAAATCCCTCCTGAGATGTGTGCAAAACTGGTGGCCAACTACAAGAAACGTCTGACCTCTGTGATTGCAAACAAGGGTTTTGCCACCAAGTACTAAGTACATGTTTTTTGAAGGGGTCAAATACTTATTTCACTCATCAAAATGCTAATCAATTCATAATTTTTTTGAAATGCGTTTTTCTGGATATTTTTGTTATTCTGTCTCTCACTGTTAAAATAAAACTACCATTAACATTACAGACTGATCATTTCTTTGTCAGTACAAAATCAGCAGGGAATCAAAAACCTTTTTCCCTCACTGTATATATTACTGTATACATGTTGTGTATGTGTAGAGATAGTTATATAATGTATATAATAAGTAGCAGTGTTCCTAATCACCACTGCACCAATAACAGTGTCCCTAATCACAGCCACACCAGTTAGTTACAGCATCCTTGATCACCACATCAGTCATATTGTTCCTGATCAACGTCACACCAGTTACAGTATCCCTGACCACTGCCACACCAGTTACTGTGTCCCTGATCACCTTCACACCTGTTACTGTGTCCCTGATCACTGCCACACCAGTCATATTGTCACTGATCATTGTCACACCAGTTACAGTTTCCCTGACCACCGCCACACCAGTTACTGTGTCCCTGATCACCGCCACACCAGTCACTATGTTCCTGATCACCGACCTGCCACATGTGGTATTGCAATACTTCTGAAGGAGTGGCAGAATGTGTTTTGGGGTGTAATTCTAATGCCGCGTACACACGACCATTTTGAAAACAACGTTTTTTCTCAACGTGATTCTTCTCAAGCCTGCCTTGCCTACACACGATCGTGAAAAAAAATGCTTGAGCAAAGCGCGGTGACGTACAATACGTTCGACAACACGTACGACGGCACTATAAAGGGGAAGTTTCATTCGGATGGCGCCACCATTTGGGCTGCTTTTGCTGATCCTCGTGTTAGTAAAGTTTTTGGTGAGAGACGGTTCGCGCTTTTCAGCCTCGTGCTCTTCAGTCCGTTACAGCGTGACGAATGTGCTATCTCCATTATGAATGCTAGTTTTACCAGAACCAGCGCTTCCCGTCTCATCACTTGCTTTTGAGAATGCGCGTTTTTTTCACGTCGTTAAAGCCTACACACGGCCGTTTTTAACAACGTGAAAAACGACGAGAAAAAATAGAGCATGTTCCAAATTTTTAATGCCCATTTTTCATGTTGCGAAAAATGCTCTGGAGCCTACACACGATCGTTTTTAATGATCAAATAAAAAAATGGCATTTTTCTCGTCATGAAAAACGGTTGTGTGTACGCGGCATAAGTATACAAATCCAAAGACAGTGCTGTGCTACTAGGCGTACTTAAAAAATAAATATCAGTAAAAGCAAAAATAAAAATACGATTATGTGATTCAGTGCTAATAAGAAAAATATATATATAATCAAAACCTAATTACCATATTTCTAAATACAAAAATAAAGTCCATAAACGTATTCAAGATGTGACTTGATATGACAAATCCACAAAAGCGATCAACCAAGAAATGCAGAAAATTCCAAAAGTGCTAGTGCTCGCCTCCACCAGTGTGTAATGGCCTCTCACCTCATATTTTGACCCCTGTTTCACCAGCGGGTCAAAATCAGCGGTTCCCCTCTAGGGATGAAAGATTAATCTGGCGTGGTGCTGGAGCTTTGATCTTCTATCACTCACACTTCCTTTAGCCGGCTCTATGAGCCTCGATACCTCCTACCAATGACGGTTATATGAGGAAAAACACGGCAGAATCTAGTGCTCTCCGTATATAATAATTTTTATTTTTCAAATAAAATAAATGATTAAAAAGTGTGGCACTTCAAGCAGTGCTAACTGATTGGGCATAAAACCATCCATTTCACATAGACGAGATGGGCACAATGTGACAAATACCACCAAAAGAAAGCTCTATTTGTGGGAAAAAAAGGACATCAATTTTGTTTGGGTACAGCGTCGCACGACAGCGCAGTTGCCAGTTAGAGTAATGCAGTGCCGTAATGCAAACAATGGCCTGGTCATTAAGGGGGTAAAACCTTCCGGGGCTGAAGTGGTTAATTTGATTTCCTCTCATTTCTTGTTTGGCTATGGGACAGGAAGTGAAGGGAAATCTCCTAAATGGGACACAGATTGTAAAAAAAAAAAAAATCTGACGGGTTATAACCCTACCTTGCGCTATTCAAAATGAAAAAAAAAAAGCTTTGCCTATAGTTCTACTTTAAGGCAAACTTTTACATTTTCTTAAATAAAGATAAATTAATGCATTATAACATAATTTTAGCAAAGCAATCATATCACATTAACCGATACATTGAAAGTCTTCATAATGATGAACAGGAGCTTGGTGGGACATTGGGAATTGGTCCAACAACCCAAGGATTTCTGTTTTTGACAACTCTTGTGTAACCGTGAATTGTCCACTGCCCTTGATAACAGCACATTTCATGTATTTGTCTCCCTTTTCATATGATGATTTTGCTCAAGGACATCTGTGTTCATAATTAAAACTAAATAATAAAAATGGCATATATAATGCAGTCTGTCATTAGCAGCAACACAGCACCACTATAACTAAATTGTATTACCTGTCAATCTAGCCAGCAGAGACTTTATTTTCCCCCTTTTCTGTAAAAGGGTGACAAAACAGTTTGTTCCACGTTGAAGTGGTGCAGCAGAATTTTCACCCTTTGGAGGGGATACTTTTAGATGGACATGTAGTTTAAAATTGTCCTTAACCACTTGCCTACAGGGCACTTTCACCCCCGTCCTGCCCAGGCCAATTTTAAGTTTTCAGCACTCACATTTTGAATGACAATTGAGTGGTCATGCTACACTGTATACATAGGATTTTTTTTTATCATTTTCTTCACACAAATAGAGCTTTCTTTTGGTGGTATTTAATCACTGCTGGGTTTTTTTCATAACAAAAAAAAAAAAGACAGAACACTTTGAAAAAAAAAATAGTTTTCTTTCTCGTACATCACGGGACACAGAGCGACATAGTCATTACTAATGGGTTATATAGATACCGTCAGGTGCTGGCACTGGCAACTTCCAAAACCGGAAGTACCCTCCCCTATATAAGCCCCTCCCATCCGGGAGCACCTCAGTTTTTTGCCAGTGTCTAAGGTGTTGGCCAAGAAGAAACATGTGTTTTTCACTGAGCTTGCGTACAGGTTCTTTTGGGCCTCAGTAAGCTATTCCGGATCCGACCAAAAAAGCTTCATAGCTAAACGGTCGGTACCCGGGCCTTGCAGAGAAGAGCAAGGTTTTGCCTGTAATGCTTCTCTTAGGAGAGCTGGACCCTGGGATCCAGAGCTCTGGTCATACCCACGACCAAGATGTTTTCTGTGCAGGGTGCTATACAGGTCCAGGGGAGTGGAATCCTTGGGAACCCGGTCCCTGAAGGTTTGATTACAATGCCTGCCGTGATAGGTGAAGTTTGGGCTTTTGTGGACCAAACAAAGTCCTGCGGCGGGGAACAGGTAAGTGGGGGCCCCCAGGAACTTGGTTCTATTGGGGGACCCCCAAGCCTAATTTGTCTTTCTGTCTGTTACCTAATGGTATTCCCGCAAAATTCTGTGCATGCCTGTAACTACTAAAAAAATGTAATAATTTTTAATGGTGGTCAAGAAAAAAAAAAAAAAATAATTTTTTTTTTATATATATTTAAGATATTAGACTGCGGTACCTGTGTTTGTCCACTAGAGGCCGCTGTGGAATGTTTTCTTGTCATGTGGACTAGTTTCTTCTCAGCAGAGCAAGTCCAGGCAGATGGTGAGTTCTCTTATGGGAAACTGCTTCCTCTGCCATGTTGCAATGCTCGTCCATCCCCCGGCCTGCGGCAAAGAGGGGCCCTGGCTCTTGTCCCTAGTCTCCATTTTTCAAAATTAGCGCCGAAGGCGCACGTGGCCGCGCGCGTGCGCGTGCACGCGCCTCTATATATAGAGGTGAGCCAGGAAAGGGGGCGGAGCCTGGGGGATGACGCTCTGTGTGCGCCGCAGCGCTTCTGCGCATGTGCGGGCGTCCCAGCATGTAAAAACCACAGTTTTGTGTGGTGAGCTGGCTATGAAGTACAGAGACAGAGCTGGCAACATTTAAAAAAGGGCATACAGCAAGCGGTTGATACAGGCATCCCCTAGAAAGGCACATTAGTAGACACCAACTGTGATATAGCAGCAATTGTGCTAGACTATTCTCAGTAAAAGTGGTGTATTACGGCTGGAATACCTCAGCTTTAGGCTTAGGAATATGCCGTCCAGAAGCTCCGGAACTGAATCTTCCAGGAAGCGAAGGGGGTCTCATCGGGCTCGGAGGATCTTGGGCATACTTCTGCTGCACCAGTCTCCCCTGAAGTTCAGAGGTAAGTGACCGTAGAGACCCCGCAGGGGTACTTGGTACTGTGGCTGTCCTCAGTTCACCTGCTCCTGTGTATGTAACAGAGGAGGTTTTTTCCTCAGCTCTGGGAGGATTAGAGAGAGATTGTCAACATTTATCGCTGCCTCCCTGTCAGGGAAAGCACGCCCGATCTCCGTCTCCTCCTTCAGAGTGCCTGTTAGCAGAGCAACAGTCCCATACAGGGATCGACCTACCTGAAGGGGATCAGGATGAGGTTGATTCTGTTATAGAGGAATCAACAGTGGGGGAACCTTTTCTCAGCATCTCAAGCTGAAAGATTATGGGTTCAGTCTCTGACTAACATGGTCCGATCAGCATTTAAAAATGCACCTTGCGGAACCATCAACCACTACTGTATCCTCGTTGGGGTCGCTAGAAGCCCCCAGACTGTCTGTTCTTTTCCACTTCACCCTTTACTGAAAGGGCTCATTTACCAGGATTGGGAACGTCCTGAGAAAATATTTATTCCCCCAAGAGATTTCCGGTGGTCTATCCCATGGAGGATAAGTTCATCAAAAAAAAAAAAAAAAAAAAAAAAAAAAAATGGAAGGTCCCTACAGTGGACACAGCCATCTCTTGTATGTATAAATCACTGACATGTCCAGTGGATAATGTCCAAATGTTCAAGAACCCAATAGATAAAAGATTGGAGTCCTTATGAAAATCTGCTTCTTTCTACAGCAAGCTTGGTGATACAACCAGCAGTAGCAGCTATTGGGGTCTGCTAAGCAGTGAAGGATCAGTTGAAACAGGTCTTGAGGGACTTGACAGATCAGCAGGCCTTGCCCTAGCTGATCTACCTAGAGCCTTAGGCTTTGCGGTTGACGCCATAAAGGATTCAGTCCATCAGGCCTCCCGCCTTACGCTGTCTATAGTACATATGCGTAGGCTCCTATGGCTCAAAAACTGGTCTGCTGAAGCTCCCTGTAAAGAATGGCTGGTTAGCGTCCCATTTCATGGTGAACGCTTATTCAGGGAAAACCTGGACAAATATATCCAGAAAATTTCCAGCGGTAAAAATACGCTCTTGCCGGTTAAAAACAGAGTTAGAGGTCCCTCTTTAAGAGGCCTGCTTCTCCAGTCCCTGGGGCATCGGCTGTGTAACAGTTCCGACGGCCTCCTCGGTCAAATCCCGGGGGTAAAAAACAGGGACAGTAGCAGGGTAATGAGAAACCCTGGGTCAGGGGAGGTACAAAACCTCCCCCAAAGTTAAATTCATTGAAGCCCCCACTCAGTCGGGTGGGGGGAGGACTCCAGTTGTTCGCAAGAGACCTGGCGGGACACGATCAAGACAGATAGGTGCTCTCCGCAGTAGGTTTGGGATACAGTTTGGAGTTAAAAGACTCTCCTCCTTCCCATTTTTGAGGTCAAACGTGCCAAGGGATCCCCGGAAGAGAGAGTCCCTCCTGTTGGCACTAGAACAACTATTGCTCCAAGGAGTAATTATGGAGGTTCCCCTGGAAGAATGAGGGTTCGGGTTTTACTCAAACCTCTTTACAGTCCCGAAGCAAACGCGGACGGGAGGCCCATATTAATTCTAAAAGGGCTATACAAATTCCTGTATATCAGGACTTTCCGATGGAGTCGATCCGATCGGTGGCCACTGCCCTACAAGGGGAGGATTGGTTAGCCGCGATCGACATCAAAGATGCTTATTTGCACATTCCCATCTTTCCAGTCCACCAAAAATTTCTACGCTTTGCAGTAGAAGGGCGCCATTTTCAGCAGAGCCTTACCCTTCGGTTTGGCCACAGCACCAAGAGTGTTTACAAAAATTCTGGCCCTTTATTGGCCAATCTAAAAACACAAGGTGTAATGATAATGGCATATCTAGATGAATTGTTGCTGATAGACCACTCAGTGAAAAAACTAGACGTGGTCGTTCACAAGACAATCAAGTATCTGGAATCTCACGGTTGGATTATCAACCGAGACAAGTCAGCCCTAAAAAACAGTCAAAAGTCTGGAATACTTGGGGCTAAGGTTGGATTCAGGCCAGAGACAAATATTCTTGCCTCGAGGAAAGGTGTTGTCTTTGAAAGATTTGATCCACTTAGTGGGTACAAAAAAGACAGCCGTCCATACGCCTGTGCATGAGGCTGCTGGGAAAAATGGTGGCATCATTCGAAGCAGTACCCTACGGTCAATTCCATTCAAGGAATTTGCAAGGGGCCATACTGTCAGCCTGGAACAAAACAGTTCAGGCCCTAGACTTACAATGTCCTTGTCCCCTTCCGTTCGCAAGAGCCTCCGTTGGTGGTTGGTTCCCCAGAATCTGGAAAAAGGGAAATCCTTCAGTCCGATTTCTTGGAAGGTGGTCACTACAGATGCCAGCCTTATAGGCTGGGGGGGCAGTACTGGAGTAATGGTCTCTCCAGGGCAGATGGTCGGATGCAGAAAAGGCCCTGCCCATCAATCTCTTAGAGATACGAGCAGCCCGGTATGCCCTAGTAGCATGGACATCCAAACTCCAAGGGTCCCCTGTCAGAATTCAATCAGACAATGCCACAGCAGTGGCATATATCAATCATCAGGGGGGCACCAGGAGTCGTGCAGCCCAGAGGGAAGTAAATTACATCCTGAAATGGGCAGAAAGATATGTCCCAGCCATATCTGCGATATTCATTCCAGGAGTGGAGAATTGGAAGGCGGACTTTCTAAGTCGCCAGCAATTATGCCGAGGTTTTCTGGACAATATGTCAGCGGTGGGGAACATCGGATGTAGATCTTCTAGCATCCAGATTCAACGCAAAGGTGGACAGGTTTGTCTCTCGGACAAGGGATCCCCTAGCTTGCGGCTCGGATGCCCTAGTGTTCCCTTGGGATCAGTTCAAGCTGATATATGCATTCACACCGCCACAATGGCTACCTCGATTAATCCGCAGAATCAGGGTAGAAAAGAAACCAGTGATTCTGGTGGCTCCAGCGTGGCCCCGAAGAGCGTGGTACGCGGAGATTGTAAAATGTCAGTGGGGAGTCCTTGGACTCTCCCACGTCGTCCGGACCTGCTTTCGCAAGGACCGATATACCACCCTTCCTTACCAGCCCTAGGTTTGACGGCCTGGCTATGGAAGCCCACATTCTAAAAAAGAGAGGGCTCTCTAATCCTGTGGTATCTACCATGATCAATGCCAGGAAGCCGGTATCCAGGCAGATCTATTATAGAATCTGGAAGGCGTACATCGCGTGGTGTGAGGCCAAGAAATGGCATCCACATAAGTACGTAATAGGTAGGAGTCTGGACTTCCTACAGTGGGCTGTAGATAGGAAGCTTGCCTTGAGTATTATCAAAGGTCAGTTTTCGGCCTTGTCAATATTTTTTCAAAGGCCCTTGGCTTCGCATTCACTAGTCAAAGCCTTTATACAAGGAGGGATGCGTATTAGTCCTCCGGTTAATATTCCCATATGTCCATGGGATCTAAACTTGGTTCTGTCGGTTCTACAGAAACAACCATTTGAACCATTACAGCATATTTCCTTGGTGCTTCTCACCAGGAAATTGATTTTTCTAGTAGCCATTTGTTCGGCTAAAAGAGTATCGGAATTAGCAGCTATGTCCTGTAAGGAGCCATATCTGGTTATCCATAAGGACAGAGTAGTGTTACGTCCTCATCCAGCCTTTCTTCCTAAGGTGGTATCGAGTTTTCATTTGAACCAAGATGTGGTTCTTCCTTCTTTTTTCCCCAAACCTACTTCGGTAGAGGAAAAGTTATTGCATTCTTTGGATGTAGTAAGAGCAGTTAAAGCTTATCTAAAAGCCACTGCTCAGATTCGCAGAACGGATACTTTGTTTATTCTGCCGGAAGGCCCCAGAAAGGGTCAGGCAGCGTCAAAATCTACTTTAGCCAAGTGGATTCGACAGGTCATAATACAAGCCTATGGCTTGAGAAGGAGACCGCCTCCGTTCAAAGTTAGAGCGCACTCCACGAGAGCAGTTGGAACTTCATGGGCAGTGCATCACCAGGCCTCCCTGGCTCAAATCTGTAAGGCCGCAACATGGTCTTCAGTTCACACGTTTACTAGGTTCTACCAGGTGGACGTTAGAAGTCAGGAGGATGTCGCCTTTGGGCGCAGTGTGTTGCAGGCCGCAAAAGATCCTCATGTCTGATAGCGCTCAGCTTATATATGGTGTATCCCCCCCCTCATTTGGCATTGCTTTAGGACATCCCATTAGTAATGACTATGTCGCTCTGTGTCCCGTGATGTACGAGAAAGAAAATAGGATTTTTATAACAGCTTACCTGTAAAATCCTTTTCTTGGAGTACATCACGGGACACAGAGCTCCCGCCCCTCTTTGGGGACACTTATTGCTTTGCTACAAAACTGAGGTGCTCCCGGATGGGAGGGGCTTATATAGGGGAGGGTACTTCCGGTTTTGGAAGTTGCCAGTGCCAGCACCTGACGGTATCTATATAACCCATTAGTAATGACTATGTCGCTCTGTGTCCCGTGATGTACTCCAAGAAAAGGATTTTACAGGTAAGCTGTTATAAAAATCCTATTTTTCTTAGTTTCTGTCAGTACATTTTGTAAATAAGTAATTTTTCTCCTTCACTGATGTGTGGTGATGAGGCAGCAAGGATGGACACTGATAGGCTGCACCTGTGGGCACTGATGAGGTGGCACTTATAGGCACTGATAAGGAGGCACTAATATGCCACATTTATGAGCATTGATAGGCGACACTGATGGGTGGCACTCGTGGACACTGATAGGCAGCACTTGTGGGCACTGATAGGCGGCACTGATGGACATTGATGGGTGGCACTGATGGGCATTGATGGGCAGCAATGATAAGCACTGATAGGCGGTATTGATAGCCGGCACTGACTGGCATCACTAATGGGCACTGATTGCTGACACTGGTGGCACTGTATTGTACTCAGGGCACTGATGATCAGTGCCCTGATTACATGTCTGGATGTCCCCTGCTAGGAGATGCCGCTGATCGGCTCTCCTCGCCACACACTCTGTCAGTGTGAGCCAATTACCGGCATTTCCGTGTTTACATGTGACCGGCTGTGATTGGACACAGTCAATCACATGGTTAAGGGGCGTGGCTCTTTACAGAGATCGTGGATGCGCAGTGTCCTAGCAACACGGCGTAGCCATGATCACCGTGCTGCGCGCCCCAGTGGCTGTTTGGGTGCGCCGTCATATGACATCCACCCAGAACGAGAGCCGCACCGTCCCTGGGTGGGCAGACGGCAAGCATTTAAGCATGTAACTATTTGAAGTTTGAAGTGGTTGTAAGCCTCAGTCATGAAATCTGAACAAAGCACATATATCTGTTGTGTTTACTTGTTCCTCTCCAAAGCTCTGATGCCGCGTACACACGATCACTTTTCTCATCGGGAAAAATGTAATTTTTTCTCTTGGACGAGAAAAACGGCCGTGTGTAGGCTCTCCAGCATTTTTCCCGATGAGAAAAACTGCGAGAATCACGACGAGAAAAATTAGAACATGCTCTAATTTTTCTCGTCGCGAATCACAGCATTTTTTTCCTCGCCAGTTTTCTTATAGGGAAACACTGCTAGGGAGCCTACACACGGCTGGTTTTCTCAACCAAGAGAAAACATGTCATGAAAAATGGCCGTGTGTAAGGGACCAAGCCGGTCCTCGTTTTTCCCGTCGGGTTTCACGGAGGTGTTTTCACCGCCGTGAAACTCGATCGTGTGTTCACAGCATAAGTTTCGTTTCTCTCTAGTGCTTCATTCCGCTGTTATCAGCATGTGTCACTTCTGAGAAGTTTTCTGGACACATGAGAGCTCCCTGCTCAGCACACAGCTTGTTTATTCAGGACATTTCATCCAATCAGCTCTCACACACTGTAACTGCCTGTTACTGAGAGTAAAAAATGTAAATTACTGGCAGAATCATCAAATAATAAAATTGTATTGTATTGTATTGTTACTGGGGACTCAGGAATACAAAGTTTTATTCACAGACTACATATATTACTGGTACTTAAATTTTGACTACAGTTTTAACATGGATTATTGCTATAGCACCTCCAAGTGATAACTATTATTCTAGGATGTATAAACCATTGAGATATATGCTGCATGGAAAAAAAATTACTATCAGTTCAAAATAATTATTATCTTTTAAAATATGACCAATAGATTTTGAGTAAAAGTCAACCTCCACCCTTTGAAAATTCCTTTTATTGCTGTATTCGATTTTACGTTTTTTTTCTTCATGCTAATTTACTATAAATTTATTATTTTCATCAGCAAGCTGTTGACATTGCTTTGGAGTCAGAAGCTGTCCCTTCAGTAACAGTTAAGGTATGAATTATATTTCTGAATTTGCTTATGCTCTTTAAATGGTATTATGCAACACATTTTTTATGTTTTTGTATTACTCCATTGCTGTAATAATTTCAGGCTTTTTCGCAATTTATGCAATAAGCAAAGCAACATGATTAATAATGAACCTTTTTTTTTTTTTTTAACCATATCTGTTAACAATGGTAAACAATAAAAAATTGCAAGATAAAAAAAAAACGTGCCTGTAGGTTTGAAGAGTGGAGGCGTTTTTTATGGAGTACGTAATTATATGTAATAAGTTGTTAAGGCATTAAGAACAACAAAACACAGATGCCCAATATAAATAAACAATAGCAAATAATAAAGGTAGAAAAAAAGTATTTAATAATTCTTCAGTTGATCTAATGTTTGCTTGTGCTAACTGCAAATGCATAAAGGCATGCTTTTCATGTGAACATCCATTGTCCTTAAATGAGCATCCTTTTGTGCAGGACGAGGGACAGGAAGCAGAGGCTCCTGTCATAGGTGGTGTGGTGGTGGTGATGGGGGTGAGTGAAGGGGGCACAACTGGGACAGGAGTCTCTTGTGCCACTGTGTCACTCTACCCATTTCTTGCACGGTTTAGGATGGGCTGTCAGACTGAAAACCCAGCCATGCAGATCTTGGGATTACATTGGTAAAGCAGCTCTCCTGATATAATTAGCTAGGTGCCCCTGTCCGTAAGCAAGTTGGCCCTGCTGTGTGTATCGGTAACAATAATATCACTCCTGATACACAGAGCGCCTCAAACCAGCTGTCAAAATGACAATGGAGCTCTGCTACTTTTCCCTTTATTATACCATAGTTCACCCTAATTCGTTTTTGTTATTGCCTTCATCACCCTCTTCCCTTCTCAATTTTTTTGTGAATTTTTTAACAATTTGTATGTAAACTTTTTCATTTTTATTTCCTTTTTTTTTGCGTTGTATTAAAACAACGCTTTGTACCCCCCCCCCATCCAGTCACATATCAGGCATTTTCCCTAAACAAATTTCTTATATATTTGTATAAAAATGCAGTGCTTTGAAAAAGTATTCATAGCTCTTGAAATTTTTCACATTTTATCATGTTTCAACCAAAAACGTAAATGTATTTTATGGGATTTTATGTGATAGACCAACACAAAGTGGCACATAATTGTGAAGTGGAAGAAAAATGATCAACGGTTTTCCAAATGTTTTACAAATAAATATCTGAAAGGTGTGGTGTAGCTCTGGCTGTATATTAAGGGTCGTTGTCCTTCTGGAAATTGAACTTCCGCCCCAGTCTCAAGTGATTTGCAGACTCTAACAGGTTTTCCTCTAAGATTGCCTTGTATTTTGCTCCATCCATCAATGCTGACCAGCTTCCCTGTCCCTGCTGAAGAAACGCATCCCCACAACATGAGGCTGCCACCACCATGTTTCACGGTGGGGATGGTGTTTTCAGGGTGATGTACAGCGTTAGTTTTCCGCCACACATTTTGGTCTCATCTGACCAGAGCACCTTCTTCCACATGTTTGCTGTGCCCCCCACATGGCTTCTCACAAACTGCAAACGGGACTTTTTGTGGCTTTCTTTCCACAATGGTTTTCTTCTTGCCACTCTTCCATAAAGGCCAGATTTGTAGAGTGCATGACTAATAGTTGTCCTGTGAACAGATTCTCACGCCTGAGCTGTTGATCTCTGCAGCTCTTCCAGAGTTACCATGGGCCTCTTGGCTGCTTCTCTGATTAATGCTCTCCTTGCCCAGCCAGTAAGTTTAGGTGGGTGGCCATGTCTTTGGTAGGTTTGCAGTTGTACCATACTCTTTCCATTTTCGAATGATGGATTGAACAGTGCTTCATGAGATGTTCAACGCTTGGGATATGTTTTATAACTTAACCCTGCTTTAAACTTCTCCACAACTTTATCCCTGACCTATCTGGTGTGTTCCTTGGCCTTTATGATGCTAAGAAACCTCTGAGGGCTTCACAGAACAGCTGTATTTATACTGAGATTAAATTACACACAGGTGGACTCTATTTACTAATTAGGTGACTTCTGAAGGTAATTGGTTCCACTAGATTTTAATTAGGGGCATCAGAGTAAAGGGGGCTAAATACAAATGCACGCCACACTTTTCACATATTTATTTGTAAAAAATTTTGAAAACCATTTATGATTTTCCTTCCATTTCACAATTATGTGCCACTTTATGTTGGTCTATCACATAAATTCCCAATAAAATACATTTACGTTTTTGGTTGTAATATGACAAAATGTGGAAAATTTCAACGAGTATGAATACTTTTTCAAGGCACTGTATGTGTTAACAATGTTATCCATTTCAGCCCTGGCAGTGTGATGACAACTGTATTAACTGTATGCTTTGGAGGAACCTTCAAATAAAGAATTTTAAAAAAAAGCTACTTTTTATCAAAAACATAACTTTTGTACCTTTTAGTTAAAATCTGCATTCAAGGCTATAAAATGACTCAAAAAGCCCAGAACATTATATATATATATATATATATTTATATATATATATATATATTTTTTTTATCTGAAATTCTGCAGTTTATAATGTTCAGTTAAGAAAAAGGGTATATGAGGTGACTGTTCATGAATGGAGGCATTTTGTAACATTGGGAATTACAAAAGGTGTTTATTTTCCACTACATAGTTGTGTGTGAAGAAGGAGCTGTATATGCAGACAGATTACAGTGATAACCGGTTAACAGAAAGCTTAAATTCATGTGTATCCTGGTCTAGGATTTGATTTATTCTGGAATCTAGCTGTAATAACCAATTTAAAACTCTGCTTAAATCGTGTTGCTGTGCACCTTGACTAATGTCTGCACATTCTCGGGAAATAAAATACGGTTCCCTTACTTTTTCTTCTTTACAGACTGTCACTGGGGCTAGTAAGCCAAAATGTCCTGCCAAAGGTTTTCCACTGATAAATGCTGAAAGACTTAAATGTGCTCTGTAAATATATATTGCCTTGTAATTTACAAGATAAGGAAAGGTAATTTCATAGAAGGATTACATTTTGTTTTAGACATTTGGGTTGATTTAATAAAACTTAAGAGTGCAAAATCTGATGTAGCTGTGCATGGTTGCCAACCAGCTTCCAACTTCAACTTGTTCAGTTAAGCTTTGACAAAAAACTTGAAGTTGATTGGTTTCTATGCAGAGCTGCACCATATTTGCACTCTCTGGTTTTAGTAAATTAAGCCCAGTGTTTTTTTTGTTTTTCTCCTAAATTGCACTCAAAGTGACTCTAAACTCTGTTTTAAAAAAAAAAAAAGTTACGGCATATTTAAGTATGTATTCTTAACGCAAAGATACCTTCTGTTGCTCTCAGCCTCCTCTAAACCTTGTGATCCCACTGTATGTAGGAATGTAGCCACTTTCTCTTGCTCAAGCTGGACAAGGGACTAATGCCGCGTACACACAACCGTTTTTCATGGCTTGAAAAATGCCATTTCTTGTTCATACATCACGGGACACAGAGCGGCATAGTCATTACTATGTGGGTTATATAGAATTACCTTCAGGTGCTGGCACTGGCAACTTCCAAAACAGGAAGTACCCTCCCCTATATAAGCCCCTCCCATCCGGGAGTACCTCAGTTTTTTGCCAGTGTCTAAGGTGTTGGCCAAGGTTAACATGTATTCATCTGGGCTTGTGTACAGGTTCTCTGGGCCTTAGCAAGCTATTCCGGATCCGACCAAAAAAGCTTCATAGCTAAACGGTCGGTACCCGGGCCTTGCAGAGAAGAGCAGGGTTTTGCCTGTAATGCCTCTCTTAGGAGGGCTGGACCCTGGGATCCAGAGCCTCTGGTCATACCCAAAACCAAGAGGCTATCTGTGCAGGGTGCTATACAGGTCCAGGGGAGTGGAATCCTTGGGAACCCGGTCCCTGAAGGTCTAGTACAATGCCTGCCATGAGAGGTGAAGTTTGGGCTTCTGTGGACCAAACAAAGCTCTGCGGCGGGGAAAAGGTAAGTGGGGGCCCCTCAGGAACTTGGTTCTATTGAGGGGACCCCCAAGCCTAATATGTCTTTCTGCCTGTTACCTAAAGGTATTCCCGCTAATAGCTGTATATGCCTGAGAAATCCTAGAAATGTCTTTTCATAAAGGAAGTTTTAAAAACTGTAAACCTGGAAATGTTTTTCATAAAGGAGGTTTTAAAAAAAAAAAAGACAAAAGTGCGGTACCTGTGTTTGTCCACTAGAGGCCGCTGTGGAACGTCTTTTTTTCTTGGGACTATTCCTTCCATGGTGAAAGTCCAGGCAGATGAGTGAGCTCTCTATCAGGGAAGCTGCATTCCTCTGTCATGCTGCCAAGTAGTTTCCTTCCATCCCCGAGTCCTGGTGAAACAGGGACCCTGGCTCCTCTCCCTACAGGGCGCCAAGAGCGCACACATGCACGCGCGCGCGCGCGCACACACGCTTTCTTTTTATAGATTTAGCTTCAAAAAAGGGGGCGGAGCCTGGCGGATGACGCGCTCTGTGCGCCCAGCGCTTCTGCGCATGTGCGGGCGTCCCAGCAAGATAAAAGGACTCAGTCCACGCTGCTTGCTATGGACACAGAGCATGAAAAGGAGCTGGTAGCATGGTATAGGGGCTTACAGCGGGCGGTTGATACAGGCATCCCCAGAAAGACGCATTAGTAGACGCCCACTGATGTACATAGCAGCAAATTGCATTAGACTATTTCAGTAAAGGGGTGTATTGCGGCTGGAATACCTCAGCTTTGAACTAAGGAATATGCCGCCTAAAAAACTCCGAGATATACCTCTCAGGAAGTGTAGGGGGTCTCCATCGGGCTCTGAGGATCTGGAGCAGTCATCTGCACCCTCCTCCCCTGAGAAATCAGAGGTTAATACCCATAAGGAACCCCCGGGAGTGCCAGGTACTGCGGCTGTCCTCAGTCCACCTGCTCCTGCATATATAACAGAGGAGGTTTTTGCCTCAACTCTGGAGGGATTGGAGCAGAGATTGGCAGCATTGATCGCTTCTTCTCTACAGGAAAGAAAGCGCGCCAGATCTCCATCACCTCCATTAGAGTGCCTGTTGGCAGAGCAACAGTCCCAGGAAGGGACCGACCTACCTGAAGGGGATCAGGAGGAGGTTAACTCTGTTTTTGAGGAATCGACAGTAGATGAACCATTTTCAGCATCACAGACTGAAAGATTGTGGGTCCAGACCCTAACTGACATGGTTCGATCTGCATTTAAAATGCCTCTTGTTGAACCATCAACTACTGCTGTCTCCTCATTGGGGTCGCTAAAAGCTCCCCAGGTTAATTGCTCCTTTCCAATACATCCATTATTGGAAGGACTTATATACCAGGACTGGGAACATCCTGATAAACTATTTGTTCCGAGTAAGAAATTTCCGGTGATCTATCCCATGGAGGAAAAGTTCACCCAGAGATGGAATGTTCCTACGGTGGATGCAGCCATCTCTTCTGTGAACAAATCACTGACATGCCCAGTAGATAATGTTCAAATGTTCAAAGATCCAGTAGATAAAAAATTGGAATCTTTATTAAAATCTGCTTTTTCCACAGCAGGGGCTGTTACACAGCCAGCAGTGGCAGCTATTGGGGTCTGCCAAGCTTTAAAGGATCAGATGAAAATGGTCCTGAGGGATTTGCCAGACCAGCAGGCCCAGGCTCTGGCTGATCTGCCTAGAGCATTATGCTTTGCGGTTGACGCCATCAAGGATTCTATCCATCAGGCCTCCCGCCTCACGCTGTCTTTGGTACATATGCGTAGGCTTCTGTGGCTCAAGAACTGGTCTGCTGAAGCTCCCTGTAAGAAGCTCTTAGTTAGCTTCCCATTTCATGGGGAACGCCTTTTTGGCGAAGACCTGGATAAGTATATCCAGAAGATTTCCAGTGGTAAAAGTACTCTCTTACCGAGTAAGAAGAGGTCTAGGGGTCCATCTTTTAAGAGGACTACCTCTCCTATCCCTGCGACGTCTGCTACTAAGCAGTTCCGACGGCCTCCTCGGTCAAACTCAGGGGGTAAAAATCAGGGACAGTCACAGGGTAATAAGAAACCCTGGATCCGAAGGGGTACTAAACCAGCCTCCAAGTCAAGCCTATGAAGGGCTGCCCCCACTCAAACGGGTGGGGGGAAGACTTCAGTTGTTCGCAGAGACCTGGCGGGAGACGATCAAAGACAGATGGGTGCTCTCCGCAGTAACTCTGGGATACAAGTTGGAGTTAAAAGAGTCTCCTCCTTCCCATTTTATGTGGTCAGGCATGCCAAGAGACCCTCTGAAAAGAGGGTCTCTCCTATTGGCGTTAGAACAACTATTGCTCCAAGGAGTAATTATGGAGGTTCCTATGGAAGAGTGGGGGTTGGGTTTCTACTCAAACCTTTTCACAGTCCCGAAACCAAACGGGGACATAAGACCCATATTGGACCTAAAGAGTCTAAACAAATTTCTAAACGTCCGGTCTTTCCGGATGGAGTCGATCCGATCGGTCACCGCTGCCCTACAGGGGGAGGAATGGTTAGCCTCGATCGACATCAAAGATGCTTACTTGCATGTTCCCATCTTTCCAGGTCATCAAAAATTTCTACGCTTTGCAGTAGAAGGGCGCCATTTTCAGTTCAGAGCCTTACCATTCGGTCTGGCCACAGCACCACGAGTGTTCACAAAAATTCTGGCCCCACTGTTGGTCGATCTAAGAACACGAGGTGTAACGATAATGGCATACCTACACGACCTGTTGTTGATGGACCACTCAGTTGCCAAGCTAGAAGTGGTAATTGTCGATACAATCAAGTATCTAGAATCTCACGGTTGGGTCATCAACCTGGACAAGTCAGCCCTACAGCCAGTGAAAAACCTGGTATATCTAGGGCTACGGCTGGATTCAGACCAGAGGAAGATTTTCTTACCTCTAGACAAGGTATCCTCTTTGAGGGGCTTGGTCCGTCTGCTTTGTGCAAAAAGACAGCCGTCCATACGCCTGTGCATGAGGCTGCTAGGAAAGATGCTAGCATCATTCGAAGCTGTGCCATACGCCCAATTCCACTCAAGGAATTTACAGAGGGCCATATTGTCAGCCTGGAACGGAAAAATTCAGGCTCTAGACTTCCCGATGGCTTTGTCCCCTTCCGTTCGGAAGAGTCTCTGCTGGTGGTTGATCCCCCAGAATCTCCAGAAGGGAAAACCCTTCAGTCCGATATCCTGGAAGGTGGTCACTACAGATGCCAGCCTTATAGGCTGGGGGGCAGTACTGGAGCAATGGTCTCTCCAGGGCAGATGGTCAAATGTAGTAAAAACCCTGCCCATCAATCTCTTAGAGATACGAGCAGCCCGGTATGCCCTAGTAGCCTGGACATCCAGACTCCAAGGGTCCCCTGTCAGAATTCAATAAGACAATGCCACAGCAGTGGCATATATCAATCATCAGGGAGGCACCAGGAGTCGTGCAGCCCAGAGGGAAGTAAGTCACATCCTGGAATGGGCAGAAAAGCATGTCCCATGTATATCAGCTGTCTTCATTCCAGGGGTGGAGAATTGGAAGGCGGACTTTCTGAGTCGCCAACAGTTATGCCCAGGGGAATGGTCCCTTCATCCCGAGGTCTTCCGAGCAATATGTCAGCGGTGGGGAACACCGGATGTAGATCTGCTAGCATCCAGATTCAACGCAAAGGTGGACAGATTTGTCTCCCGGACAAGGGATCCCCTCGCTTGCGGCTCGGATGCTCTGGTGTTCCCTTGGGATCAGTTCAGACTGATATATGCATTCCCTCCGCTACAATTGTTGCCTCGACTCCTTCGCGGAGTCAGGTTGGAAAAGAAGCCGGTGATCCTGGTGGCTCCAGCGTGGCCCCGAAGGGCCTGGTACGCGGAGATCATCAAAATGTCTGTGGGGAGTCCTTGGACCCTTCCACGTCGTCCGGACCTGCTTTCGCAAGGACCGATATACCACCCTTCCTTACTAACTCTAAGTTTAACGGCCTGACTATTGAATCCCACATCCTAAAGAAGAGAGGTCTCTCTAACTCTGTGGTATCAACTATAATCAATGCCAGGAAGCCTGTATCCAGGCAGATCTACTATAGAGTTTGGAAGGCGTACATCACTAGAATTCTGGACTTCCTACAGTGGGCTGTAGACAGGAAGTTTGCCTTAAGTACTATCAAGGGCCAGGTTTCGGCCTTATCAATACTATTTCAAAGGCCCCTGGCTATGCATTCACTTGTCAAATCCTTTATGCAAGGGGTGACTCGTATTATTCCACCGATTAAAGCTCCCATATGCCCATGGGATCTAAATTTGGTTCTGTCGGTTCTGCAGAAGCAGCCGTTTGAACCTTTGCGGCACATTTCCTTGGTTCTACTCACCAGAAAATTGATATTTTTAGTAGCCATATGCTCGGCTAGAAGAGTGTCGGAATTAGCCGCCATGTCCTGTAAGGAGCCATATCTGGTTATTCATAAGGACAGAGTAGTATTACGCCCTCACCCAGCCTTTCTTCCTAAGGTGGTATCGAGGTTTCACTTGAACCAGGATGTGGTTCTTCCTTCTTTTTTCCCTAAACCAAGCTCGGTAGAGGAAAAGTTATTGCATTCTTTGGATGTAGTAAGAGCAGTTAAAACTTATCTAAAAGCCACTGCTCAGATTCGTAGAACAGATTCTTTGTTTGTTCTGCCGGAAGGCCCCAGAAAGGGTCAGGCAGCATCAAAATCTACTTTAGCCAAGTGGATTCGACAGGTCATAATACAAGCCTATGGCTTGAGAAGTAGACCGCCTCCGTTCAAAGTTAGGGCGCACTCCACGAGAGCAGTTGGAACTTCATGGGCAGTGCATCACCAGGCCTCCCTGGCTCAAATTTGTAAGGCCGCAACATGGTCTTCAGTACACACGTTTACTAGGTTCTACCAGGTGGACGTTAGAAGTCAGGAGGATGTCGCCTTTGGGCGCAGTGTGTTGCAGGCCGCAAAAGATCCTCATGCCTGATGGCGCCCAGCTTATGTATGGTGTATCCCCCCCCTCATTTGGCATTGCTTTGGGACGTCCCACATAGTAATGACTATGCCGCTCTGTGTCCCGTGATGTATGAACAAGAAAATAGGATTTTTAAAACAGCTTACCTGTAAAATCCTTTTCTTGGAGTACATCACGGGACACAGAGCTCCCACCCCTCTTTTGGGGACACGTATTGCTTTGCTACAAAACTGAGGTACTCCCGGATGGGAGGGGCTTATATAGGGGAGGGTACTTCCTGTTTTGGAAGTTGCCAGTGCCAGCACCTGAAGGTAATTCTATATAACCCACATAGTAATGACTATGCCGCTCTGTGTCCCGTGATGTACTCCAAGAAAAGGATTTTACAGGTAAGCTGTTTTAAAAATCCTATTTTTTTAAATTGGTCATTAAAAACAATTGTGTGTAAGCTCCAATGGATTTTTAACGATGTGAAAAATGGCATGAAAAAAATGAGAACCTGCTCTATTTTTTCACGTCGTTTTTCACCTCGTTCTTTTTAACGTCGTGAAAAACGGTAGTGTGTATGCTTTTACGTGGGGAAAAAAAATGCGCATGCTCAGACTCAAGTATGAGACGGGAGTGCTCCTTCTAGTAAAACTAACGTTCGTAATGGAGATAGCACATTCGTCACGCTGTAACGGACTGAAGAGCATGAGGCTGAAAAGCGTGAATCGGCTCTCACCAAACTTTACTAATACGAGGATCAGCAAAAGCAGCCCAAAGGGTGGCGCCATCCGAATAGAACTTCCCCTTTATAGTGCCGTTGTACGTGTTGTACGTCACCGCGCTTTGCTCAAGCATTTTTTTTCACGATAGTGTGTAGGCAAGGCAGGCTTGAGAGGAAACACGAAAAATCACGTTGATTCCGACTTTGCCCTGCAACGGGTTTTGATTTTGAGAAAAATAAAATATGAAACGCCCCAAATCCATACTGGAGGTCAACTGATATGGGTTTTTCTTTCTCATACATCACGGGACACAGAGCGACATAGTCATTACTAATGGGTTATATAGATACCTTCAGGTGCTGGCACTGGCAACTTCCAAAACCGGAAGTACCCTCCCCTATATAAGCCCCTCCCATCCGGGAGCACCTCAGTTTTTTGCCAGTGTCTAAGGTGTTGGCCAAGAAGAAACATGTGTTTTTCACTGAGCTTGCGTACAGGTTCTTTTGGGCCTCAGTAAGCTATTCCGGATCCGACCAAAAAAGCTTCATAGCTAAACGGTCGGTACCCGGGCCTTGCAGAGAAGAGCAAGGTTTTGCCTGTAATGCTTCTCTTAGGAGAGCTGGACCCTGGGATCCAGAGCTCTGGTCATACCCATGACCAAGATGTTTTCTGTGCAGGGTGCTATACAGGTCCAGGGGAGTGGAATCCTTGGGAACCCGGTCCCTGAAGGTTTAATTACAATGCCTGCCGTGATAGGTGAAGTTTGGGCTTCTGTGGACCAAACAAAGTCCTGCGGCGGGGAACAGGTAAGTGGGGGCCCCCAGGAACTTGGTTCTATTGGGGGACCCCCAAGCCTAATTTGTCTTTCTGTCTGTTACCTAACGGTATTCCCGCTAATATCTGTGCATGCCTGTAACTACTAAAAAATGTAGTAATTTTAATAGTGGTCAAGAAAAGAAAAAAATAAATAAAAATATATATATATATATATTTAATATATTAGACTGCGGTACCTGTGTTAATCCACTAGAGGCCGCTGTGGAACGTTTCTTGTCATGTGGACTAGTTTCTTTTTATCAGAGCAAGTCCAGGCAGATGGTGAGTTCTCTTGTGGGAAACTGCTTCCTCTGCCATGTTGCAATGCTCGTCCATCCCCCGGCCTGCGGCAAAAGGGGCCCTGGCTCTTGTCCCTGGTTTCCTTTTCAAAATTAGCGCCGAAGGCGCACGTGGCCGCGCGCGCGTGCGCGTGCACGCGCCTCTATATATAGAGGTGGGCCGGGAAAGGGAGCGGAGCTTAGGGGATGACGCTCTGTGCGCGCCGCAGCGCTTCTGCGCATGTGCGGGCGTCCCAGCATGTTAAAAACCACAATTATGTGTTGTGAGCTGGCTATGGAGTGCAGAGACAGAGCTGGCAACATTTAAAAAAGGCATACAGCAAGCGGTTGATGCAGGCATCCCCATAGAAAGGCACATTAGTAGACACCAACTGTTTTTATAGCAGCATTTGTGCTAGACTATTGTCAGTAAGTGGTGTATTTCGGCTGGAATACCTCAGCTTTGGGCTTAGGAATAATGCCGTCAAAAAACTCCGGGACTAAAAATTCCAGGAAGCATAGGGGGTCTCCATCGGGCTCTGAGGATCTTGGGCATGCTTCGGCTGCACCAGTCTCCCCTGAAGAATCAGAGGTTAGTGACCGTAGAGCACCCTCAGGAGTACCTGGTACTGAGGCTGTCCTCAGTTCACCTGCTCCTGTGTATGTAACAGAGGAGGTTTTTTCCTCAGCTCTGGGAGGGCTGGAAGAGAGATTGTCAGCATTGATCGCTGCTTCCCTGTCACAGGAAAAAAGCGCTCGATCTCCGTCTCCTCCCTCAGAGTGCCTGTTAGCAGAGCAACAGTCCCATACAGGGATCGACCTGCCTGAAGGGGATCAGGATGAGGTTGATTCTGTTGTAGAGGAATCAACAGTGGAAGAGCCATTCTCAGCATCACATGCTGAAAGGTTATGGCAGTGTTTCTCAACTCCAGTCCTCAAGGCGCCCCAACAGGTCATGTTTTTAGGCTTTCCATTATTTTGCACAGGTGATTTGATCAGTTTCACTGCCTTAGTAATTGCCACAGCTGCTTCATCTTACAGAAATCCTGAAAACATGACCTGTTGGGGCGCCTTGAGGACTGGAGTTGAGAAACACTGGGTTATGGGTTCAGTCCCTGACTAATATGGTCCGATCAGCATTTAAAATGCCCCTTGCGGAGCCATCATCCACTTCTGTCTCCTCGTTGGGGTCGCTAAAAGCTCCCCAGACTGTTTGTTCCTTTCCGATCCATCCTTTACTGGAAGGGCTCATTTACCAGGATTGGGAGCATCCTGATAAAATATTTACTCCTCCCAAGAGATTTCAAGTGGTCTATCCCATGGAGGATAAGTTCATCAAAAAATGGAGGGTCCCTACAGTGGACGCAGCCATCTCTTGTGTGAATAAATCACTGACATGTCCAGTGGATAATGTCCAAATGTTCAAGGACCCAATAGATAAAAAATTAGAGTCCTTATTAAAATCTGCTTTTTCTACAGCAGGATTGGTGACACAACCAGCAGTGGCAGCTATTGGGGTCTGCCAAGCAGTGAAGGATCAGTTGAAACAGGTCTTAAGGGACTTGCCAGATCAGCAGGCTCTTGCCCTAGCTGATCTACCTAGAGCCTTATGCTTTGCGGTGGACGCTATAAAGGATTCAATCCATCAGGCCTCCCGCCTTACGCTGTCTGTAGTACATATGCGCAGGCTTTTATGGCTCAAAAACTGGTCTGCTGAAGCTCCCTGTAAAAAATTGCTGGTCAGCTTCCCATTTCATGGTGAACGCTTATTCGGGGAAGACCTGGACAAATATATCCAGAGAATTTCCAGCGGTAAAAGTACACTTTTGCCGGTTAAAAACAGAGTTAGAGGTCCCTCTTTTAAGAGGCCTGCTTCTCCAGTCCCTAGGACATCGGCTGTGAAACAGTTCCGACGGCCTCCTCGGTCAAATCCCGGAGGTAAAAATCAGGGACAATTGCAGGGTAACAAGAAGCCCTGGAGCAGGAGAGGTACAAAACCTCCCCCAAAGTCAAATGCATGAAGGGTTGCCCCCACTCAATCGGGTGGGGGGAAGACTTCAGTTGTTCACAGAGACCTGGCGGGACACGATCAGAGACAGATGGGTGCTCTCCGCAGTAAATCTGGGATACAAATTGGAGTTAAAAGACTCCCCTCCTTCCCACTTTATAAGGTCAAACGTGCCAAGGGATCCCCAGAAGAGAGGATCCCTCCTGTTGGCACTAGAACAATTATTGCTCCAAGCAGTAATTATAGAGGTTCCCCTGGAAGAATGAGGGTTCGGGTTTTACTCAAACCTCTTTACAGTCCCGAAGCCAAACGGGGACGTGAGGCCCATATTAAATCTAAAAGGGCTAAACAAATTCCTACATATCAGGACTTTCCGGATGGAGTCGATCCGGTCGGTGGCCACTGCCCTACAAGGGGAGGAATGGTTAGCCTCGATCGACATCAAAGATGCTTATTTGCACATTCCCATCTTTCCAGCCCACCAAAAATTTCTACGCTTTGCGGTAGAAGGGCGCCATTTTCAGTTCAGAGCCTTACCCTTCGGTCTGGCCACAGCACCACGAGTGTTCACAAAAATTCTGGCCCCATTATTGGCCAATCTAAGAACACGAGGTGTAACGATAATGGCATATCTAGACGACTTGTTGCTGATAGACCACTCAGTGGAAAAACTAGAAGTGGTTGTTCACGAGACAATCAAGTATCTGGAATATCACGGTTGGATTATCAACCGAGACAAGTCAGCCCTAAAACCAGTCAAAAGTCTGGAATACTTGGGGCTAAGGCTGGATTCAGACCAGAGAAAAATTTTCTTGCCTCAAGAAAAGGGGTCATCTTTGAGAGATTTGATCCACTTAGTGGGTTCAAAAAGACAGCCATCCATACGCCTGTGCATGAGGCTGCTGGGAAAAATGGTGGCATCATTCGAAGCAGTACCCTACGGTCAATTCCATTCAAGGAATTTGCAAAGGGCCATACTGTCAGCCTGGAACAAAAAAGTTCAGGCTCTGGACTTACCAATGTCTTTGTCCCCTTCCGTTCGCAAGAGCCTCCGCTGGTGGTTGGTTCCCCAGAATCTGGAAAGAGGGAAATCCTTCAGTCCGATTTCTTGGAAGGTGGTCACTACAGATGCCAGCCTTATAGGCTGGGGAGCAGTACTGGAGCAATAGTCTCTCCAGGGCAGATGGTCGGATGCGGAAAAGGCCCTGCCCATCAATCTCTTAGAGATACGAGCAGCCCGGTATGCCCTAGTAGCATGGACATCCAAACTCCAAGGGTCCCCTGTCAGAATTCAATCAGACAATGCCACAGCAGTGGCATATATCAATCATCAGGGGTCACCAGGAGTCGTGCAGCCCAGAGGGAAGTAAATTACATCCTGAGATGGGCAGAAAGCTATGTCCCAGCCATATCTGCGGTATTCATTCCAGGAGTGGAGAATTGGAAGGCGGACTTTCTAAGTCGCCAACAATTATGCCCAGGGGAATGGTCCCTTCATCCCGAGGTTTTCCGGACAATATGTCAGCGGTGGGGAACACCGGATGTAGATCTGCTAGCATCCAGATTCAACGCAAAAGTGGACAGGTTTGTCTCTTGGACAAGGGATCCCCTAGCTTGCGGCTCGGATGCCCTAGTGTTCCCTTGGGATCAGTTCAAGCTGATATATGCATTCCCACCGCCACAATTGTTACCTCGATTACTCCGCAGAATCAGGGTAGAAAAGAAACCAGTGATTCTGGTGGCTCCAGCGTGGCCCCAAAGAGCATGGTACGCGGAGATTGTAAAGATGTCTGTGGGGAGTCCTTGGACCCTCCCACATCGTCCAGACCTGCTTTCGCAAGGACCGATATATCACCCTTCCTTACCAGCCCTAGGTTTGACGGCCTGGCTATTGAAGCCCACATCCTAAAAAAGAGAGGGCTCTCTAATGCTGTGGTATCTACCATGATCAATGCCAGGAAGCCGGTATCCAGGCAGATCTACTATAGAATCTGGAAGGCGTACATCGCCTGGTGTGAGGCCAAGAAATGGCATCCACGTAAATACGTAATAGGTAGGATTCTGGACTTCCTACAATGGGCTGTAGATAGGAAGCTTGCCTTGAGTACTATCAAGGGTCAGATTTCGGCCTTGTCAATATATTTTCAAAGGCCCTTGGCTTCGCATTCACTAGTCAAAGCCTTTATACAAGGAGTGATGCGTATTAGTCCTCCGGTTAATATTCCCATATGTCCATGGGATCTAAACTTGGTTCTGTCGGTTCTACAGAAACAACCATTTGAACCATTACAGCATATTTCTTTGGTTCTTCTCACCAGGAAATTGATTTTTCTAGTAGCCATTTGTTCGGCTAAAAGAGTGTCGGAATTAGCAGCTATGTCCTGTAGGGAGCCATATCTGGTTATCCATAAGGACAGAGTAGTGTTACGTCCTCATCCAGCCTTTCTTCCTAAGGTGGTATCGAGGTTTCATTTGAACCAAGATGTGGTTCTTCCTTCTTTTTTCCCCAAACCTACTTCGGTAGAGGAAAAGTTATTGCATTCTTTGGATGTAGTAAGAGCAGTTAAAGCTTATCTAAAAGCCACTGCTCAGATTCGCAGAATGGATACTTTGTTTATTCTGCCGGAAGGCCCCAGAAGGGGTCAGGCAGCGTCAAAATCTACTTTAGCCAAGTGGATTCGACAGGTCATAATGCAAGCCTATGGCTTGAGAAGGAGACCGCCTCCGTTCAAAGTTAGGGCGCACTCCACGAGAGCAGTTGGAACTTCATGGGCAGTGCATCACCAGGCCTCCCTGGCTCAAATCTGTAAGGCCGCAACATGGTCTTCAGTACACACGTTTACTAGGTTCTACCAGGTGGACGTTAGAAGTCAGGAGGATGTCGCCTTTGGGCGCAGTGTGTTGCAGGCCGCAAAAGATCCTCATGTCTGATAGCGCTCAGCTTATGTATGGTGTATCCCCCCCTCGTTGGGCATTGCTTTAGGACATCCCATTAGTAATGACTATGTCGCTCTGTGTCCCGTGATGTACGAGAAAGAAAATAGGATTTTTATAACAGCTTACCTGTAAAATCCTTTTCTTGGAGTACATCACGGGACACAGAGCTCCCACCCCTCTTTGGGGACACTTATTGCTTTGCTACAAAACTGAGGTGCTCCCGGATGGGAGGGGCTTATATAGGGGAGGGTACTTCCGGTTTTGGAAGTTGCCAGTGCCAGCACCTGAAGGTATCTATATAACCCATTAGTAATGACTATGTCGCTCTGTGTCCCGTGATGTACTCCAAGAAAAGGATTTTACAGGTAAGCTGTTATAAAAATCCTATTTTCTTTGGCCGATGCCGATATTCAGATATCGGGGCGGCCGATGGCCGATATATGATGCCGATTTTAGGCCGATTTTCTTTTTTTGGCAGGTGGCACTTATTGCCACTGATTGGCACTGGCAGGTGGCACTGATTGGCACTGGCAGGTGGCACTGGTTGGCACTGGCAGGCACTGTCTGGTGGCACTGATTAGCACTGGCAGTTGGCACTGATTGACCCTGGCAGGTGGCACTGGTTGGCACTTATTTGCCAGTGGAGTGTGGGGAAGGGAGGAGTGCAGTCAGTAATCGGCTGAATTTGCACAAAAATTGGCCAATACTGATTTCTTAAAAAAGGCCAAAAATCAGCCGATATATCGGTCGACCACTAATCCATACTAGACCCTTATCCGAGCATTCAGCCTGGCAGGCCAGGAAAGGAGCTGGATGAGCGAGCCCCCTCCTAAACCATACCAGGCCACATGCCCTTAATATGGGGGGTCACCTTGTCCCCATGTTGATGGGGACAAGGGCCTCTTCCCCACAACCCTGGGCTGTGGTTGTGGGGTTGTATGAGCAGGGGGCTTATCGGATATTGTTTAGTATCTTTTTTAAAGATTTGTTATATATTTTAAACATCTACTGCAACACAGTTCAGTGAAGATAGTTAAGCCGTATCACTCCAACAAGAAACAAAAGCACCAATCATTTCTTTAAGTGTAAATGCAAACTTTAGAGAAAGGATTAGAATATTTATTGGGTTTTAATTGCAGTCTGGGTGCCAGCTGGAGAGGTTTCCCCTAAATTTCTTTCCTTGTTGTCCTATTCCTTGGACAGGAAATACAATTAAGCCAAATTGTCTTCAAGAAACCAGTAATCATATGAAAATAAATGTTGGCTTCGAGAAATACCTTTAAGTAGCCCCCCAACTGTAGGCTTATGGACCTTTTCATAAACCGTGGAGAAAATATTTTTCCCTTCTAGTGTCTAAATAGATTTAACTTTTTATTCTCTAGAAAATTAAGGAGTCTAACAAGGTAATGTTAACACGTTCTTAAAAATGTATTTCTCAAGTTTTTTTGATCTGTTCCATAGTTTTTTGAAATTAATGCAGATATAAATAATAATAATAAAAAAAAGATTTAATAAACATAGATGAAAAACTTTCTTTGAAAATATTTTATGTTTTTATTTCTAGGGTACAGATAATTACATTGTTTTAACATTTCTGAATATGTTTTCTAAACAAGTAACTAAAATGTTGTACTTTTGGGTTCTTGATTCCTGAATAGTTCTGCATACGAACAAAACGGCAGGTGCAGAAGACGATACTCTCCATTACAGTCCCATCATTTCTAGCAACTACTCAGGACCAGTTCATATTCAATTCTATTGGTGAGAAAACAAACTTGTTTCATATTCCATTTCAAGGTGTAGCCTTATAATGCTGTATTAATTTTTTCTCAGTATTACATGATTCAAAAAGAACTACACCTGGGCCATTACCTCCCCCTTCCACTTTCTCTTACTCGCCCCTACCCTTGGCCTACTCTCCTTTGTGTGTGGTTGCACACAGCATGTCCTATTACGATTTCTTTTCATAGCAGACAAAGCAGGTCAAATGCAGCCTCTGCAGCATTTTGTCCTCAGAAGCATACAGTATGTTTGAGTAAAACTGCATTTGATTGTGAATAGTGACATTCATTAACAAAACCCATGTACATGTGCTGCAGGTTCCTGCTGTCAGCGCTGAATTTACAGTTTTCACAGCGTTGGAGTTACCAGTGGACAGTGCAGTCTTCAGTCAGACTGATCGCTTGGAGGAGGGAAGAGTAAGGGAGTGTCTTGCCATCCTATCCGGTGGGGCTGTGTGTTTCTAATGATGCACACAATGTAGGGAGATACAGCTCTAAAGCTGGCCATAGATGGATCTTTTTTTTCTGTTCAGCTAGTTAGCTGATCAAAAAAAAAAAATGATCGGATTCCCCCATCCCCACAATCGAGTTTGATGAAGGAATCCTCCCCACTGTGCTATTGTATTCTGACAGTGGGACCCCTCTGCTGTCAGACTGCACTGATCAGCGCTGCAGCCAATTGACTGCATGTTCTGATCACTCAAAACTTTCCAACAGACCTGTTTGAGAAGAGTCGGGAATAGGAACGGCCATAGATGGATCGAAATTATTCAACCAGTCCATTTTGAACCGATCAAATTTTGATCCAACCATGGCCAGCTTAACCTCTGCATACAAGGGTGGTTCCATAGGACACTGCAGCAGGAAGGAGCCACCCTGAAACAGGCAACCTGGAGCACAAACCTAAAAAGAAACATAGGCAAGAATTATAAGATAAAGAAGCTGCATACTTGAATGATTAAATCAGATGCTAAAAGTGTTTAGAAAATTAAGGGTTTATTATCTCTTTACGGAGCAGATAGACAGACTGCTAAACAATGTCCAAGCAGTGGGGGGAAAATTGTGATTGACATTACAACAGTTTTAAATGCATAACAGCCTAGTTGACAGGACCTTCCCTCACCATGTTACATGCGCTCGTTGGTGCAATGCGGTGCCATTCATTCATTCTGAATGGCAATCCAACACACTGTGCAATGGAAGTTTATTGTGCTGGCAAAAAATATGGAACACACTATTATTTGGCAGTGCAATGCACATTCATTGCAAGGTGCACTGGGATGTTATTCACAATGAACCAGCACACTACAGCGCACATAAAACATGCATTGCTGCAACACCATAGTGTGAACAGGTATTGAATGTCATTGCAAACATCTGTTTAGATGACAAAAGGTCAGTGGCGGCCCATCCATATCCATCCGTCTGGCCCCTAATCTACATGCAGGACACCGGACTTATGGATTACAATGGGGGGGGTTTAAGCACATGATTAGAGCATGAGGCTCTAATAGGCTTCAAAATAGGGTGGGCTCGCGGTGTAGAGCTCCGAGCCCACCCAGTTGTGTGACACTAGTGAATATTTGCTAGTGTCACACTAATTCTCCTCCCAGCCAAACAGGAGACCCGTTTCCCGATTGGCCGAAAGGAGAAGCTATGCTGGCTGCTGGGAGGAGGATGGAGGAGACACGTGGAGAGGAGACGCAGGGGAAGCTACCTGGCCGCCCGTCCATCGCCCGGAGGAAAGCCTGGGGTAAATATTGCAGCTGCCTGATGACCGACCAGGGGGGGGGGGTGCGGCTGGCTATGCACTGTTTGCTCCCCAAAATAAAAATACCACCGGCCGCCACTGCAAAAGGTGAGGTGAGTCCCAGGACAGTAGGGCGGTCTGTATGTCCCTACCCCTATTGGTGGTCCTGGGGAAAAGCTTTACAGTTGGCCCTTTCCCAGCCAGATGAAGTTGGCTCTGTGCAAGTTGAGTGCGCCACTGATGATGCAGCAGCTCTAATTGACACCTCTTGTAGCCAAGAGAGCCTGCCTATGACAGTCATTAGGTCTTGTGGGAGGCTTGATGTCATCAGACAGAAAATCTGTCTACTGCAATGTTCTTATGTGAACATTTTGAGAAAGATTGTGGGGAGGAAGGGAAAATGAAAGAGCAACACAGTTTTTTATCACTAAGCACCAGAAACAGAAAGAGATAAGATCGAAACCAATGAGGCACAATAGTGCAATGTCACTTTTTGTGATTTCTTTGGCTGTTTTGTGTAATGTTATGCCGCGTACACACGATCGGACCTTTGTCCGACCAAACTCACATCGGACATGTTCTATATTTAAACTTCAATGGAATTCATCGGAATTTCTCCGATGGGGCCCACACTTGGTCAGAATTTCAGATGAAAAAACTCTGTTGGACTTTTTCCATCGGAAATTCCTATCGTGTGTACAAGGCATTATTCTTGTGTGTTGTCTGTCTGTCTTATGGATGTCATTTGTTTGTACTCATACTTGAGTAATGTAATCTCTCATTTGTGCTACCATGCTTTGTGCTGTCTTACTACTCTTGTGATTTAATGCTTGTGTGATTTTGCAATTATATTTAGTTTGCCAACCTTTTGTGGCCATAGTTGCACATATTTCTCTTCCAATAATCATTTTTTACTACAGACCAAGGCATACCTAAAACAGCAAGCATTTCGGTCTTCCTGAAGGGTAAATGTCTACCAGCAGACCTTGAAGGAAGTGCTGTGGCATCATACAGTACACCAACAGGCAAGTACCTAAAGCTGAACCAACATATTTATTGTTTAACATTTATATAAATTAGGAATAAAAAGGCAGCAAATGAAAGATAAAAAGCCTAGAGATTGGCCAAATTGTTAATTAAGTGGATAAGTTGATTTTAGAACCCTTGTTTAGTTGACCAGTCATGCAAAAAGAAAACCATCACTTCAATCCAATGTAATTTTTCTTAGACTTGGTGTAGACCACCATTTTAAAGGTTGTCTTAGTCCCAACTGCATCTGCCTTCACTTGATTGTTTTGTAAAGTACAGTTCAACAGTTCCCAAAAAGATATAATTCTGTTGACAGAAACACTGGCACATGTACATTAAACCCACCCATCTTCCTCATACACTTACATACGAAGGCACTCAGCAGCACTGGTTACCGGTTCTGGTTACCGCTATATTCCTGGAGCTCTTTGCTCAGGCAAAGAAGGTCAGTCGCTGTAGAAATTGACATCATTCTTATGTGACTGGGCATGCTAATTGATACGTAGATGAGTCTGAATATGTCTGAAGATGAGTGGTGTATTCATTTAAAGAATTACTACCAGACTAACATTTTATACAAAAAAAAAAAACAACAGTTAACACATTGAGGCCGATTTACTAAAGGCAAACAGCTTGTTCACTTTGCAAAGAAACTTGCAATTTGCAACACAATTCACCCTTAGCTTAGTTAATGAATTGAAACTCTGTTGACTTTAATCATCTACTCATTTGCAAGCAGCAATTGTTTATTTACCCTGCATGTGATTGGGTATTCTTTACAAATTGATTTTACACCACGTTTACTAAGAGAAAATCCCTTTGGAAAGTCTAAATAACCCTGCATAGTGAACATCCTATTTGCCTTTTTTTTTTAAATCAACTCCATTATCTCAGATTGACAGTAGGCAAATTTATCATCAACTTTTTTGAGAAGGGAAAGTTTTGTTGAACGTGATTAGTCTTTATCTGCACATACTGTCCACCAGAATACCCATCTGCACTCCTCTTGTGGTCATGCCCTCTGTGCTTATCTTTTACACATACTGCACTCCCCTCCTGCACATACTGCCTGCTGCCATAGCCACTGCTCTCCTCTTCTGTACACACTGCCTGCCATCATATCCTCCATTCTTCTCTCCTGTACATACTGCCTGCCATCATATACTACATACTCCTCTCCTGTACATAGCTATACATACTGCCTGCAATCAAATCCTCCATATTCCTCTTGTGTAAATATTGCCTGCCATTATATTCTTTATACTTCTCCCCTGTACATACTTCCTGCCATCATATTCCCTATACTCCTCTCTTGTACATACTGCCTGCCATCATATCCTCCATACTCCTCTCCTGTACATACTGCCTGCCATCATATCCTCTATACTCCTCCCCTGTACATACTTCCTGCCATCATATTACCTATACCCCTCTCTTGTACATACTGCCTGCCATCATATCCTCCATACTCCTCTCCTGTACATACTGCCTGCCATCATATCCTCCATACTCCTCTCCTGTACATACTGCCTGCCATCATATCCTCCATACTCCTCTCCTGTACATACTGCCTGCCATCATATCCTCTATACTCCTCTCCTGTACATACTGCCTGCCTTTATATCCTCCATACTCCTCTTGTGTGCATACTGCCTGCCACCATATTCTCCACACTAGTCTCCTGCACATACTGCCTGCCATCATATCCTCCATACTCCTCTCCTGTACATACCTGAACATATTGCCTGCCAACATATTCACCTTACTCCTCTCCTGCACATACTGCCTGCTGTCATAGCCTCCGCTCTCTTCTTTTGTACATACTGCCTGCCATCAGATCCTCCATCTCCCCTCCTGTACATACTGCCTGCCGTCATGTCCTTCATACTTCTTTCTTGTACACACTGCCTGCCATCATATCCTCCATACTCCTCTCCTGTACATACCTGAACATACTGCCTGCTGGTATACTCCCCTGCTGTACATAGTGACTGCCATCATACCCTCTATACTCCTCTCCTATATACCTATACATACTTCCTGCCATCATATACTCCATAGTCCTGTACATACTGGCTGCAATCATATCCTCTGCACTCCTCTCCTGCACATACTGCCTGACATCATATCGTCCATACACCTTTTGTGTACATACTGCTTGCCATCATATTCCCTATACTCCTCTCATGTACATACTGCCTACCATCATAACATCCATACTCCTCTCCTGTACATACATGAACATACTGCCTGCTGATAAATTCATCTTACTTCTTTTCCAGCACGTACGGCCTGCCATCATATCCTCTGCAAACCTCTTCTGCACACAATTTCCTCTGTCATACCTTTTGCACTGCTCTCCAGCACATACTACCTGTTGTCATACCCTTGGCAAACCCAGTGTGCCTTGTGTAGCAAAAACACCTGATATTGTCAGCCATCCAGGGTAGGAAGGGCATGGCACAATGTAGTTGACCAGGAAGTCAAAATCTAATCCTGGCTCTAGAATTCTTTATCCCTTGAAAATCTTTATCATTATTAATATAATTATTATAATAAATATTATTATTATTTTATAGACACATCTTAGGAATTTTAGTATCTAGTTCTGATAATAGACTGAAATTTGTGCAAATGATCAGGTGCATTAAACCACTTTCCGATTTTATGGTCCCAGATACATCTTCTGCTTTGCCTGCCAAAATAAGCATGAGGAGCTTTGTGTGGAGATTCTTGGCTTTGTTTTTTCACTACCTTCCAACAAAACTAACAATCCCTCCCCTTCTCCAAGAGAAATAGAGTTATTGCTTTCAGCATCATTCTAGGAAGAATTATGAGTACAGTTTCAAATTGAACACAGCAGTTTATCAGGCTGATGAGACCTGTGGTGGGTGAATGGACAACAAGCATCTTGTTTTGGCATCACATTTTCTTTTTTGGTTATGCTAAATGTCTTAGAAATGCTTCCCCTGAGTCTACAAGTTAAATCGCCTTTAATAAATATTACAAAATGATAAATGCAATAAGCAGCTGTATTTGTATTTTCAGCATTCTTTAGAGTTTAAGCACTGCATGGGATGATTTAAAAACACTTCAATGTTTATTTAGATCTGTAAAGCCCTGTACACACGATCGGATTTCCTATGGATTTTAAACCGATGGATTTTATCATCGGAAATCCGATGAAGCTGACTTCCATCAGTCTTGCCTACACACCATCAGTCAAAAAACCGATCGTCCCAAACGCCGTAACGTAAAACACTCAGACGAGCCAAGAAAAATGAAGTTCTATGCTTCTGAGCATGCGTCGACTTGATTCTGAGCATGCGTGGGTTTTTTATCCGATGGAGTTCCCCACAGACGATAGTAATTTGCTATCGTTTTTTTTTCCATCGGATAAATTTAAAACATGTTCTATTTTTAACACCGATGGAAAAAAGACCGATGGGGCCCATACACGATCGGTTTGTCCGATGAAAAAAGTCCATCGGACTGTTTTCATCGTAAAACCGATCGTGTGTACAGGGCTTTACTCTTAAGCCAGTTGTTAAAGAAAGCGTTAACCAAGGAAGTATGAAGACTGCTGTTGCTAACTTCTGCTTATGAAAATGCCAGCCGTCTGGCTGTGATGCTGAATCAGTGGTTCCATAGCCAGAAGGAAATGGATTGGGAGTTCGGATTTCACTTTGCTGATCTTCATGCAGTCACTAACAGCGAGGCAAACAGAATTTTTTGGATTGGGGTTGGCAGTGGAAGCCTCTGTATTTCTCTGAGAGCACACCTTTGTTGAAATGCCAGCTCTAACATATACACAGATAATGATTAGACACCGGTGCCAGTCATTACCAGGTATTTTTTATCTGATGCCTGAAATGCAACCCCTGAGCCCCTAAAGCCCTGGATGTCTGCAGTACATAGCTTCCTAAGTTTAGAGCTATCAGCGCTTAAGGAGAACGTCAAATGCATCCCACAGTGCTATGCTTGTACTTTTGGCAGGTTGTTATGCCTTGCATTGCTTTGCGGGGTGCTCTGGAGGCCTTGTGCTAATATTCTACTGGGACTCTGGGGTCCATTGCCCTAATTTTCTACTACAAGCTGCCAAAATATGGGCAGCCTGAAGGTTTTAAAAAAACTGGTACCAGCTAGCACCTAGCAGTGCCTAATGTCAGCATGAGCTGTGGGGTTAATTGTAGCAGTTCTGTGGGGGAAATTATGTACTTTAACATGGAGTTTTTTTTTTAATATCAAGATATTTAAAGAAATCAGGTATGACACACTTCTGCTTGCTATTGAGTAGGGATAGAGAATGGGTTTTAATATTGTCTCCCAGTAAATGTGGGGCTGAATCTGAAAACTGTACTTCAGACACAATTTGTTAACTACAGTTTAGGCAGGAATTCGTTCATTGAGCCACCCAGCAATTTGTTTACCTATCTGAAACTCAGGCTTTGTGCGTTGGAGTTTCTGCCTGCTCCAGGTCCTCTTTGCAATGGCAGTAGTAAGCAGATAGACCTGCAAACTAATGCATAGATATTGCCACTGGAGCTCCCAGTGAGCAGAAGAAACTGGTAGGTCAATCTACAAGAAACTTAAGTATCTTATTTTGGAACGACCCCTGCTTTAATAAAATAAAGCTGCCCGTTGACCAATTGAAATTGAATACACTGACGCTGTGTAATCATTTTAAATCTTTCATCCAGTTTTCATGTTCTGCTTTTATGATCACAACTGTTTGACATTAACTAGTTTCTTGAATAGGGTTTTCAATATCTGTTGACTTCAGCTATACAATGTGCTTTTACTACTAGCTTGTATTAGAAACTTGAGTGCCAAACTGCAAAATCATTGTATACTGGCAATGTAATATGTTTGTACTTCTGGAAGACTTATAAAATGAAATGTGTTATTACTTTTTTATGAACACAAGGTGTTCCTGGCCTTTTTCATCCAGAAGCCGATGTACGGTAGTGTTTAGTTGTGCAGCCAGGTTTATTTCACACAGCGATCCTTTTTTCAAATTTTGCCTTAAAAGTTTTGTTTTAGTTTGTGACACCCATTCTCTGACCTGTGAATAATGTGCGGAGCTTGTTTTTTGTCAGCAAAATGAAGTTTAAGTTTACATTTACTTATTTGTCTAGGCACTCCTTGCTAAGACACTGTAACCAAATTTAGGAGCTATATTTGCTTTAAATGTTTGTTTTCAGACTTTTTTGCAGTGGTTGTGTTTTTGGGCATTTCTAAATAAGCAGCAAGATCTATAAGGTATAAACCAGGAGTCTCCAAACTTTTTAAACAAAGGGCCAGTTTACTGTCCTTCAGACTTTAGGAGGGCCGGATTGTGGCCAGTGGGAGTAGAAAATGACATGAGGCTTGGTGGACAGTGCGAGTAAAAAAAACGACATAGCGTCTGTGGTCAGTAGGAGGAAGAATAGTGCCCCATCATTGGAATGAGTAGAAGGAATAGTACACCATTGTTGATATCAGTGGGAGGAACCGTGCCCCATTGTTGGTGTCAGTGGGAGGAATAGTGACCCATCATTGGTGTCAGTAAGATGATTAGTGACCCGTTATTGGGGTCAGTGGGAGGAATAGTGACCCGTAATTGGTGTCAGCGGAGGAATATGCTCCATCTTTGATGTCAGTGGGAGGAATAGGGCCTCAGTGTTGGTGTAAGAATGGTGCCTCATCATTGGTGTCAGTAGAAGGAAATAATCCGAAAAGAACAGTGCCCCAAAGGCTGAATAAGGGCAAGCAAAGGGCCACAGTTTGGAGACCACTGGTATAAACTGTAGCAATCCACTTTTGTTTTGGACTAATGACTAATGGTCTTTATGTCTCCCCTCAGTTGTGAGATGGAGATTAAAAAAGCTAAACTTTATAATTATGGGGATTAAAAAAACAAAATCCAATCACTGACAAACCTCTGATTTTGTATATCTATCTATCTATCTATCTACAGTATCTATCTATCTATCTATCTAGATATACAGTATCTCACAAAAGTGAGTACACCCCTCAAATTTTTGTAAATATTTTATTATAACTTTTCATATGACAACACTGAAGAAATTACACTTTGCTACAATATAAATTAGTGAGTGTATAGGTTGTATAACAGTGTCAATTTTCTCTCTCCTCAAAATAAATCAACACACAGCCATTAATGGCTAAACCGCTGGCAACAAAAGTGAATACACCCCTAAGTGAAAATGTCCAAATTGGGCCCAATTAGCCATTTCTTTTTCGTACATCACGGGACACAGAGCGACTTAGTCATTACTAATGGGTTATATAGTTTACCTTCAGGTGTTGGCACTGGCCAATTCCAAACCGGAAGTACCCTCCCCTATATAAGCCCCTCCCACCCGGGAGCACCTCAGTTTTTTGCCAGTGTCTAAGGTGTTGGCCAAAGAGTAACATGTGTTTTCACTGGGCTTGCGTACAGGTTCTTTTGGGCCTTAGTAAGCTGTTCCGGATCCCACCAAAAAAGCTTCATAGCTAAACGGTCGGTACCCGGGCCTTGCAGCAGAAGAGCAAGGTTTTGCCTGTAATGCTTCTCTTAGGAGGGCTGGACCCTGGGATCCAGAGCTCTGGTCATACCCACGACCAAGACGCTGTCTGTGCAGGGTGCTATACAGGTCCAGGGGAGTGGAATCCTTGGGAACCCGGTCCCTGAAGGTTTAATTACAATGCCTGCCGTGATAGGTGAAGTTTGGACTTTTGTGGACCAAACAAAGTCCTGCGGCGGGGATCAGGTAAGTGGGGGCCCTCAGGAACTTGGTTCTATTGGGGGACCCCCAAGCCTAATTTGTCTTTCTGTCTGTTACCTAACGGTATTCCCGCTAAATATCTGTGTTTGCCTATAACTACTGAAAATGTAAAATTTTAATAGTAGTCAAGAGAAAAAAAAAAAAAACAGGGACCGCGGTACCTGTGTTAAACCACTAGAGGCCGCTGTAGTCCATTTTTTCTTGTAAATGTGGATCTTTGGTTTTCTCAACTCAAAAGATCCAGGCAGCTGGTAAGTTTCTCTGAGGGAATCCACTTCCTCTGCCCTGTTGCTGAGTTCATCCACCGCACAGGCCCTCCGGCAAAAAGGGCCCTGGCTCCTAGTCCTCTGTTGGTTTTCGAAAAGGGCGCCATTGGCGCACGGGCGCGCGCGCGGGCGCGTGCACGCGCCTCCTATGAAAAAAAAGGGGCGGGGCGGGTGGATGACGCTCGATGCGCGCCGCGGCGCTTCTGCGCATGTGCGGGCGTCCCAGCATGGTTAAAAGACACAGTACAAGTGTCAGCTGCATGCAAACAGAGCTAGCAACAAACAGTGGCACACAGAGGCGGTTGATGCAGGCATCCCCATAGAAAGGCACTTTAGTGGACACCAGCTGGTATATAGCAGCACCTGTGTTAGACTATTACCAGCAAAAATTGGTGTATGACGACGGGAATACCTCAGCTTTGTGCTTAAAGGATATGTCGTCCAGACGCTCCGGAAATAGATCTTCCAGGAAGCCAAAGGGGTCTCCATCGGGCTCTGAGGATATTGGGCATGCTTGCACTGCACCAATCTCCCCTGAGAATGCAGAGGTCAGTAGCCGTAGAAACCCCGCAGGAATGCCTGGTGCTGCGGCTGTCCCCAGTCCACCTGCTCCTGTATATATAACAGAGGAGGTTTTATCCTCAACTCTGGGAGGATTGGAAGAGAGATTAACAGCATTGATCGCTGCTTCCCTGTCACAGGAAAAGCGCGTCCGATCTCCGTCTCCTCCTTCAGAGTGCCTGTTAGTGGAGGAACAGCCCCACACAGAGATCGACCTACCTGAAGGGGATCAGGATGAGGTTGATTCAGTTATGGAGGAATCGACAGTGGAAGAACCTTTCTCAGCTTCTCAGGCTGAAAGATTATGGGTTCAGTCTCTGACTAACATGGTCCGATCAGCATTTAAAATGCCTCTGGCGGAACCACCATCCACTACGGTTTCCTCGCTGGGGTCGCTAAAAGCTCCCCAGGCGGTCTGTTTCTTCCCAATCCACCCTTTATTAGAAGGGCTTATTTACCAGGATTGGGAGCATCCTGATAAAATATTTGCTCCCCCCAAGAGATTTCCGGTGATCTATCCCATGGAGGATAAGTTCATAAGAAAATGGAGGGTCCCTATAGTGGACGCAGCCATCTCTTCTGTTAACAAATCACTGACATGTCCAGTAGTTAATGTTCCAATGTTCAAAGACCCAATAGATAAAAAATTGGAGTCTTTACTAAAATCTGCTTTCTCTACAGCAAGTATGGTGACACAACCTGCGGTAGCAGCGATTGGAGTCTGCCAAGCAGTGAAAGATCAGTTGAAACAAGTCTTAAGGGACTTACCAGATCAGCAGGCTCATGCCCTAGCTGACCTGCCTAGAGCCTTGTGTTTTGCGGTGGACGCCATAAAGGATACAATCCAACAGGCCTCCCGCTTTACGCTGTCTATAGTACATATGCGTAGGCTTCTGTGGCTCAAAAACTGGTCTGCTGAAGCTCCCTGTAAAAAACTGCTGGTTAGCTTCCCATTTCATGGAGAACGCTTATTTGGAGAAGATCTGGACAAATACATCCAGAAAATTTCTGCCGGTAAAAGTTCACTCTTACCGGTTAAGAACAAGGGTAGAAGTCCTTCTTTTAAGAGGCCTACCTCTCCAGTCCCGGGCACATCGGCTGTGAAGCAGTTCCGACGGCCTCCGCGGTCAAATTCAGGGGGCAGAAATCAGGGACAATCACAGGGTAACAAGAAGCCCTGGATCAAGAGAGGTACAAAACCTCCCCCTAAGGCATGAAGTATTGCCCCCGCTCAATCGGGTGGGGGGAAGACTTCAGTTGTTCACAGAGACCTGGCGGGACACCATCAGAGACAGATGGGTGCTCTCCGCAGTAAGTCTGGGATACAAGCTGGAGTTAAAAGGCACTCCTCCTGCCCAATTTATGAGGTCAAACGTGCCAAGAGATCCCCAAAAGAGAGGATCCCTCCTTCTGGCACTAGAACAACTATTGCTCCAAGGGGTAATCATGAAGGTTCCCCTGGAAGAAAGCGGATTCGGGTTTTACTCGAACCTTTTCACAGTCCCCAAACCAAATGGGGACGTGAGGCCCATATTAAATCTAAAAGGGCTAAACAAGTTCCTAAATATCAGGACCTTTCGGATGGAGTCGATCCGATCAGTGGCCACCGCCCTACAAGGGCAGGAATGGCTAGCCTCGATCGACATAAGGGATGCTTATCTGCATATTCCCATCTTTCCAGCCCATCAGAAATTTCTACGCTTTGCAGTAGAAGGGCGCCATTTTCAGTTCAGAGCCTTACCTTTCGGTCTGGCCACAGCACCACGAGTGTTCACAAAAATTCTGGCCCCATTATTGGCCAATCTAAGAACACAGGGTGTAACGATAATGGCATACCTAGACGACCTGCTACTAATAGACCACTCAGTGGAAAAGCTGGAAGTAGCTATTCACAAGACAATCGAGTATCTGGAATATCACGGTTGGATTATCAACCGGGACAAGTCAGCTCTAAGACCAGTCAAAAGTCTGGAATACTTAGGGCTAAGGCTGGATTCAAATCAGAGAAAGATTTTCTTACCTCCAGAGAAGGTGTCGTCTTTAAGAAATTTGACCCACTTAGTGGGTACAAAAAGAAAACCATCCATACGTCTCTGCATGAGGCTGCTGGGAAAGATGGTGGCTTCATTCGAAGCGGTACCCTACGGTCAATTCCATTCAAGGAATTTGCAAAGGGCCATACTGTCAGCCTGGAACAAAAAAGTTCAGGCTTTAGACTTACCAATGTCCCTGTCCCCTTCCGTTCGCAAGAGCCTCCATTGGTGGTTGGTGCCCCAGAATCTGGAAAGAGGGAAACCCTTCAGTCCGGTTTCTTGGAAGGTGGTCACTACAGATGCCAGCCTCATCGGCTGGGGGGCAGTGCTGGAGCAATGGTCTCTCCAGGGCAGGTGGTCAGAAGCAGAAAAGGCCCTGCCCATCAATCTCTTAGAGATACGAGCAGCCCGGTATGCCCTAGTAGCATGGACATCCAAACTCCAGGGGTCCCCTGTCAGAATTCAATCAGACAATGCCACGGCAGTGGCATATATCAATCATCAGGGTGGCACCAAAAGTCGTGCAGCCCAGAAGGAAGCAAATTGCATCCTGGAGTGGGCAGAAAGATATGTCCCAGCCATATCCGCGGTTTTCATCCCAGGAGTGGAAAATTGGAGAGCGGACTTTCTAAGTCGCCAACAATTATGCCCGGGGGAATGGTCTCTTCACCCCGAGGTTTTCCAGGCAATATGCCAGCGGTGGGGAACACCGGATGTAGATCTGCTAGCATCCAGATTCTACGCAAAGGTGGACAGGTTTGTGTCTCGCACAAGGGATCCCCTAGCTTGCGGCTCGGATGCCCTAGTGTTCCCTTGGGATCGGTTCAAGCTGATATATGCATTCCCACCGCCACAATTGTTACCGCGATTACTCCGCAGAATCAGGGTAGAAAAGAAACCAGTGATTCTGGTGGCTCCAGCGTGGCCCCGAAGGGCATGGTACGCGGAGATTGTAAAAATGTCAGTGAGGAGTCCTTGGACCCTCCCACTTCGTCCGGACCTGCTGTCGCAAGGACCGATATACCACCCTTCCTTACCAGCCCTAGGTTTGACGGCCTGGCTATTGAAGCCCACATTCTGAAAAAGAGAGGGCTCTCTAATTCTGTGGTATCTACCATGATCAATGCCAGGAAACCGGTATCCAGGCAGATCTATTATAGGATCTGGAAAGCGTACATTACGTGGTGTGAGACCAAGAAATGGCATCCACGTAAGTACATGATAGGGAGGATTCTGGACTTCCTACAGTGGGCTGTAGATAGGAAGCTGGCCTTGAGTACTATCAAGGGTCAGATTTCGGCCTTGTCAATATTTTTTCAAAGGCCCTTGGCTTCGCATTCACTAGTCAAAGCCTTTATACAAGGAGTGATGCGTATTAGCCCTCCGGTTAGTATTCCCATATGTCCTTGGGACTTAAACCTGGTTCTGTCGGTTCTACAGAAACAACCGTTTGAACCATTACAACACATTTCCTTGGTTCTTCTCACCAGGAAATTGGTTTTCTTAGTAGCCATTTGTTCGGCTAAAAGATTGTCGGAATTAGCAGCTATGTCCTGTAAGGAGCCATATCTGGTTGTCCATAAGGACAGAGTAGTATTACGTCCTCATCCAGCCTTTCTTCCTAAGGTGGTATCGAGGTTTCATTTGAACCAAGATGTGGTTCTTCCTTCTTTTTTCCCCAAACCTAGCTCAGTAGAGGAAAAGTTATTACATTCTTTGGATGTGGTAAGAGCAGTTAAAGCTTATCTAAAAGCCACTGCTCAGATTCGCAGAACGGATTCTTTGTTTGTTCTGCCGGAAGGCCCCAGAAGGGGTCAGGCAGCATCAAAATCTACTTTAGCCAAGTGGATTCGACAGGTCATAATACAAGCCTATGGCTTGAGAAAGAGACCGCCTCCGTTCAAAGTTAGGGCGCACTCCACAAGAGCGGTTGGAACTTCATGGGCAGTGCATCACCAGGCCTCCCTGGCTCAAGTATGTAAGGCCGCAACATGGTCTTCGGTACACACGTTTACTAGATTTTATCAGGTAGACGTTAGAAGTCAGGAGGATGTCGCCTTTGGGCGCAGTGTGTTGCAGGCCGCAAAAGATCCTCATGCCTGATGGCGCCCAGCTTATGTACCCCCCCCTCATTTGGCATTGCTTTGGGACGTCCCATTAGTAATGACTAAGTCGCTCTGTGTCCCGTGATGTACGAAAAAGAAAAAGGGATTTTTATAACAGCTTACCTGTAAAATCCTTTTCTTGGAGTACATCACGGGACACAGAGCTCCCACCCCTCTTTTTGGGACACTTATTGCTTGGCTACAAAACTGAGGTGCTCCCGGGTGGGAGGGGCTTATATAGGGGAGGGTACTTCCGGTTTGGAATTGGCCAGTGCCAACACCTGAAGGTAAACTATATAACCCATTAGTAATGACTAAGTCGCTCTGTGTCCCGTGATGTACTCCAAGAAAAGGATTTTACAGGTAAGCTGTTATAAAAATCCCTTTTTTCCCTCCCCGGTGTCATGTGACTCGTGAGTGTTACAAGGTCTCAGGTGTGAATGGGGAGCAGGTGTGTTAAATTTGGTATTATCGCTCTCACTCTCTCATACTGGTCACTGGAAGTTCAACATGGCACCTCATGGCAAAGAACTCTCTGAGGATCTGAAAAAAAGAATTGTTGCTCTACATAAAGATGGCCTAGTCTATAAGAATATTGCCAAGGCTCTAAAACTGAGCTGCAGCACGGTGGCCAAGACATACAGCGGTTTACCAGGACAGGTTCCACTCAGAACAGGCCTTGCCATGGTCAACCAAAGAAGTTGAGTGCACGTGCTCAGCGTCGTATCCAGAGGTTGTCTTTGAGAAATAGACGTATGAGTGCTGCCAGCATTGCTGCAGAGGTTGAAGGGATGGGGGGGGGGGGTCAGCCTGTCAGTGCTCAGGCCATACGCTGCACGCTGCATCAAATTGGTCTGCATGGCTGTCGTCCCAGAAGAAAGCCTCTTCTAAGGATGATGCACAAGAAAGCCTGAAAACAGTTTGCCGAAGACAAGCAGACTAAGGACATGGATTACTGGAACCATGTCCAGTGATCTGATGAGACCAAGATAAATTTATTTGGTTCAGATGGTGTCAAGCGTGTGTGGCGGCAGCCAGGTGAGGAGTACAAAGACAAGTTTGTCTTACCTACAGTCAAACATGGTGGTGGGAGTGTCATGGTCTGGGGCTGCACGAGTGCTGCCGGCACTGGGGAGCTATAGTTCATTGAGGGAACCATGTATGCCAACATGTACTGTGACATACTAAAGCAGAGCATGATCCCCTCCCTTCAGGGACTAGGCCGCAGGGCAGTATTCCAACATGATAACGACCCCAAACACACCTCCAAGATGACCACTGCCTTGCTATAGAAGCTGAGTGTAAAGGTGATGGACTGGCCAAGCATGTCTCCAGACCTAAACCCTATTGAGCATCTGTGGGGCATCCTTAAACGGAAGATAGAGGAGCGCAAGGTCTCTAACATCCACCAGCTCCGTGATGTCGTCATGGAGGAGTGGAAGAGGACTCCAGTGGCAATCTGTGAAGCTCTGGTGAACTCCATGCCCAAGAGGGTCAGGGCAATGCTGGAAAATAATGGTGGCCACACAAAATATTGACACTTTGGGCCCAATTTGGACATTTTCACTTAGGGGTGTACTCACTTTTGTTGCCAGTGGTTTAGACATTAATGGCTGTGTGTTAAGTTATTTTGAGGGGACAGCAAATTTACACTGTTGTACAAGCTTTATACTCCCTACTTTACATTGTAGCAAAGTGTAATTTCTTCAGTGTTGTCTCATGAAAAGATATAATAACATATTTACAAACATGTGAAGGGTGTACTCACTTTTTTGAGATACCGTGTGTATATATAGATATATATATCTATATATACACACAGTATATAGATATTAAATAATTCCATATTTTTTTACATTTTGTTCCTTCAAAATCACATTTGAAATGTGATGTAAGGTCAAAGTTCAAACCAGAGCCAAAGGGTTGTTCAGCAGATACATATCAAAGTTACTCTTGAAAATGTAATAATGTAATAATATGGAAATGTGCTTCCAGTACTGTTACATGATCATATGGCTACGTAACAGAAGTGAATGCTTCTAATAACACTATGGAACCATTTAACAGGCTCGTGTCCACATGTCAATAAAAATGCTATGGGATCATGATTTGGTGCAGTTCTCTGTGGCTAGAGGGCCAGACTTTGGACGTACCCTACAGATTATTTTGTAAGAGGAAGGCGAAAATTATTCAAAACCTATTTACCTCATTGTGCTGTTGCTTATTAAATTTCCATTAAGTTGCTGATCTTTATTGGATTAACAATATTCCAACAGAATATGCAATTTTCCAGCAAAAGTGCCCAAAAGTTTACACAGCTGTACTTTTATGAAACATTTCTTACTATTTCTTGATTTATTTTTCCCTTTATTTGCTGCCTGTGACTTTAGAACTGAACCCTGAAGGTAAGAGGAATGAGTGTTGGACATTAGTTGTGTGAGTTACCAAACATCGTTGTTAAATAGTAAGCACCCTGTAGTAAGAACAAAGACAAAAAAGCATTTGTTTGCTAGACGCTATGGTGGTCGACTTTATGTGCAAATTTATATATCATGGATTCTAGCCACCAAAATGAATTGCTCAGCGGGTGGATATATTTATAAAGATTCTTTGACAAACTATTATTACAAGTATTTATACAGCATTGGCAGTTTACGTTACTAGAGGGCAAGGACCGATCTAAGAGCCCTTTCTCACATGCATGCATATACATACTAGGGCCAATTTAGACAGGAGTCAACTAACTTAACAGCATGTTTTTGGAGTTACGTCATATTATCTGATCCTCCCAATAATTCATATTTTCAAATTTTGATATACCTTATATACTCGAGTATAAGCCGAGATTTTCAGCCCTTTTTTTTTTAGACTGAAAATGACCCCCTCGGCTTATACTCAAGTCTATACTCCTGAGTGTGTACCTGATTATGGTGCAGAGTCAGCCAGCGGGGGGCCATTGTGGAAAAGTCGCGTCTCCTCCTCGTTCTGTTTATCTGATTATGATGCACTGCAGAATCAGACGGCGGGCGCCCATTCTTGAAAAGTCGCGCCTCCTTCTCGTTCTGTTCCATGATAGGCGGAACACGCAGTTTCCCAGCAGACACTGTGTTTCATGTTCCGCCTATCACAGACATTCTTTCATTCTCGGACAAGAGGATGAAAGAATGTCCATGATAGGCGGAACACTAAACACAGTGTCTGCTGGGAAACTGCGCGTTCCGCCTATCACGGAACAGAACGAGGAGGAGGCACGAATTTTCAAAAATGGCCGCCTGCCATCTGATTCTGCAGTGCACCATAATCAGATAAACAGAACGAGGAGGAGGCACGACTTTTCCACTATGGCCGACCGCCGGCTGACTCTGCACCATAATCAGGTACACAGTCAGGAGTATAGAATCAGGTATGGCGATCGGCATGGCTGCAATGGGCACATTGAGGTGAGATTGCAATGGGCACAGTGAGGTGAGGCTTGCAATGGGCACAGTGAGGCTTGCAATGGGCACAGTGAGGTGTGCAAATGGGCATTGTTGACCCTCTTTTTCACTTACAGTAGCTGCTGCATTCTCACCCTAGGCTTATACTCGAGTAAATAAGTTTTCCCAGTTATTTGTGGTAAAATTAGGTGCCTCGGCTTATACTCGGGTCGGCTTATACTCGAGTATATACGGTACTTACAGTATGTTGCAAAAATACTGCTTTACGTTATCTTTAATTTTCAGGATAGAGTGTGCAGTTTATTTTACGGGGTATCTGTATCCTGTAGTTATTTCCCTGTGTAGACTATATATAGAACTCTAGAAATGTATTGAGTATGGTATTAATCATTATTGTTTATATAAATCAGTTTATTTTTTAGGAGTATTTGTTCAGTTCTGAAGGATTCTGCTTTTCAGAAAGTATTTAAAACTGGCTAAATTAGGTGCTGTACATTGCAGTTCACCTCATCATCATCTTTTGCATATATGGGTTGGTGAACCCTTTCCTCTCTGTTGGAAATAACCTTTTTTTCGTCTTTCCATCCCTGTCACTGACAGTTTGAGCTGCTGGCATGCAGGAAAATATTGGTTTTGGTTTTTATTAAAAACATCCTGTTTATTGTAAAATCTGTAAAAGATCTCCTCCTAAATAAATCCTATGAAAGTGTGAGGATAGCTTCTTTGTACATTTATAATTCTAAGAGAGCAGAGTCTTAAGTGTATTTATGTGGTAAAGCAGCCCACGGTCGTAGTAAAAAGTCTGTCGTACAGCAGAGCTAGACTGCTGTACTTTGTGTAAATAGCTGCCATCTCTGTTGAGGTCCAACACACTCTGTGAGTCTGTGCTGGAGCCCTCTACTCAGCAGGGAGCAGGAGATGGACTGTTTGCAGTGGCTGTAGGCTGCTTTACAATCTACTGTATATCAGTGAATCCCAACATGCAGCCCATGGGCTGCAAGCAACCCATCAGAGTTCAGTGTGTAGCCTGCTGTAGTCTGTCTGTGAGTAAGCAGCACCTCAGTTGCCGCATCTCACCCCATTGGTACACACCTGGCCTGTAAATAGAGTTCTCCTAGTACCCCTGGCTCTATCACTCCTCCAGAGACTGATAGATTTTCTCCAGCCCCCTGGACTTGCTAACCGCATCAGAGCTTTCCCCATCTCCACAGACTTGCGCAGCTGTGCAGACTTTCCTAGTCCTCTGGGCACGGAATCCCCCCAATATCGTGGCAGGAACACACACAGCCTTCTCCCGACAGGGCTCTGTCTCCAAAATGGGACCTCTGAGCTGTGCTTAGACTTAGCTTATAATGAACATGAACACTTGCCCACTCACACAACCTGCAGGCCTCCAGGAAGACCTGAACACAGCATTGGAGACTTCTTCCCATTCAAATCGCTTCAAAGTCTCCAAGCTCCAGACTCTGATCTTGAACTACCAAACCGGGAGGAAATTAAAAAGCTGGTCTTCTCCATTCAGAAACACTATTTTGGAACTTCACATTCTGCCTTAATGCATTAACTGTGTGTCATTTCTCTTTAATCATACCGAGGCGGTGGCAGGGCCTAGCACTGTCACTAATATATATATATATATATATATATATATAATGTGTGTGTATATATACAGTGGGTACGGAAAGTATTCAGACCCCCTTAAATTTTTCACTCTTTGTTATAATGCAGCCATTTGCTAAAATCATTTAGGTTCATTTTTTTCCTCATTAATGTACACACAGCACCCAATATTGACAGAAAAACACAGAATTGTTGACATTTTTGCAAATTTATAAAAAAAGAAAAACTGAAATATCACATGGTCCTAAGTATTCAGACCCTTTGCTCAGTATTTAGTATTTGCACCCTTTTGATCTAATACAGTCATGAGTCTTTTTGAGAAAGATGCAACAAGTTTTTCACACCTGGATTTGGGGATCCTCTGCCATTCCTCCTTGCAGATCCTCTCCAGTTCTGTCAGGTTGGATGGTAAACGTTGGTGGACGGCCATTTTTAGGTCTCTCCAGAGATGCTCAATTGGGTTTAAGTCAGGGCTCTGGCTGGGCCAATCAAGAACAGTCACGGAGTTGTTGTGAAGCCACTCCTTCCTTATTTTGGCTGTGTGCTTAGGGTCATTGTCTTGTTGGAAGGTAAACCTTCGTCCCAGTCTGAGGTCCTGAGGACTCTGGAGAAGGTTTTCGTCCAGGATATCCCTGTACTTGGCCGCATTCATCTTTCCCTCGATTGCAACCAGTCGCCCTGTCCCTGCAGCTGAAAAGCACCCCCACAGCATGATGCTCCCACCACCATGCTTCACCGTTGGGACTGTATTGGACAGGGGATGAGCAGTGCCTGGTTTTCTCCACACATACCGCTTAGAATCAAGGCCAAAAAGTTCTATCTTGGTCTCTTCAGACCAGAGAATCTTATTTCTCATGACTCTTGGAGTCCTTCAGGTGTTTTTTTAGCAAACTCCATGCGGGCTTTCATGTGTCTTGCACTGAGGAGAGGCTTCCGTCGGGCCGCTCTGCCATAGAGCCCAGACTGGTGGAGGGCTGCAGTGATGGTTGACCTTCTACAACTTTCTCCCATCTCCCAACTGCATCTCTGGAGCTCAGCCACAGTGATCTTTGGGTTCTTCTTTACCTCTCTCACCAAGGCTCTTCTCCCCCGATAGCTCAGTTTGGCCGGACGGCCAGCTCTAGGAAGGGTTCTGATCGTCCCAAACGTCTTCCATTTAAGGATTATGGAGGCCACTGTGCTCTTAAGAACCTTAAGTGCAACAGACATTTTTTGTAACCTTGGCCAGATCTGTGCCTTGCCACAATTCTGTCTCTGAGCTCTTCAGGCAGTTCCTTTGACCTCATGATTCTCATTCTCATTTGCTCTGACATGCACTGTGAGCTGTAAGGTCTTATATAGACAGGTGTGTGGCTTTCCTAATCAAGTCCAATCAGTATAATCAAACACAGCTGGACTCAAATGAAGGTGTGGAACCATCTCAAGGATGATCAGAAGAAATGGACAGCACCTGAGTTAAATATATCAGTGTCACAGCAAAGGGTCTGAATACTTAGGACCGTGTGATATTTCAGTTTTACTTTTTTAATAAATCTGAAAACATTTCAACAATTCTGTGTTTTTCTGTCAATATGGGGTGCTGTGTGTACATTAATGAGGAAAAAAAATGAACTTTTTAGCAAATGGCTGCAATATAACAAAGAGTGAAAAATTTAAGGGGGTCTGAATACTTTCCGTACCCACTGTGTGTATATATATATATATATATATATATATATATATATATATATACACATAATCTCACGGAAGTGAGTTCACTCCTCACATTTTTGTAAATATTTTATTATATCTTTTCATGTGACAACACTGGAGAAATTACACTTTGCTACAATATAAGACTCAGTTCACACCTAAACACCTAAACCGGGCGGGGATCGCACAGCAACGCTGTCTGCCCCTGTTCTCCGTTTCATGGAGGAATCAGTGCAGAATTGGCCCTGAAACGGAGGCATGTGAACCAGCTCCATAAAGAGCCAGACACATTCTCCTGATATGCGAATTGTGAAAATGTCCAAACTGGGCCCAAAGTGTCAATACTTTGTGTGGCCACCATTATTTTCCAGCTCTGCCTTAACCCACTTGAGCATGGAGTTCACCAGAGCTTCACAGGTTGCCATTGGAGTCCTCTTCCACTCCTCCATGATGACATCACGGAGCTGGTGGATGTTAGAGACCTTGCACCCCTCCACCTTCCGTTTGAGGATCCCCACAGATGCTCAATAGGGTTTAAGTCTGGAGACATGCTTGGCCAGTCCATCACCTTTACCCACAGCTTATTTAGCAAGGCAGTGGTCCTCTTGGAGGTAGGGTGTATTCACTTTTGTTGCCAGCAGTTTAGACATGACTGTGTGTTGAGTTATTTTGAGGGGACAGCAAATTTACACTGTTGTACACTCACTACTTTACATTGTAGCAAAGTGTAATTTCTTCAGTGTTGTCACATGAAAAGATATAATAAAATATTTACAAAAATGTGAGGGGTGTACTCACTTTTGTGAGATACTGTGTGTGTATATATATATATATATATATATATATATATATATAATGTGTGTAGCGCTACCCCCCAAAGGAGCCTCTTAGTAGTTTGGGTTCTCTTTTATGTGCCTTTACTCCAAGAACAACCCCTCTGTCATAGCAGATTGAGGGAACGTTACTGCAAGTACATATAGGGACACAAATGTGGATACTTTGAACTGGACTTTGAATTAGTATTAGGAAACTAGTAGTAAATTAACTATGAATGTACATTAACCAATGTATTGATACGGGCTAGAATAAATGGTGGTTTGAGCATAAATGAGCAGACAGAAGGTAGGTTCAGACATAGTCTGCTAGACAGTATAATCACTATGCCAGAGTAACTTGGAATAGAGTTTTGTACCACTAGACTGGAATCAACACATAAATCATCAAAGTCAGCACTAAACAGTGCATATAAGAATTAACTGCAATGTAAATAATAATACTGTAACTAGTCTAAAGTGCACTGTAGGAGAATGGCTAGGATATGGCGCATGGTCCCCTGAGAGGTACTTCTTAGCATAAGCAGTAGGTAACGGTATCTAGTAGTAGCTGTAAAAGGACAGTCTTTAGTTCTAACTCTTCAGCCGTTTAGCGTTGGTGCTCAGTTGTACCGTTGGTGCACATGGGAATAGTCACAGTCAAGCCTGCAGGCAGCAATAAGGCTACTAGATGGCTGTATAGTCAGTTTCTAAAGGACCCATTCTCTCTAGCAGCAGTAAATCCCCACAGCAGCAGCTCCCTAGTCCCAGTGATATTGCAGCTCACCATCCGCTCACACACAGTGATTAGTCCACTCCCGCTCACACACAGTGGATAGTCTACTCAACACTCTGGATCCCTCTCAGGCTGCCAATATGCAGCAGTGATTGTACACACTTGATAGCGATGTGCACTATCCGTTCTCCCTCGCGGCAGGAGGAAGCTGTGTCCTGTACAGCCTGAGAAAATTCAGCTCTTTCCCCTCCTCCTGGCAATTTCCTCTCTGGGGAATGTAGTTCAAATGCTCTTGGTTACACAGTAGAATCTGCTCAGGACTACAGTTCCCACAGTGCATTGCTGCCTGATTTAGTCTATTGAACTCTTCCTGCTCAGCAGCTCCCTCCTTTTTGCTGAAATAGCAGTTAAATATTTCAGCACCGCAGGGCAGCAGCTAGAGAGAGCAGCTGAAGCCAGTGTTTCTCTCACACTCATTCTTAGCGCCAAGCACCTAGCTACACACTGTGGGGAGATTAACTAAAACTGGTGCACAGAAAATAAGGTACAGCTGTGCATAGTAACCAATCAGCTTCTAACTTCAGCTTGTTCAGTTAAAGTGCTACTAAACCCAGGACCCTGCATTCACTATATCTGGTCTCACACAGTATTCTGAACATGAAAATGCAATAAATAAAATCAAAGGGTCCAAAGTTTCATCCACCCACACTGTAGATCCCACCACTGTGCCAGGATAAGTAAAACACTAAGGTTAAATGCTAATGCCAGTTGGATAAATAGATAATAATAAATTACCATATAAACTGCTAAAGTGAATAGTGGCGCTATAAATAACTAAAATATAATTGAATAATAAAAGAATCACCCAGTGACAAGTGATAAGGAAACAAAAACAAAAATAAAAGTCCATTTACTAAATAAGTCCTTAAATGTGACGATGATTAGTCAATAATGATTCACAATGCGTTGACAGGAGATTCAGCCACGTCCCTGGGACGTGCATATTTGCCGAGCATGACAGTGTGTCAGGGAAATTCCCCGTCTGTTGTCACCAATCTGCGCTCAGTGCGCATGCGCGGCGAAACGGCGCATCGGCGCATGCGCGTGCGCGGCGGGACGGCGCTTCGGCGTGCTCGGGTGCGCGCACCGGCGCAACGACGAATGCGCGTGCGCAATAGCTCGCCAATGGGACTACAGGCGGGCCTATTTAAACAGACGCAGTAACACTATCTGGTTGCTGGTTTGTCAGCTTTGCTGTGTTCTTGTGCCTGAAATCAAGTTAAAGTTCTCCTGCTGTGACCCGGACCGGATTTGACTACGCTTCTGCTTCTCCTGAACCTGACCCCTTGGCTTGCTAAACGGACTTCTGCCTCTCTCCTTGTGCTTGACCCTCGGCCTGTGACCCGGATCTGCTGCCTGTCTCCAGCCCTCTACCTTCTGCCTGTACCCTGGACTTCTTGCTTAACCTGACTAGTCTGGTGTTTTCTGCTAAACTCCTAATCGGACTTATGCCCTTGCTACTGTTTGCTGTTTGACCCTGTCTACCCTTGGTGTTTGACTCCCGGCCTGCTCTTCAGACTCAGCCCTGCTAGATTCTTCAGCAAGACACCTCTACCTGCTGGTGGCCAGTGCTCCCTCGTGCTGTCCTCTCCCTGTCTCACCTCCAGGGGGCGGAGTGCGCTTGGGTGCAAGGGTGAACCACTCTCGGCATCTCGGCCTCGGTAAGTACTTAGCCTGATAGTACAAACCAGCCAGATGTCTGAGGCCGACAGAGTGCGTTCCCCATTTGACACCCTCTGCCAGCAGGTCTCCACCTTAACGGACACCGTCCAAAGGCTCCAAGAGGGATACACTCAGATTGATGGCTGTCTTCAACAGCTCACTGGTCTCCTAGGACCAGCCCCTTCAGCTGCCACCTCTGCCAACACTGCCACCAACTCCCAAGTACCTACGAGTTCTACAGTAGTGATGGCCACCCCTGAACCCAGGGTCCCTATTCCGGAACGTTTTTCGGGTGTCCGCAAAAAATACCGGGCCTTTAAAAACGCCTGCTCCCTCTACCTTGCCCTCCAACCAAGGACCTTCTCTTCGGAAGCAGTAAAAGTGGGGTTTATCATCTCTCTCTTAACGGATGACCCTCAAACCTGGGCCCATGGCCTGATGGAGCAACAGAGCCCCATATTGGACTCAGTAGAGACATTTTTTGAAAATATGGCTCAACTATACGATGATCCCCAGCGATCAGCCACGGCCGAGTCCGTCCTCCATAGCCTAACTCAGGGGAGAAGACCGGTGGAAGACTATACGTCGGAATTTAGGAAATGGTCCGCCGACACCAAATGGAATGAGGCGGCCCTCAGATACCAATACCGCCAGGGACTATCTGAGACGCTCAAGGACGAGCTGGCCAGGATCGAAACCCCCACTACCTTGGAGAACCTGATCCAATCCGCCATACAACTCGATAGGCGTCTGCGTGAACGACGGGCGGAGCGATTTCAATCTCCTCGTCCCAACTGGCCTCCATCCAGGACTGTACCTCACTACCCACCAACCTCTGTGCCTGCAGTCACACCTCTTCCTGAGCCAGAACCCATGCAGCTTGGGTTGGTTCGGGCTCCCCTGACTCCTGAGGAAAAACAGCGAAGGCGCCAGGCCAACCTGTGCCTATACTGCGGGGGTGCCGGCCACTTCCTCCTCAACTGCCCCGTAAGACCTAGTAAGTCTATCTCTAAAGACACTTTAAACTATCAACTCTTTGACAACCCTCAGTCTTATGTCATTCTCTTTGTGTCTCTACAGCTGCCGGAAGGGGCAATCCGCCTCCCGGCAATTATTGATTCCGGAGCCTGCAGCTGCTTCTTGGACTCTGCTTTAGCCTCAAGATTCCATGTCCCCACTCAACCTAAGGACCACTGCCTTCAGATCCACCTGGCGGATGGGTCCTTGCCCCGTTCAGGGCTGATCACGCTGGAAACCAAACCTATCCTTGCCATCTCTGACTCGGGTCACCAAGAACTTCTCCGGTTAGACCTCATACCTTCCCCGATGTTCCCCATCATCCTGGGCCTTCCCTGGCTACAGGCACACGAGCCCCTCATAAATTGGGTGAAGAAAGAGGTTAGCTTCACCTCCTCCTATTGTTCCCAGAACTGTCTTGCCTCTGCCTCTACGGCCTGCGCTTCCATGATTGCCAAGCCGGACAACCTACAGCATGTTCCTTCAGTCTACCTAGAATTCCGGGACGTGTTCGATAAGCAGCAAGCCGACCATCTACCACCTCATCGGCCCTATGATTGCCCTATCGATCTCTTGCCGGGCTCTAAAATTCCGTTCGGACGTATCTTTCCGTTGTCCGAAACCGAGTTGAAAGCCCTCAAGGCTTATATTGATGAAAACCTCCAGAAAAGATTTATTCGCCCTTCCTCCTCTCCAGCCGGTGCAGGAATCTTCTTTGTGGAAAAGAAGGACGGGTCCTTAAGACCCTGTATCAATTACCGGGACCTAAACAAGATAACCATTAAGAACAGGTACCCACTACCCCTTATTCCGGAGCTATTTCAGCGCTTCCGATCTGCTCAGGTCTTTTCTAAGCTGGATCTACGGGGGGCCTACAATCTTATCAGAATCAGGGCCGGAGACGAGTGGAAAACCGCCTTCAGATCTCGTTTCGGACACTTTGAGTATTCGGTCATGCCGTTCGGACTTTGTAATGCTCCAGCCACCTTCCAACACCTAGTCAACGATATTTTCAGACAGCACCTTGACGACTTCTTAGTAGTGTACCTGGACGATATCCTCCTCTTTTCCACCAACATCGAACTCCACCGGGCTCATGTCATGAAGGTCCTCACCATCCTTCGGAAGCACAAACTCTACCTCAAAGCTGAGAAATGCGAGTTCGAAAAGACCACCGTACAGTTCCTCGGCTTTATCATTTCCATCGATGGGGTCGCGATGGACCCGCAGAAGGTGAAGGCCATCCAGGACTGGCCAGCCCCAACTGACAAGAAGGGGGTACAGCGGTTTATAGGCTTTGCCAACTTCTATAGGAGATTCATCGTGGGCTTTTCCTCCATTGTAGCCCCAATAACCCAACTTACCCGGCAAAATAACCGTTTTCACTGGTCTCCAGAAGCTCAAGAGGCCTTCTCCCGCCTCAAGGACGTCTTCACTTCAGCACCAGTACTTCAGCACCCGGATCCTCTACTGCCGTTCACCCTGGAAGTGGACGCCTCTGAGACAGCCATCGGAGCCATCCTCTCTCAAAGACGAGGCCCCAAGGCTCTCCTGTATCCAGTAGCCTTTGCCTCTAAAAAGTTGACTCCCCCGGAGCGAAACTATGATGTAGGGGACCGGGAATTACTGGCCATAAAATTTGCACTGGAGGAATGGCGATACCTTCTGGAGGGGGCAGTACACCCCATCATGATCTTCACAGATCATAAAAATCTAGAGTACCTAAGAACAGCTCAATGTCTACGCCCCAGGCAGGCCCGTTGGGCCCTTTTCTTCACCCGGTTCAACTTTCACATTTCCTATAGACCCGGCTCCAAGAATGGGAAGGCAGATGCGCTATCCAGGATGTTTCCGGAAACCCCTCAGTCGGCCCAACCGGGCACCATTCTGTCAGCTCAGAACTTTTTGTTGATTCCCCGGGCCGATCTACTCACCTCTATTAAAATCGCTTCCGGACTCTGCTCTGATCCGGTCACTACCTCCCTGGAGAAGCGGGACGGCCTATTCTGGTCCCAGGACAAGATTTTCGTCCCTTTGGAAACAAGACCGCTGGTCTTGAGGACCTTCCACGATCTTAAACTGGCCGGTCACTTCGGAGCACGCAAATCATCGGAACTTGTCTCCCGCTCCTTCTGGTGGCCAGGCTGGAGGCAAGATTGTAAGTCTTATGTCGCTTCCTGCACTCAGTGTCAGCGTAACAAGGGGTCAAACACCAAGAGTTGGGGCCTGCTCAAGCCCTTACCCATTCCTGAGCGCCCTTGGGCAGACGTGTCCATGGACTTTATCATGGACTTGCCTTCCTCCGGAGGGTTTACCACGATTCTGGTCGTTGTGGACCGCCTCTCAAAAATGGCTCACTTTTTACCGATGATTGGGACACCTTCAGCCATGGATACTGCTCAAATCTTTTTTAAGGAGATAACCAGGCTTCACGGAATACCAAAGAGTATCACCTCCGACAGAGGTGTCCAGTTCACTTCGAAATTCTGGAAGGAACTCTGCAAGTCACTAGAAGTCAAAACCTGCCTCTCGTCTGCGTACCACCCCCAAAGCAATGGCCAGACAGAAAGAACCAATCAGACCCTGGAGCAATACCTCCGTTGTTTCTGCTCTGCTTCCCAGGATGACTGGGCATCTCTACTTCCTTACGCAGAGTTTGCCTATAACAATTCAATACATTCTGCTACCAATCAAACCCCCTTTTGGGCCAATTTCGGTTTTCATCCCTCCTTCCTCCCTGAAAACATCCCCGAGAGCCCTGTTCCCGCGGTCCAGGACCGAGTGGCCTCTGTCCAGGCGAATTTCCAAAGACTCCAGGAGATGATGCGGAATGCCCAAGGATCCTACAAGAAATTTTATGACCGGGGGGAGGAAGGAAAACCCAGCGTTCAGAGTCGGGGAAAAAGTTTGGCTTTCCGCCGCCAACCTCAGATTGCCTATTCCCTCTCGAAAGCTCGGCCCTAGATTTATCGGGCCCTTCAAGATCAAACGAGCTATTAACCCTGTGGCTTTTGAACTAGCATTACCTGATTCCTATAGGATTCACCCAGTGTTCCACTCATCTTTATTAAAACCCGTCATTCCCAACGCCTTTCCTGGAAGAGATGAACCTCCTCCTCCACCAGTTGAAGTAGATGGGGAAAAGGAATTTGAGATGGAATCCATCCTGGGCTGTAGGAAAAAAGGCAGACAGTTACAATACTTAATTAAATGGAAAGGGTACCCCCCGGAAGACAACTCCTGGGAACCATCCAGGAACTTGCATGCTCCTCGCCTAATACGAGCCTTCCACCAAGAACATCCGGATCTAATGGCCAGTCTGGGCGTCCGGAGTCCGCCCCTCGGGGGGGGGCACTGTCAGGGAAATTCCCCGTCTGTTGTCACCAATCTGCGCTCAGTGCGCATGCGCGGCGAAACGGCGCATCGGCGCATGCGCGTGCGCGGCGGGACGGCGCTTCGGCGTGCTCGGGTGCGCGCACCGGCGCAACGACGAATGCGCGTGCGCAATAGCTCGCCAATGGGACTACAGGCGGGCCTATTTAAACAGACGCAGTAACACTATCTGGTTGCTGGTTTGTCAGCTTTGCTGTGTTCTTGTGCCTGAAATCAAGTTAAAGTTCTCCTGCTGTGACCCGGACCGGATTTGACTATGCTTCTGCTTCTCCTGAACCTGACCCCTTGGCTTGCTAAACGGACTTCTGCCTCTCTCCTTGTGCTTGACCCTCGGCCTGTGACCCGGATCTGCTGCCTGTCTCCAGCCCTCTACCTTCTGCCTGTACCCTGGACTTCTTGCTTAACCTGACTAGTCTGGTGTTTTCTGCTAAACTCCTAATCGGACTTGTGCCCTTGCTACTGTTTGCTGTTTGACCCTGTCTACCCTTGGTGTTTGACTCCCGGCCTGCTCTTCAGACTCAGCCCTGCTAGATTCTTCAGCAAGACACCTCTACCTGCTGGTGGCCAGTGCTCCCTCGTGCTGTCCTCTCCCTGTCTCACCTCCAGGGGGCGGAGTGCGCTTGGGTGCAAGGGTGAACCACTCTCGGCATCTCGGCCTCTCGGCCTCGGTAAGTACTTAGCCTGATACAGTGTAAGGCAACTTCATTTGGTGAGTGGAATTACCAATTGTACATGGTATGGTGGATGAACTATATTGAATCTGCTGTCAACAAATTATGACTCTTTATTGACTAATCACCGTCACATTTAAGTACTGTATTTAGTCAATGGACTTTTGTTTTTGTTTTGTTTCCTTATCGCCTGTCACTGGGTGATTCTTTTATTATTCAATATTATATTAGTTCTTCATTTACAACCCCACTATTCACTTTAGCAGTTTATATGGAAATACAATAGTTTTAGTAAACATAAACTGCTAAATATCTTTTTCCATCAGCAGTTAGAGCAGTCTTGTGACTACTATCAGTTAAAGCTTGTTGGAGAAGTTTTCATTTCTTTCTCGTACATCACGGGACACAGAGCGGCATAGTCATTACTATGTGGGTTATATAGTTTACCTTCAGGTGCTGGCACTGGCAACTTCCAAACCGGAAGTACCCTCCCCTATATAAGCCCCTCCCATCCGGGAGCACCTCAGTTTTTTGCCAGTGTCTAAGGTGTTGGCCAAGAAGTAACGTGTTTTTCACTGAGCTTGCGTACAGGTTCTTTTGGGCCTCAGTAAGCTATTCCGGATCCGACCAAAAAAGCTTCATAGCTAAACGGTCGGTACCCGGGCCTTGCAGAGAAGAGCAAGGTTTTGCCTGTAATGCTTCTCTTAGGAGGGCTGGACCCTGGGATCCAGAGCTCTGGTCATACCCACAACCAAGATGTTTTCTGTGCAGGGTGCTATACAGGTCCAGGGGAGTGGAATCCTTGGGAACCCGGTCCCTGAAGGTTTAATTACAATGCCTGCCGTGAGAGGTGAAGTTTGGGCTTCTGTGGACCAAACAGAGTCCTGCGGCGGGGAAAAGGTAAGTGGGGGCCCCTCAGGAACTTGGTTCTATTGAGGGGACCCCCAAGCCTAATATGTCTTTCTGCCTGTTACCTAACGGTATTCCCACTAAATATCTGTGCATGCCTGTAACTACTAAAAAATGTAATAATTTTAAGAGTGGTCAAGAAAAAAAAAAAAAAAAAGGTTAAACCGCGGTACCTGTGTTAAACCACTAGAGGCCGCTGTGGAACGTTGTTTTCTTGTCATGTGGATTTTTTCTTTCCAAGTCAAAATCCAGGCAGATGGTGAGTTCTCTGGATGGGAAACTGTTTCCTCTGCCATGTTGCAATGCTCGTCCATCCCCTGGCCCTGTGGAAAACAGGGCCCTGGCTTCTGTCCCTAGTTCCTTTCAAAAAAGAGTGCCGAAGGCGCACGTGCCCGCGTGCGTGCGCGTGCATGCGCCTCTATTTATAGAGGTGAGCTGGGAAAAGGGGCGGAGCTTGGTGGATGACGCTCTGTGCGCGCCGCAGCGCTTCTGCGCATGTGCGGGTGTCCCAGCATGATAAAAAGCACAATTAGGTGTTGTCAGCTGGTTATGGAAGGCAGAAACCAAGCTGGCAACATTTAGAAAGGCATACAGCAGGCGGTTGATGCAGGCATCCCCATAGAAAGGCACATTAGTAGACACATTAGTAGACACCAACTGTTTATATAGCAGCAATTGTGCTAGACTATTGTCAGTAAGTGGTGTATTTCGGCTGGAATACCTCAGCTTTGGGCTTAGGAATAATGCCGTCAAAAAACTCCGGGACTAAAAATTCCAGGAAGCATAGGGGGTCTCCATCGGGCTCTGAGGATCTTGGGCATGCTTCGGCTATTCGAAGCAGTACCCTACGGTCAATTCCATTCAAGGAATTTGCAAAAATAGGATTTTTATAACAGCTTACCTGTAAAATCCTTTTCTTGGAGTACATCACGGGACACAGAGCGACATAGTCATTACTAATGGGTTATATAGATACCGTCAGGTGCTGGCACTGGCAACTTCCAAAACCGGAAGTACCCTCCCCTATATAAGCCCCTCCCATCCGGGAGCACCTCAGTTTTGTAGCAAAGCAATAAGTGTCCCTAAAGAGGGGCGGGAGCTCTGTGTCCCGTGATGTACTCCAAGAAAAGGATTTTACAGGTAAGCTGTTATAAAAATCCTATTTTCTTTCTCGTACATCACGGGACACAGAGCGACATAGTCATTACTAATGGGATGTCCTAAAGCAATGCCAAATGAGGGGGGGATACACCATATATAAGCTGAGCGCTATCAGACATGAGGATCTTTTGCGGCCTGCAACACACTGCGCCCAAAGGCGACATCCTCCTGACTTCTAACGTCCACCTGGTAGGACCTAGTAAACGTGTGTACCGAAGACAATGTTGCGGCCTTACAGATTTGAGCCAGGGAGGCCTGGTGATGCACTGCCCATGAAGTTCCAACTGCTCTCGTGGAGTGCGCTCTAACTTTGAACGGAGGTGGTCTCCTTCTCAAGCCATAAGCTTGCATAATGACCTGTCGAATCCACTTGGCTAAAGTAGACTTTGACGCTGCCTGACCCTTTCTGGGGCCTTCCGGCAGAATAAACAAAGTATCCGTTCTGCGAATCTGAGCAGTGGCTTTTAGATAAGCTTTAACTGCTCTTACTACATCCAAAGAATGCAATAACTTTTCCTCTACCGAAGTAGGTTTGGGGAAAAAAGAAGGAAGAACCACATCTTGGTTCAAATGAAACCTCGATACCACCTTAGGAAGAAAGGCTGGATGAGGACGTAACACTACTCTGTCCTTATGGATAACCAGATATGGCTCCTTACAGGACATAGCTGCTAATTCCGATACTCTTTTAGCCGAACAAATGGCTACTAGAAAAATCAATTTCCTGGTGAGAAGCACCAAGGAAATATGCTGTAATGGTTCAAATGGTTGTTTCTGTAGAACCGACAGAACCAAGTTTAGATCCCATGGACATATGGGAATATTAACCGGAGGACTAATACGCATCACTCCTTGTATAAAGGCTTTGACTAGTGAATGCGAAGCCAAGGGCCTTTGAAAAAATATTGACAAGGCCGAAATCTGACCCTTGATAGTACTCAAGGCAAGCTTCCTATCTACAGCCCACTGTAGGAAGTCCAGAATCCTACCTATTACGTACTTATGTGGATGCCATTTCTTGGCCTCACACCACGCGATGTACGCCTTCCAGATTCTATAGTAGATCTGCCTGGATACCGGCTTCCTGGCATTGATCATGGTAGATACCACAGCATTAGAGAGCCCTCTCTTTTTTAGAATGTGGGCTTCAATAGCCAGGCCGTCAAACCTAGGGCTGGTAAGGAAGGGTGGTATATCGGTCCTTGCGAAAGCCGGACGACGTGGGAGAGTCCAAGGACTCCCCACTGAAATTTTACAATCTCCGCGTACCACGCTCTTCGGGGCCACGCTGGAGCCACCGGAATCACTGGTTTCTTTTCTACCCTGATTCTGCGGAGTAATCGAGGTAACCATTGGCGGTGTGAATGCATATATCAGCTTGAACTGATCCCAAGGGAACACTAGGGCATCCGAGCCGCAAGCTAGGGGATCCCTTGTCCGAGAGACAAACCTGTCCCCCTTTGCGTTGAATCTGGATGCTAGAAGATCTACATCCGATGTTCCCCACCGCTGACATATTGTCCAGAAAACCTCGGGGTGAAGGGACCCTTCCTCTGGGCCTAATTGCTGGCGACTTAGAAAGTCCGCCTTCCAATTCTCCACTCCTGGAATGAATACCGCAGATATGGCTGGGACATATTTTTCTGCCCATTTCAGGATGTAATTTACTTCCCTCTGGGCTGCATGACTCCTGGTGCCCCCCTGATGATTGATATATGCCACTGCTGTGGCATTGTCTGATTGAATTCTGACAGGGGACCCTTGGAGTTTGGATGTCCATGCTACTAGGGCATACCGGGCTGCTCGTATCTCTAAGAGATTGATGGGCAGGGCCTTTTCTGCATCCGACCATCTGCCCTGGAGAGACTATTGCTCCAGTACTGCTCCCCAGCCTATAAGGCTGGCATCTGTAGTGACCACCTTCCAAGAAATCGGACTGAAGGATTTCCTTTTTTCCAGATTCTGGGGAACCAACCACCAACGGAGGCTCTTGCGAACGGAAGGGGACAAGGACATTGTAAGTCTAGGGCCTGAACTTTTTTGTTCCAGGCTGACAGTATGGCCCCTTGCAAATTCCTTGAATGGAATTGACCGTAGGGTACTGCTTCGAATGATGCCACCATTTTTCCCAGCAGCCTCATATACAGGCGTATGGACGGCTGTCTTTTTTGTACCCACTAAGTGGATCAAATCTTTCAAAGACAACACCTTTCCTCGAGGCAAGAATATTTTTCTCTGGCCTGAATCCAACCTTAGCCCCAAGTATTCCAGACTTTTGACTGGTTTTTAGGGCTGACTTGTCTCGGTTGATAATCCAACCGTGAGATTCCAGATACTTGATCGTCTTGTGAACGACCACGTCTAGTTTTTTCACTGAGTGGTCTATCAGCAACAAGTCATCCAGATATGCCATTATCATTACACCTTGTGTTCTTAGATTGGCCAATAAAGGGCCAGAATTTTTGTAAACACTCGTGGTGCTGTGGCCAAACCGAAGGGTAAGGCTCTGAACTGAAAATGGCGCCCTTCTACTGCAAAGCGTAGAATTTTTTGGTGGACTGGAAAGATGGGAATGTGCAAATAAGCATCTTTGATGTCGATCGTGGCTAACCAATCCTCCCCTTGTAGGGCAGTGGCCACCGATCGGATCGACTCCATCGGAAAGTCCTGATATACAGGAATTTGTATAGCCCTTTTAGAATTAATATGGGCCTCCTGTCCGCGTTTGCTTCGGGACTGTAAAGAGGTTTGAGTAAAACCCGAACCCTCATTCTTCCAGGGGAACCTCCATAATTACTCCTTGGAGCAATAGTTGTTCTAGTGCCAACAGGAGGGACTCTCTCTTCCGGGGATCCCTTGGCACGTTTGACCTCAAAAATGGGAAGGAGGAGAGTCTTTTAACTCCAAACTGTATCCCAAACCTACTACGGAGAGCACCTATCTGTCTTGATCGTGTCCCGCCAGGTCTCTTGCGAACAACTGGAGTCCTCCCCCCACCCGACTGAGTGGGGGCTTCAATGAATTTAACTTTGGGGGAGGTTTTGTACCTCCCCTGACCCAGGGTTTCTCATTACCCTGCTACTGTCCCTGTTTTTTACCCCCGGGATTTGACCGAGGAGGCCGTCGGAACTGTTACACAGCCGATGCCCCAGGGACTGGAGAAGCAGGCCTCTTAAAGAGGGACCTCTAACTCTGCTTTTAACCGGCAAGAGCGTATTTTTACCGCTGGAAATTTTCTGGATATATTTGTCCAGGTTTTCCCTGAATAAGCGTTCACCATGAAATGGGACGCTAACCAGCCATTCTTTACAGGGAGCTTCAGCAGACCAGTTTTTGAGCCATAGGAGCCTACGCGTATGTACTATAGACAGCGTAAGGCGGGAGGCCTGATGGACTGAATCCTCTATGGCGTCAACCGCAAAGCCTAAGGCTCTAGGTAGATCAGCTAGGGCAAAGCCTGCTGATCTGTCAAGTCCCTCAAGACCTGTTTCAACTGATCCTTCACTGCTTAGCAGACCCCAATAGCTGCTACTGCTGGTTGTATCACCAAGCAGATTTTCATAAGGACTCCAATCTTTTATCTATTGGGTTCTTGAACATTTGGACATTATCCACTGGACATGTCAGTGATTTATACATACAAGAGATGGCTGCGTCCACTGTAGGGACCTTCCATTTTTTTTTTTTTTGATGAACTTATCCTCCATGGGATAGACCACCGGAAATCTCTTGGGGGGAATAAATATTTTCTCAGGACGTTCCCAATCCTGGTAAATGAGCCCTTTCAGTAAAGGGTGAAGTGGAAAAGAACAAACAGTCTGGGGGCTTCTAGCGACCCCAACGAGGATACAGTAGTGGTTGATGGTTCCGCAAGGTGCATTTTTAAATGCTGATCGGACCATGTTAGTCAGAGACTGAACCCATAATCTTTCAGCTTAAGATGCTGAGAAAAGGTTCCCCCACTGTTGATTCCTCTATAACAGAATCAACCTCATTCTGATCCCCTTCAGGCAGGTCGATCCCTGTATGGGACTGTTGCTCTGCTAACAGGCACTCTGAAGGAGGAGACGGAGATCGGGCGTGCTTTCCCTGACAGGGAGGCAGCGATAAATGTTGACAATCTCTCTCTAATCCTCCCAGAGCTGAGGAAAAAACCTCCTCTGTTACATACACAGGAGCAGGTGAACTGAGGACAGCCACAGTACCAAGTACCCTGCGGGGTCTCTACGGTCACTTACCTCTGAACTTCAGGGGAGACTGGTGCAGCAGGAGTATGCCCAAGATCCTCCGAGCCCGATGAGACCCCCTTCGCTTCCTGGAAGATTCAGTTCCGGAGCTTCTGGACGGCATATTCCTAAGCCTAAAGCTGAGGTATTCCAGCCGTAATACACCACTTTTACTGAGAATAGTCTAGCACAATTGCTGCTATATCACAGTTGGTGTCTACTAATGTGCCTTTCTAGGGGATGCCTGTATCAACCGCTTGCTGTATGCCTTTAAATGTTGCCAGCTCTGTCTCTGTACTTCATAGCCAGCTCACTACAATATTGTGTTTTTTTTAAACTGCTGGGACGCCCGCACATGCGCAGAAGCGCTGCGGCGTGCACAGAGCGTCATCCCCCAGGCTCCGCCCCCTTTCCCGGCTCACCTCTATATATAGAGGCGCGTGCACGCGCACGCGCGCGGGCACGTGCGCCTTCGGCGCTAATTTCAAATATGGTAACAAGGGACAGGAGCCAGGGCCCCTCTTTGCCGCAGGCCGGGGGATGGACGAGCACTGCAACATGGCAGAGGAAGCAGTTTCCTATAAGAGAACTCACCATCTGCCTGGACTTTGCTCTGCTGAGAAGAAGCTAGTCCACATGACAAGAAAACATTCCACAGCGGCCTCTAGTGGACAAACACAGGTACCGCAGTCTAATATATTAAATATATATAAAAAAAATTTTTTTTTTTTTTTTTTTCTTGACCACCATTAAAAATTATTACATTTTTTTAGTAGTTACAGGCATGCACAGAATTTTGCGGGAATACCATTAGGTAACAGACAGAAAGACAAATTAGGCTTGGGGGTCCCCCAATAGAACCAAGTTCCTGGGGGCCCCCACTTACCTGTTCCCCGCCGCAGGACTTTGTTTGGTCCACAAAAGCCCAAACTTCACCTATCACGGCAGGCATTGTAATCAAACCTTCAGGGACCGGGTTCCCAAGGATTCCACTCCCCTGGACCTGTATAGCACCCTGCACAGAAAACATCTTGGTCGTGGGTATGACCAGAGCTCTGGATCCCAGGGTCCAGCTCTCCTAAGAGAAGCATTACAGGCAAAACCTTGCTCTTCTCTGCAAGGCCCGGGTACCGACCGTTTAGCTATGAAGCTTTTTTGGTCGGATCCGGAATAGCTTACTGAGGCCCAAAAGAACCTGTACGCAAGCTCAGTGAAAAACACATGTTTCTTCTTGGCCAACACCTTAGACACTGGCAAAAAACTGAGGTGCTCCCGGATGGGAGGGGCTTATATAGGGGAGGGTACTTCCGGTTTTGGAAGTTGCCAGTGCCAGCACCTGACGGTATCTATATAACCCATTAGTAATGACTATGTCGCTCTGTGTCCCGTGATGTACGAGAAAGAAAGTGAATTGCATCCTGAAATGGGCAGAAAGATATGTCCCAGCCATATCCGCAGTATTCATTCCAGGAGTGGAGAATTGGAAGGCGGACTTTCTAAGTCGCCAACAATTATGCCCAGGGGAATGGTCCCTTCACCCTGAGGTTTTCCGGACAATATGTCAGCGGTGGGGAACACCGGATGTAGATCTGCTAGCATCCAGATTCAACGCAAAGGTGGACAGGTTTGTCTCTCGGACAAGGGATCCCCTAGCTTGCGGCTCGGATGCCCTAGTGTTCCCTTGGGATCAGTTCAAGCTGATATATGCATTTCCACCGCCACAATTGTTACCTCGATTACTCCGCAGAATCAGGGTAGAAAAGAAACCAGTGATTCTGGTGGCTCCAGCGTGGCCCCAAAGAGCATGGTACGCGGAGATTGTAAAAATGTCTGTGGGGAGTCCTTGGTCCCTCCCACATCGTCCGGACCTGCTTTCGCAAGGACCGATATACCACCCTTCCTTACCAGCCCTAGGTTTGACGGCCTGGCTATTGAAGCCCACATTCTAAAAAAGAGAGGTCTCTCTAATCCTGTGGTATCTACCATGATCAATGCCAGGAAGCCGGTATCCAGGCAGATCTACTATAGAATCTGGAAGGCGTACATCGCCTGGTGTGAGGCCAAGAAATGGCATCCACGTAAGTACGTAATAGGTAGGATTCTGGACTTCCTACAGTGGGCTGTAGATAGGAAGCTTGCCTTGAGTACTATCAAGGGTCAGATTTCGGTCTTGTCAATATTTTTTCAAAGGCCCTTGGCTTCGCATTCACTAGTCAAAGCCTTTATACAAGGAGTGATGCGTATTAGCCCTCCGGTTAATATTCCCATATGTCCATGGGACTTAAACCTAGTTCTGTCGGTTCTACAGAAGCAACCATTTGAACCATTACAGCACATTTCCTTGGTTCTTCTCACCAGGAAATTGATTTTTCTAGTAGCCATTTGTTCGGCTAAAAGAGTGTCGGAATTAGCCGCTATGTCCTGTAAAGAGCCATATCTGGTTATCCATAAGGACAGAGTAGTGTTACGTCCTCATCCAGCCTTTCTTCCTAAGGTGGTATCGAGGTTTCATTTGAACCAAGATGTGGTTCTTCCTTCCTTTTTCCCCAAACCTAGTTCGGTAGAGGAAAAGTTATTACATTCTTTGGATGGAGTAAGAGCAGTTAAAGCTTATCTAAAAGCCACTGCTCAGATTCGCAGAACGGATACTTTGTTTATTCTGCCGGAAGGCCCCAGAAAGGGTCAGGCAGCGTCAAAATCTACTTTAGCCAAGTGGATTCGACAGGTCATAATGCAAGCCTATGGCTTGAGAAGGAGACCGCCTCCGTTCAAAGTTAGGGCGCACTCCACGAGAGCAGTTGGAACTTCATGGGCAGTGCATCACCAGGCCTCCCTGGCTCAAATCTGTAAGGCCGCAACATGGTCTTCAGTACACACGTTTACTAGGTTCTACCAGGTGGACGTTAGAAGTCAGGAGGATGTCGCCTTTGGGCGCAGTGTGTTGCAGGCCGCAAAAGATCCTCATGTCTGATAGCGCTCAGCTTATGTATGGTGTATTCCCCCTCCTCATTGGGCATTGCTTTGGGACGTCCCACATAGTAATGACTATGCCGCTCTGTGTCCCGTGATGTACGAGAAAGAAAAATAGGATTTTTATAACAGCTTACCTGTAAAATCCTTTTCTTGGAGTACATCACGGGACACAGAGCGACATAGTCATTACTAATGGGTTATATAGTTACCGTCAGGTGCTGGCACTGGCAACTTCCAAAACCGGAAGTACCCTCCCCTATATAAGCCCCTCCCATCCGGGAGCACCTCAGTTTTGTAGCAAAGCAATAAGTGTCCCCAAAGAGGGGCGGGAGCTCTGTGTCCCGTGATGTACTCCAAGAAAAGGATTTTACAGGTAAGCTGTTATAAAAATCCTATTTTCTTTCTCGTACATCACGGGACACAGAGCGACATAGTCATTACTAATGGGATGTCCTAAAGCAATGCCAAATGAGGGGGGGGGGGATACACCATATATAAGCTGAGCGCTATCAGACATGAGGATCTTTTGCGGCCTGCAACACACTGCGCCCAAAGGCGACATCCTCCTGACTTCTAACGTCCACCTGGTAGAACCTAGTAAACGTGTGTACCGAAGACCATGTTGCGGCCTTACAGATTTGAGCCAGGGAGGCCTGGTGATGCACTGCCCATGAAGTTCCAACTGCTCTCGTGGAGTGCGCCCTAACTTTGAACGGAGGCGGTGTACTTCTCAAGCTATAGGCTTGTATTATGACCTGTCGAATCCACTTGGCTAAAGTAGATTTTGACGCTGCCTGACCCTTTCTGGGGCCTTCCGGCAGAATAAACAAAGTATCCGTTCTGCGAATCTGAGCAGTGGCTTTTAGATAAGCTTTAACTGCTCTTACTACATCCAAAGAATGCAATAACTTTTCCTCTACCGAAGTAGGCTTGGGGAAAAAAAGAAGGAAGAACCACATCTTGGTTCAAATGAAAACTCGATACCACCTTAGGAAGAAAGGCTGGATGAGGACGTAACACTACTCTGTCCTTATGGATAACCAGATATGGCTCCTTACAGGACATAGCTGCTAATTCCGATACTCTTTTAGCCGAACAAATGGCTACTAGAAAAATCAATTTCCTGGTGAGAAGCACTAAGGAAATATGCTGTAATGGTTCAAATGGTTGTTTCTGTAGAACCGACAGAACCAAGTTTAGATCCCATGGACATATGGGAATATTAACCGGAGGACTAATACGCATCACTCCTTGTATAAAGGCTTTGACTAGTGAATGCGAAGCCAAGGGCCTTTGAAATAATATTGACAAGGCCGAAATCTGACCCTTGATAGTACTCAAGGCAAGCTTCCTATCTACAGCCCATTGTAGGAAGTCCAGAATCCTACCTATTACGTATTTACGTGGATGCCATTTCTTGGCTTCACACCAGGCGATGTACGCCTTCCAGATTCTATAGTAGATCTGCCTGGATACCGGCTTCCTGGCATTGATCATGGTAGATACCACAGCATTAGAGAGCCCTCTCTTTTTTAGAATGTGGGCTTCAATAGCCAGGCCGTCAAACCTAGGGCTGGTAAGGAAGGGTGGTATATCGGTCCCTGCTAAAGCAGGTCCGGACGATGTGGGAGGGTCCAAGGACTCCCCACAGACATTTTTACAATCTCCGCGTACCATGCTCTTCGGGGCCACGCTGGAGCCACCAGAATCACTGGTTTCTTTTCTACCCCGATTCTGCGGAGTAATCGAGGTAACAATTGTGGCGGTGGGAATGCATATATCAGCTTGAACTGATCCCAAGGGAACACTAGGGCATCCGAGCCGCACGCTAGGGGATCCCTTGCCCAAGAGACAAACCTGTCCACTTTTGTGTTGAATCTGGATGCTAGCAGATCTACATCCGGTGTTCCCCACCGCTGACATATTGTCCGGAAAACCTCGGGATGAAGGGACCATTCCCCTGGGCATAATTGTTGGCGACTTAGAAAGTCCGCCTTCCAATTCTCCACCCCTGGAATGAATACCGCAGATATGGCTGGGACATATCTTTCTGCCCATCTCAGGATGTAATTTACTTCCCTTTGGGCTGCACGACTCCTGGTGCCCCCCTGACGATTGATATATGCCACTGCTGTGGCATTGTCTGACTGAACTCTGACAGGGGACCCTTGGAGTTTGGATGTCCATGCTACTAGGGCATACCGGGCTGCTCGTATCTCTAAGAGATTGATGGGCAGGGCCTTTTCCGCATCCGACCATCTGCCCTGGAGAGACCATTGCTCCAGTACTGCTCCCCAGCCTATAAGGCTGGCATCTGTAGTGACCACCTTCCAGGAAATCGGACTGAAGGATTTCCCTCTTTCCAGATTCTGGGGAACCAACCACCAGCGGATCAAATCTCTCAAAGACGACCCCTTTTCTTGAGGCAAGAAAATCTTTCTCTGGTCTGAATCCAGCCTTAGCCCCAAGTATTCCAGACTTTTGACTGGTTTTAGGGCTGACTTGTCTCGGTTGATAATCCAACCGTGATATTCCAGATACTTGATTGTCTCGTGAACAACCACTTCTAGTTTTTCCACTGAGTGGTCTATCAGCAACAAGTCGTCTAGATATGCCATTATCGTTACACCTCGTGTTCTTAGATTGGCCAATAATGGGGCCAGAATTTTTGTGAACACTCTTGGTGCTGTGGCCAGACCGAAGGGTAAGGCTCTGAACTGAAAATGGCGCCCTTCTACCGCAAAGCGTAGAAATTTTTGGTGGGCTGGAAAGATGGGGATGTGCAAATAAGCATCTTTGATGTCGATCGAGGCTAACCATTCCTCCCCTTGTAGGGCAGTGGCTACCGATCGGATCGACTCCATCCGGAAAGTCCTGATATGTAGGAATTTGTTTAGCCCTTTTAGATTTAATATGGGCCTCACGTCCCCGTTTGGCTTCGGAACTGTAAAGAGGTTTGAGTAAAACCCGAACCCCCATTCTTCCAGGGGAACCTCTATAATTACTGCTTGAAGCAATAATTGTTCCAGTGCCAACAGGAGGGATCCTCTCTTCTGGGGATCCCTTGGCACGTTTGACCTTATAAAGCGGGAAGGAGGGGAGTTTTTTAACTCCAATTTGTATCCCAGATTTACTGCGGAGAGCACCCATCTGTCTCGGATCGTGTCCCGCCAGGTTTCTGTGAACAACTGAAGTCTTCCCCCCACCCGATTGGGTGGGGGCAACCCTTCATGCATTTGACTTTGGGGGAGGTTTTGTACCTCTCCTGCTCCAGGGCTTCTTGTTACCCTGCAACTGTCCCTGATTTTTACCTCCGGGATTTGACCGGGGAGGCCGTCGGAACTGTTTCACAGCCGATGTCCTAGGGACTGGAGAAGCCGGCCTCTTAAAGGAGGGACCTCTAACTCTATTTTTAACCGGCAAAAGTGTACTTTTACCGCTGGAAATTCTCTGGATATACTTGTCCAGGTCTTCCCCGAATAAGCGCTCCCCATGAAATGGGAAGCTGACCAGCAATTTTTTACAGGGAGCTTCAGCAGACCAGTTTTTGAGCCATAGAAGCCTGCGCATATGTACTACAGACAGCGTAAGGCGGGAGGCCTGATGGATTGAATCCTTTATAGCGTCCACCGCAAAGCATAAGGCTCTAGGTAGATCAGCTAGGGCAAGAGCCTGCTGATCCGGCAAGTCTCTTAAGACCTGTTTTAACTGATCCTTCACTGCTTGGCAGACCCCTATAGCTGCCACTGCTGGTTGTGTCACCAATCCTGCTGTAGAAAAAGCAGATTTCAATAATGACTCCAATTTTTTATCTATTGGGTCCTTGAACATTTGGACATTTTCCACCGGACATGTCAGTGATTTATTCACACAAGAGATGGCTGCGTCCACTGTAGGGACCTTCCATTTTCTGATGAACTTATCCTCCATGGGATAGACCACCGGAAATCTCTTGGGGGGAGTAAATATTTTGTCAGGATGCTCCCAATCCTGGTAAATGAGCCCCTCCAGTAAAGGATGGATCGGAAAGGAACAAACAGTCTGGGGAGCTTTTAGCGACCCCAACGAGGAGACAGAAGTGGAGGATGGCTCCGCAAGTGGCATTTTAAATGCTGATCGGACCATATTAGTCAGGGACTGAACCCATAACCTCTCAGCATGTGATGCTGAGAACGGCTCTTCCACTGTTGATTCCTCTACAACCGAATCAACCTCATCCTGATCCCCCTCAGGTAGGTCGACCTCTGTATGGGACTGTTGCTCTGTTAACAGGCACTCTGAGGGAGGAGACGGAGATCGAGCGCTTTTTCCCTGTGACAGGGAAGCAGCGATCAATGCTGACAATCTCTCTTCCAGCCCTCCCAGAGCTGAGGAAAAAACCTCCTCTGTTACATACACAGGAGCAGGTGAACTGAGGACAGCCACAGTACCAGGTACTCCTGGGGGTGCCCTACGGTCACTAACCTCTGATTCTTCAGGGGAGACTGGTGCAGCCAAAGCATGCCCAAGATCCTCAGAGCCCGATGGAGACCCCCTATTCCTCCTGGAATTTCTAGTCCCGGAGTTTTTAGACGGCATATTCCTAAGCCACAAAGCTGAGGTATTCCAGCCGAAATACACCAGTTACTGATAATAGTCTAGCATAAATGCTGCTATAATAAACAGTTGGTGTCTACTAATGTGCCTTTCTAGGGGATGCCTGTATCAACCGCTTGCTGTATGCCTTTAAATGTTGCCAGCTCTGTCTCTGTACTTCATAGCCAGCTTACTACAATATTGTGGCTTTTTAAAACCTGCTGGGACGCCCGCACATGCGCAGAAGCGCTGCGGCGCGCACAGAGCGTCATCCCCCAGGCTCCGCCCCCTTTCCCGGCTCACCTCTATATATAGAGGCACGTGCACGCGCACATGCGCGGCCACGTGCGCCCTCGGCGCTAATTTCAAACATGGAAACCAGGGACAGGAGCCAGGGCCCCTCTTTGCCGCAGGCCGGGGGATGGACGAGCACTGCAACATGGCAGAGGAAGCAGTTTCCTATAGGAGAACTCACCAACTGCCTGGACTTTGCTCTCTGAGAAGAAACTAGTCCACATGACAAGAAAACATTCCACAGCGGCCTCTAGTGGACAAACACAGGTACCGCAGTCTAATATACTAAATATATATAAAAAAACATTTTTTTTTTTTTTTTTCCTGACCACCATTAAAAATTATTACATTTTTTTAGTAGTTACAGGCATGCACAGAATCTTGCGGGAATACCATTAGGTAACAGACAGAAAGACAAATTAGGCTTGGGGGTCCCCCAATAGAACCAAGTTCCTGGGGGCCCCCACTTACCTGTTCCTCGCCGCAGGACTTTGTTTGGTCCACAAAAGCCCAAACTTCACCTATCACGGCAGGCATTGTAATCAAACCTTCAGGGACCGGGTTCCCAAGGATTCCACTCCCCTGGACCTGTATAGCACCCTGCACAGAAAACATCTTGGTCGTGGGTATGACCAGAGCTCTGGATCCCAGGGTCCAGCTCTCCTAAGAGAAGCATTACAGGCAGAACCTTGCTCTTCTCTTTGCAAGGCCCGGGTACCGACCGTTTAGCTATGAAGCTTTTTTGGTCGGATCCGGAATAGCTTACTGAGGCCCAAAAGAACCTGTACGCAAGCTCAGTGAAAAACACATGTTTCTTCTTGGCCAACACCTTAGACACTGGCAAAAAACTGAGGTGCTCCCGGATGGGAGGGGCTTATATAGGGGAGGGTACTTCCGGTTTTGGAAGTTGCCAGTGCCAGCACCTGACGGTAACTATATAACCCATTAGTAATGACTATGTCGCTCTGTGTCCCGTGATGTACGAGAAAGAAATAAGATTTTTATAACAGCTTACCTGTAAAATCCTTTTCTTGGAGTACATCACGGGACACAGAGCTCCCACCCCTCTTTTGGGGACACTTATTGCTTTGCTACAAAACTGAGGTGCTCCCGGATGGGAGGGGCTTATATAGGGGAGGGTACTTCCGGTTTGGAAGTTGCCAGTGCCAGCACCTGAAGGTAAACTATATAACCCACATAGTAATGACTATGCCGCTCTGTGTCCCGTGATGTACTCCAAGAAAAGGATTTTACAGGTAAGCTGTTATAAAAATCCTATTTTTTCCCCGATTGGACAGTGCCGACACATGCACTCTCTAAAGAAAAAAGAAAACTCTCTAGCAATACACACCAAACTGAGCATGTGCAGCTTGTCCCCTAATGCTCTGTTCTAGCAGGAGATGGATTGTCAGTGGAAGAAGGGGAGGATCAGAGAGACAGGATCACACACCCTTTATACACAATGCAGAGGATTAACCCCGTAGGTTCCACAGTGAGTATAACAAGCATCTTTACTGCAATTACAGACTGATTTTTATTGTTGTGGGTTTAGTAACACTTTAAGCTTTAATAATAAAACCTAGAAGCTGATTGGTTACTATGCACAGAACTGTGCAACATCGGATTCTGTGTGCACCAGTTTTAGTAAATCTCTCCTGTGTGTGTGTGTGTGTGTGTGTGTGATATATATATATATATATATATATATATATATATATATATATATATATATACAGTGTATATATATATATATATATATAAAAAATGTATTTAAATGTTTTGCCTTGTTCGAAAATGTTATTGATAAGATTAACACATAGCATAACAGATAATATACAACGAAATACCCTTGTGTTGAGTTAGACATATTACAAGTAAGGGAAAAAAAAATAGCTGTACATGGCCTATCCGTTGACAATCTGTGTAACTAAAGTCAAAGCAGTAAGACTATGACTTATTTTAATTTTTTTCAACTACTTGATACCTGCATCTTTTTGGACAGGTCAAATACAATTGCAATAATGCAGAAAGCATTTGTACAGGCCTCTTGTTTTACAGTGCAATGTAAAAAAAATAAATTTTTGGATATGCGGGCCTGCTGGTCCTACTTAGGCCCCTTTCACACTGGGGCGGGAAGGTGCGCTGTGGGTATAGCGGCGCTATTTTTAGCTCCGCTATACCTTTGTTTTTACCGCGGTATGCTGCGGCTAGCGGGGTGAAGTTAACCCCCGCTAGCGGCTGAAAAAGGGTTAATACCGCCCGCAATGCGCCTCTGCAAAGGCGCATACCGGGCAGTATTACCGCGGTTTCCCATTGCTTTCAATGGGCAGCAGCGGTAAAGGAGCGGTGAACACACCGCTCCTTCACCGCTGTAAAGATGCGGCTAGCAGGACTTTTGGAGCGGTCCTGCTAGCTCACCGCTTCAGTGTGAAAGCCTTTGGGCTTTCACACTGAAGACTGCAGGGCACGATTTTTTCAGGCGGTATAGCAGCGCTATTATTAGCGGTAAACCGCCTGAAAAACGTGTCAGTGTGAAAGGGGCCTTAAAGCGGAGGTGCAGTTTGTTTTTTTTAAAAGTCAGCAGCTACTACATTTTTAATGTAATTTTTTTTTTCTGGGTGGACCTCTGCTTTAAGTCTGGATACTCCTGTCAAGATGTGTGTACATAAGACCCAAAAGCCAGAAGTATGCAAGCTTGCATTTTAAAAACCCAACTTTTTTTGGCAACATTTTCAAAACCATGGCAACTTTGATGAGCTTTGGTGCTATTAGTGTCTTGAAATCAAAACTGTCATGCCTTATTTAGGAGTTATGCAGTACAATCATACACCAGGTCTCACAGGAGTATACAATAACAGAATAAGCTGTTCATTTACATCCTGTAGAAAGGCACAGTCTTTGACAACTCCAATAACAAAGTCCAATATAGGGCAGGGCATGTTTTCAGGATTTTCCAAAGATGAAACGGCGGTGGTAATTACTAAGGCAGTGAAATTAATCAAATCACCTGTGCAAAATAATAAAAAGCTAGAAAATATGACCTGTTGGGGCGCCTTGGGGACTGGAGTTGAGAAACACTGCTCTAGAGTACCAAATCAAGTGTAGCGTCTCACAAACCAGGCAACAGTTGTGTGTATGGTCGGCCCTATAAAACCACACATTCTCAGATGTTCACATATGCAGATTTACTTGTTGCTGGTGTAGTGTATGCTTGATGAAAATATATATTTTTTTCTCTATACGACTTGTAACATTCTACAACTGGATCAATGTGAATACTTTATTGTATTTAGGGGGTTAAGCTTTACAACAAGTACACTAGAGGGTGCTGCAGATCTGTATGTGAAGCTTCTTTTTTTTTTCCCAAGCTTAATGATACAAAAAACCTACTGATATTTTTTCCCCAATTACCATAGAGTGAAGAGTAAGAATAAGAGTTACCCCAGATCTCAGGATAAATATCCTCCTATTTTTCATATTTTAAAAGAACTGAATATGTTACGTGGTGTTTTTCGTTTGAAACAGCTGCTGCATTAAATAGGCGTCCTCAAATATCCAAGGAATGGTTTCTGTCTAGGTTGCTGACTTCTTTTTGTAAACAAGTCATCTCTTCACTAAAATTGTGTTTTAAAATATAAACAGCATTTTAAAGCAATGAAAAAGGCAGCCAATTTTTATTTATTTTTTTAATCAGAATGTTCTCTTCGGAATCCGTGTTGATTGCAATTTAATCATATTTTATTTAGTACTGTTCATTACTTGGATACAAACACAGGCATAACATAAAACTTTTAGATTTGTATATATTGGTGAGGGGACAGAACTTTTGTAAGGTTTTTATGGCTGTCTGTGGCGAATCACCATCTCCAATTGTCCTGATCACTAGGCTTGTGCACTGCCGAAAAATTTGTTTGTTATAGTTTTAGTTTTATTTTCGTTTTTTTTTTCCATTTTCGGGTCATTCATTTGATCGCAATTTGTAAATTCAAAAATCAGAAAATTCAAAAGAATACCTAACTAACTAATAATAACTAACTATTTGTCCCATTTTAAAACAAAAAATCAAAAATAACTAAAGCCCAATTTTTTTTCTTTTCATTGTGGATAGAGTAATGAAGGGTTAAAACCACTGGAATGTTTTGCTGTCTCTTAGTAGAGAGATTTATTTGAATCTTTGCCCCTATAGACTTAAAGTGGAAGGCAATATTCACACTGCATGCAGCTGATGACGTCAATGGCGCATGTGCGCTGAAGGTCCGGCATAACGTGGGAGTGACGTCATCAGGGCCCCAGCCACTCATATAGCCAGAGCCCGCAACCTCGAAATGAAGGCTTGGGGAAGATGGAAGCCCTGCCAGCGGTGACAGCGTGCCGCTGGAGGGCTTTGTTCTAAGGTAAGTATTTCATAATGTGCTAGTACGCGATGCATACTAGCACATTATGCCATTGTATTGCAGAGTTTTTATTTTTTTTAATGCTGCAGTTTACTACCGCTTTAAAACCTAACTAAGCTTAAATCTACTCCTGCCCTAATTCTAAGCCTATTCTATCTACCCTGTAAAAGAAAAGATGCCTGTACTTACCTATTCTGAAGTTGTTCCAGTCCGGTTACATGATCACTCAAGCACCGGCATTAGTGTAGAGGAGGGATTAAAGACAACAGCTGCTTTCTATGAGGCATCCGTTGTCAGCTGTCTCTCCTCTACACTAAAGCCGGTGCTGGGACCAGATCGTGTGACCAGATCGGAACAACTTCAGTATAGGTAAGTACAGGCATATTTCCTTTTACAGGGTAGATAGAATAGGCTTGCTTTTTAATGAGGACCTAGCCCCCCCCCACCCCACCCTGCAACAAAATGACAGTAATATATAATACATTGCATAAAAACAAGTACACTTACTCATGTCCATACTGCCTTTACTTCCAGCTGGTATCCACGCTCCTATGCCACCATTTGACAAAATATGCCACGTATGTGTGAAATGCACCTGTGCACCTCATCTCATACATGTGTCGTATGAGATTACACTCATTTGTTTTTAAAAATAAAACACTCCCCTGATTTATTTATTTATTTTTTAAGAAATTTGTTTAATGCCATACGGTACATGCGCAGGATAAAGCAAATGACATAATGCGCCTCATCATGTGCATGCGTAGTATTAGAATACTGCGAGATCTGACAGCTTAGGTATGGGATTTTTCTGCAGGCTCTAGTTATGTTACCTTCCCAGGGGGCATCTGTGCAGTCGGGCCTATGTCACTAGTGCCTTCAGGGGAACCAGGAAGAAAAAAGGGATCCTATTAGTAGATTTCCCCTCTAGTTCTGTTTTGGTGGCACCCAAAATTTTTGGATTTACCCTCATTTTATGTCTAGTGACACTGGTGATCAGTATACACGTGCAATTTGTTTCGTTCCGAATGAGTTTTTCAACGAATTTCGACATATTAGTTAATTCGGAAATATCCGATTTAACGAAAACCTGTTTAACAAGTTTTTCAGAATATTCGTAAATTTAAAAATGTGAAAATTCGGAAATTCAAAAATCTGAAATAATAACTTACTAATAATAACTTAACTATTATTATTAAATTATAGGTATTGGAATTTCCGTTTAAATGTGGCTGTTAGTGAATGTAACGAATACGAATTATCCGAAATAATGAATGCCATATCCAAACGAATGTAACTTAAAGAATTAATAATAATAAATAACAATAATAATAATGATAATAGAAAATGTTTTATTAACCACTTGACAACTGGGCACATAACCCCCTTCCTGCCCAGGCGAAATTTCAATTGTGCAGTCGTGCGACGTGGCTCCCAAACAAAATTGACGTCCTTTTTTTCCTACAAATAGAGCTTTCTTTTTTGGTATTTGATCATTTCTGCGTTTTTTATTTTTTGCGCTATAAACAAAAATAGAGCGGCAATTTTGAAAAAAACACAATATATGCTATAATTAATATCCCAATTTTTTTTAAAAAAAACTATTTTTTTCCTCAGTTTAGGCCGATACGTATTCTACATATTTTAGGTAAAAAAAAAAAACGCAATAAGCGTATAGTGATTGGTTTGCGCAAAAGTTATAGCGCCTACAAAATAGGGAATAGAATTATGTTTTTTTTTTTTTTTTTTTTTACTAGTAATGGCGTCGATCTGCGATTTTTTTTTTTTTGTGACTGTGACATTATGGCGGACACATCGGACACTTTTGACACTTTTGACACTTTTGACACATTTGACACATTTTTGGGACCATTCACATTTATACAGCGAACAGTGCTATAAATATGCACTGATTACTGTATAAATGTGACCGGCAGGGAAGGGGTTAACCACTAGGGGCGATCAAGGGGTTAATATGTTCCCTGCTAGATGTTCTTACTGTGGGGGGAGGGGACTGACTGGGGGAGGTGACTGATGGGTGTCCCTATGTACAAGGGACACACCATCCATCTCCTCTCCCTGACAGGGCGTGGATCTCTGTGTTTACACACAGAGATCCACGTCCCTGGCTCTGTGACAGCCGATCGATCGTACCTGGCGGACATCGCGGCCACCAGGCACGCGCATCGGCACCCGCCTAACACGGCGGGCACAGCTTTTCCCCGATGCGCGCCCGCGGTGGCGCGCATCGCGGAAGTGAATGGGAGGACGTCTAATCAGCAATTGACGACCGCTTTGCGGACGTCTTTTTCATATGGCCCGGGCGCGAAGTGGTTAATATTATTATTATTTATTACTAATTTGTTACGTTCCATTTGTTTAAATGCGGCATTCGTTATTTTGGATAATTCGTAACTTTGGATAAATTCATATTCGTTATGTTCACTAACAGCCAAATTTGAAAGGAAATTCCAATACCTATAATTTAATATACCGTAGTTTTATTTTTATGACAGTTTACAGTTCCACCATGCATATACAGGGGGCATAGTACAATCAAAATGATGCAGTAAAAAAGAGTGGTGCTTTGCATGTGTTTATTTCTATATTCAATTAACTGAGTTCCTTACGGTGGCCATACACACCTCGATAAATGATCGATTTCTGTTTTCGAACTTTCAATCGTAAGTTATTAATCACATCCGTTTTCATCACGTAATCCTATAATCTGATCGATCAAAATAAGAATGTATTCATAATCAATGCAAACAGTGCAAGCAATTTTCTGCTCTGGTTATTGACTCATTTTGATTGAATCCTATCTAAATTGAGTCTAAATCGATTGGGAAATTAAGTTATGGCTTTTCAGTTATTTGCTAACTTGATTGTTTTGATCAAATCACACATTGATTGGGTGATAAAATTCCAGCGAATATCACCATCATTTGTTATTATGATGAAAGACTACAAAAGGAACGGCAATAGGACGGCATTTTTGCCTTACATGTCCTTACATGTACAATGTGGTCAGTACACCAAAAATGGGTAATTCAGGCAGTACAGACTATTTTCAGTCAATTAGAAGAGGGTTTCAGTGTTTAAAGTGGAACCCCAGGAATGAAATATTTTTTAACACAGAAAAACAAAAATCTCCTGCGCTCTCGGTGTATCGTCAAAACACGGGTAGTATTGTTTCGTCTAAAGGCAAAGTCTAAAGTCTTGCAGCCCTCCTCAGAACAATGGGTGTTCATATGGCTAGAAAAAAGAAAGAAGATAGGAGGGTGCACCGACCTAGTGCATTACCACTTAAAAGTTTTATTAAAATATGAATAAAAAGCAATAATCCTACTCACAAAGTGCTAGAAGCAGAGCTCTGCCTGTAGCATCCAAGCTGCAGGAAACTAAGGAATACGATAATCAGCAAATAGAGGTAAAATTATTTCCCTTGCACCTATGGCAAAAAGTATTTCATAAACAAAAGAAAGAAGAAAGGAGGGCGCACCGACCTAGTGCATTACCACTTAAAAATATTTTATTAAAATATGAATTAAACGCAATAATCCTACTCACAGACGGAGCTTAGGTAAAAGCTTATCGGACAAATGAGCTGGAATTTCTTGGCACCCGTCGACTGAACTCGATGACATGATCGTGGACCATCTAGGCTCTGAGGAAACGGGTGCGCCCCAGAAACGCGCCGGCTTTCTAGATGTTTGAGGTATTGTCGAGTTCAGTCTGCGGGTGCCAAGAAATTCCAGCTCATTTGTCTGATAAGCTTTTACCTAAGCTCCGTCTGTGAGTAGGATTATTGCGTTTTATTCATATTTTAATAAAATATTTTTAAGTGGTAATGCACTAGGTCGGTGCGCCCTCCTTTCTTCTTTCTTTTGTTTATGAAATACTTTTTGCCATAGGTGCAAGGGAAATAATTTTACCTCTAATTGCTGATTATCATATTCCTTAGTTTCCTGCAGCTTGGATGCTACAGGCAGAGCTCTGCTTCTAGCACTTTGGCAGTTTCGGCTATACGATAGGATAATGCTGGGATATTGTGTTTCACTCTTTTCTGCCTCTTCCTTAGTCCACATAAAAAGTGGCAGGTAAAAAACAGGATCTAACCTCGTCCATTCACAGAACGCCTTGTATTATGTGAAAATTAATACAAGGCTTTTTGTGAATGGATGAACGGAGAGGAAGAGGAGAGTAATGACACTGTACTGTAGCTGCAACTGTCTGAAGGGCAAACTGGAAGAACACTGTCTTGCTGTATCCAAAACTTGCGTAAGAAACAAAGATTTATACAGTAGCCAGGAGCCAGCTGGGAATAAGAGATCAGCATTGAGGTAAATCATTTAATTTGTGCAAAACATATATTTTTCCTCGTTTTCCACTTTAACCACTTGCTTACTGGGCACATTAACCCCCTTCCTGCCCAGGCGAAATTTCAGCTTTCGGCACTGTCACGCTTTGAATGACAATTGCGCGGTCGTGTGACGTGGCTCCCAAACAAAATTGACGTCCTTTTTTTCCCACAAATATAGCTTTCTTTTGGTGGTATTTGATCACCTCTGCGGTTTTTATTTTTTGCGCTATAAACCAAAAAAGAGTGACAATTTTGAAAAAAACTCAATATTTTTTGATTTTTGCTATAATAAATATTCCAATTTTTTTTTTATAAACTATTTTTTCCTCAGTTTAGGCTGATACATATTCTTCTACATATTTTTGGTTAAATAAAATCCCAATAAGCGTATAGTGATTGGTTTGCGCAAAAGTTATAGTGTCTACAAAATAGGGGATAGAATTCTGAATTTTTTTTTTATTATTTTTTTTTTTTACTAGTAATGGCGGTTATCTGCGATTTTTGTCAGGACTGCGATATTGCGGCGGACACATCGGACACTTTTGACACATTTTTGGGACCATTCACATTTATACAGCGATTAGTGCTATAAAACTGCACTGATTACTGTATAAATGTGACTGGCAGGGAAGGGGTTAACACTAGGGGGCGACGAAGGGGTTAAATGTGTGCCCTATGAGTGATTCCTACTGTGGGGGGAGGGGACTGACTGGGGAAGGTGACCGATCTGTGTCCCTATGTACAAGGGACACAGCATCGGTCTCCTCTCTACCTGACAGGACATGGATCTGTGTGTTTATACACACAGATCCATGTCCTTGTCTGTGTACCGGCCGATCGTGGGTACCTGGCGGACATCGCGGCCGCCAAGCACGCGCATCGGCATCTCAGTGATGCGCCGGCGCGCACCCCAGTGCCTGGAGGAGTGGAGGCCGTATAATGACGGCCTCCCGGCATTTTAGAACCACTTTGCGGCCGTCATTTGTCGTATGGCGGGCGCAAAGTGGTTAAAGTGCTCTATGATTGCTTTAAAAACAATTTGACAAAGTTTTATGTTTAGCATAGGAAGAAGAGCAGGATTTCTACAAAAAATTGTGCCTTTTAGGCTCTCCCATAGAAGTCTATAGGTACCAAAAATGCACAACTCTGCCTCATCGTAGACTTTTTGAGCTTAAAGTGGTTGTAACCCCCCCCCCCCCCCCAAAAAAAATAAAAAATTATCCTGATCCTTTAAAGCAGGATACACAGCATAGTGCTCGTGCTGTGTCATTTGTCACTCTCTATGTTTTAAAAAACCTGGTCGATCCTGCCTGTGCTCCTTAGTGTGCTGACCACCATAATCATGACTGCTGATCCATGATTACCGTGGTCAGGTTACATGCCTCCATCAGCCCACTGCTCCCCCTCTCCCCTCTGCCCCTCCCTCCCTGCCTGTCAGCTCGGTGTGTCTGTGTGTGATCCATCTCCTCCCCGCCCCTCCCGCTGCTATAGCTGTAACTACTGACAAATCCTGTAATCCCCTCTCTTACAGCAATATATCATGTGCAATATCTGTGTTTTTTTTTTATTATTGCCCAAATGACCTTATTTACAGCACCGGTGGGTGCTCATGTGACCTCCCGCCGCTCTCCTCCTGGCTGATGTCAGCGAGGAATCTCGGCTGTAGTGCTCGCAGTGGGGATGGAGAGCGGAGGCAGGTCACATAACAGGATTTGTCAGTAGTGAGTTTACAACCACTTTAAAGTGACACAAGGGTCAGTTGTGAATGGGTGCAATAAAATACAATTGAAACCCTCAGGTTGAGCCTTAAAGAGCTTCTAGAAAAGTGCTTCAAAGCACTTAGGTGTGAACCAGGGAATTAGACCCTTGTTTCATTTTTTCAGAGAATAAAATAGACAGTTTAAATGGATTACTGTAGACAACACACTTTATTTTCCAATTTTAACCTTTTGCTACTATTTTATTTGTAAATTATTATGATTATACAGGATTTATATAGCGCCAACAGTTTGCGCAGCGCTTTACAGCTTGAGAGCAGACAGCACAGTTACAATACAATTCAATACAAGAGGAATCAGAGGGCCCTGCTCGGTAAAGCTTACAATTTAGAAGATAGTCACCTTTATATAGAGTATACAAACTCTGACAATATCCTCCCTTTTCAGCCCAGTGGCTGGCCTACAGCGTTACGGTAAGGAGGTTTCACAGCAAAGTGCCTAAGAGCATCCTATATGGACATCTGGCCCATACTCCACTATAAATTTGTAGTCTTATAAGACTAAAAACCATCTGGTGGGCCTTCTGTTTTTTTCTTTGTTCTCATTCAATTTAGAGGGGTGTGATTAATGTGCCATACTAGAACGTAATATTGGAGAAACTCCAGTGCCTGGTTAATGGCCAGACATACTTTCTCAACAACTGCTTATTTTCTTTCGTGACTGTTTCTCTTCCCCATCCCAGACTGGTGAAAGCGCTGTTCCTACACCTATATTGGATGCATCTGTTTGGACAATGAACTCCTTTTTGAAATCTTGAGCAGTCTGAACATACAAGGCTTCTTTTAGAACCTCCTGTGCTTTTCTCAGCTTCTGGTGACCACTTAATCATAGCTGTGACTTTTCCATTGCTTGTGTCATTTAGTGGAGCAGCAAGGGTGGCATTATTTAGTACAGATCTCCTGATGTAAACTGTAATCCCAAGAAAGCACACATTTGTTTCCTAAAATATAAAAAAAAAGCTTTCTGTGTGTGCCAAGTATAAATGTAAAAACTGTGAGCTGCTATTGCTTATGACCTTGAAGGAATAATGTTATGCTGACCAACTAGTATCAATGTCTTCTGAGAAACATTGACCTTTAACAGAATTTCAAAATAGGCAGGAAAAAGTCAGAAGTCCTTATCTGCATACTTGCTCGGGATCAATGACTCAAGGTATTAATGACTTAAAGCGGAGGTCCGCCCAAAAAAATAATAATTAAAAGCCAGTAGCTACACGTACTGCAGCTGCTGGCTTTTATTAATAGGACACTTACCTGCCCTGGAGTCCTGCTCCTCTCTCCTACTGGCCTGGTGACAGGGGGAGGAGGAGGGAGCCCCACGGTGAGGTCATGGGCCGCGGCATAGACTCCCGGAAATGGGAACAGGATACCTGTCAAAGACAGGTATCCTGTCACCCCTCCCCCCCTGAAAGGTGCCAATTGTGGCACCGGAGGGGGAGAGGAGACAAATGAGCAGATATATTTTAAGATATACTGCGGCAGGTCAGCTCTACCTGTATGTCTTTTAGTGCAATAGACAGCGTGCTAATTGGACAGAGGGGGAGCAAATCAGTTGGCCACCTGCGATCGCTCCCCAGAGAGGCAGAACAGAGATCTGCCTATGTAAACAAGGCAGATCGCCGTTCTGACAGGGAAGATAGAGATCTTGTGTTCCTGCTAAGCAGGAACATGGATCTCTGTCTTCATCCAGTCAGACCATCCCCACACAGTTAGCAAGCATCAACTAGGGACACACAAAACCCTTTGATTGCCCCTTATGTTAATCCCTTCCCTGCCAGTGTCATTAGTACAGTAAAGCCCTGTACACACGATCGGATATCCTATGGATTTTCGTCCGATGGATTATTTTCATCAGACAAACCGATCGTGAATGGGACCCATCGGTCTTTTTTCCATCGGTTTTTAAAAATAGAACATGTTTTAAATTTTTCCGATGGATAAAAAACCGATCGAAAACTCTGATCGTCTATGGGCAAGTCCATCGGATCAAAAACCCACGCATGCTCAGAATCAAGTCGACGCATGCTCAGAAGCATTAAACTTCATTTTTCTCGGCTCATCAGAGTGTTTTACGTCACCGCGTTTGGAACGGTCGGTTTTTTGACTGATGGTGTGTGGGCAAGACTGATGGAAAACAGTTTCATCGGATATCCGATGGACAAATCCATCGGACGAAAATCCATAGGATATCCGATCGTGTGTACAGGGCTTAACAGTGCATATTTTTAGCACTGATCACTGTAATATCGTCACTGGTTCCCAAAAAAGTGTCAAACGTGTCAGTTAGGTGTCTGATTTGTGTGCCCCAATGTTGCAGTCCCGCTAAAAAATCGCCGATTGCCGCCATTACTAGTAAACTAAATAAATAAATAAAAATCCCATAAAAATATCCCATAGTTTGTAAACACGATAACTTTTGCGCAAACCAACCAATATACGCTTATTGGGATTTATTTTACCAAAAATATGTAGCAGAATACATATTGGCCTAAATTGATGAAGAAATTAGACTTTTTATTGGGAATGTTTAATAACAGAAAGTAAGAAATATTGGGTTTTTTTTCAAAATTGTTACTCTTTTCTTTCTCGTACATCACGGGACACAGAGCGACATAGTCATTACTAATGGGTTATATAGATACCGTCAGGTGCTGGCACTGGCAACTTCCAAAACCGGAAGTGCCCTCCCCTATATAAGCCCCTCCCATCCGGGAGCACCTCAGTTTTTTGCCAGTGTCTAAGGTGTTGGCCAAGAAGAAACGTGTTTTTCACTGAGCTTGCGTACAGGTTCTTTTGGGCCTCAGTAAGCTATTCCGGATCCGACCAAAAAAGCTTCATAGCTAAACGGTCGGTACCCGGGCCTTGCAGAGAAGAGCAAGGTTTTGCCTGTAATGCTTCTCTTAGGAGAGCTGGACCCTGGGATCCAGAGCTCTGGTCATACCCACGACCAAGATGTTTTCTGTGCAGGGTGCTATACAGGTCCAGGGGAGTGGAATCCTTGGGAACCCGGTCCCTGAAGGTTTGATTACAATGCCTGCCGTGATAGGTGAAGTTTGGGCTTTTGTGGACCAAACAAAGTCCTGCGGCGGGGAACAGGTAAGTGGGGGCCCCCAGGAACTTGGTTCTATTGGGGGACCCCCAAGCCTAATTTGTCTTTCTGTCTGTTACCTAACGGTATTCCCGCTAATATTCTGTGTATGCCTGTTACTACTGAGAAAATGTAAAAATTTTAATAGTAGGCAAGAAAAAAAAAAAAAAATGTAAGACCGCGGTACCTGTGTTAGACACTAGAGGCCGCTATGGTTCTTTTTCTTGTAATGTGGATTTTTTTCTTCCAGAATCAAATCCAGGCAGTTGGTATGTTCTCTGCTGGGAAGCTGTCTCCTCTGCCCTGTTGCTGCGCTCATCCATCCCCGGGCCCTGCGGCAAAGGGACCCTGGCTCCCATCTAGCTCCTTGTTGTTTTCAAAAAAGGCGCCGAAGGCGCACGTGCCCGCGCGCGTGCGCGCGCATGCGCCTCTATTCATAGAGGCGATCTGGAAAAAGGGGCGGAGCGGGTGGATGACGCTCAGGTGTGCGCCGCGGCGCTACTGCGCATGTGCGGGCGTCCAGCGTGTTTTGAAGCACATTATAGCTGGCTGTTGAAGTGCACAGACAGAGCTAGCAACAATATAAAGGCACATAGAGGCGGTTGATGCAGGCATCCCCTAGAAAGGCACTTTAGTAGACACCAACTGTGATATAGCAGCAATTGTGCTAGACTATTCTCAGTAAAAGTGGTGTATTACGGCTGGAATACCTCAGCTTTAGGCTTAGGAATATGCCGTCCAGAAGCTCCGGAACTGAATCTTCCAGGAAGCGAAGGGGGTCTCATCGGGCTCTGAGGATCTTGGGCATACTTCTGCTGCACCAGTCTCCCCTGAAGTTCAAAGGTAAGTGACCGTAGAGACCCCGCATGGGGTACTTGGTACTGTGGCTGTCCTCAGTTCACCTGCTCCTGTGTATGTAACAGAGGAGGTTTTTTCCTCAGCTCTGGAAGGATTAGAGAGAGATTGTCAACATTGATCGCTGCCTCCCTGTCAGGGAAAGCACGCCGATCTCCATCTCCTCCTTCAAAGTGCCTGTTAGCAGAGCAACAGTCCCATACAGGGATCGACCTGCCTGAAGGGGATCAGGATAAGGTTGATTATGTTATAGAGGAGTCAACAGTGGGGGAACCTTTTCTCAGCATCTCAAGCTGAAAGATTATGGGTTCAGTCTCTGACTAACATGGTCCGATCAGCATTTAAAAATGCACCTTGCGGAACCATCAACCACTACTGTATCCTCGTTGGGGTCGCTAGAAGCCCCCAGACTGTCTGTTCTTTTCCACTTCACCCTTTACTGAAAGGGCTTATTTACCAGGATTGGGAACGTCCTGAGAAAATATTTATTCCCCCAAGAGATTTCCAGTGGTCTATCCCATGGAGGATAAGTTCATCAAAAAAAAAAAATGGAAGGTCCCTACAGTGGACGCAGCCATCTCTTGTATGTATAAATCACTGACATGTCCAGTGGATAATGTCCAAATGTTCAAGAACCCAATAGATAAAAGATTGGAGTCCTTATGAAAGTCTGCTTCTTTCTACAGCAAGCTTGGTGACACAACCAGCAGTAGCAGCTATTGGGGTCTGCTAAGCAGTGAAGGATCAGTTGAAACAGGTCTTGAGGGACTTGACAGATCAGCAGGCTTTGCCCTAGCTGATCTACCTAGAGCCTTAGGCTTTGCGGTTGACGCCATAAGGATTCAGTCCATCAGGCCTCCCGCCTTACGCTGTCTATAGTACATATGCGTAGGCTTCTATGGCTCAAAAACTGGTCTGCTGAAGCTCCCTGTAAAGAATGGCTGGTTAGCGTCCCATTTCATGGTGAACGCTTATTCAGGGAAGACCTGGACAAATATATCCAGAAAATTTCCAGCGGTAAAAATACGCTCTTGCCGGTTAAAAACAGAGTTAGAGGTCCCTCTTTAAGAGGCCTGCTTCTCCAGTCCCTGGGGCATCGGCTGTGTAACAGTTCCGACGGCCTCCTCGGTCAATTCCCGGGGGTAAAAAACAGGGACAATAGCAGGGTAATGAGAAACCCTGGGTCAGGGGAGGTACAAAACCTCCCCCAAAGTTAAATTCATTGAAGGGTTGCCCCCACTCAGTCGGGTGGGGGGAGGACTCCAGTTGTTCGCAAGAGACCTGGCGGGACACGATCAAGACAGATAGGTGCTCTCCGCAGTATGTTTGGGATACAGTTTGGAGTTAAAAGACTCTCCTCCTTCCCATTTTTGAGGTCAAACGTGCCAAGGGATCCCCGGAAGATAGAGTCCCTCTTGTTGGCACTAGAACAACTATTGCTCCAAGGAGTAATTATGGAGGTTCCCCTGTAAGAATGAGGGTTTGGGTTTTACTCAAACCTCTTTACAGTCCCGAAGCAAACGCGGACGGGAGGCCCATATTAATTCTAAAAAGGGCTATACAAATTCCTGTATATCAGGACTTTCCGATGGAGTCGATCCGATCGGTGGCCACTGCCCTACAAGGGGAGGATTGGTTAGCCGCGATCGACATCAAAGATGCTTATTTGCACATTCCCATCTTTCCAGTCCACCAAAAATTTCTACGCTTTGCAGTAGAAGGGCGCCATTTTCAGTTCAGAGCCTTACCCTTCGGTTTGGCCACAGCACCACGAGTGTTTACAAAAATTCTGGCCCTTTATTGGCCAATCTAAGAACACAAGGTGTAATGATAATGGCATATCTAGATGACTTGTTGCTGATAGACCACTCAGTGAAAAAACTAGACGTGGTCGTTCACAAGACAATCAAGTATCTGGAATCTCACGGTTGGATTATCAACCGAGACAAGTTAGCCCTAAAAACCAGTCAAAAGTCTGGAATACTTGGGGCTAAGGTTGGATTCAGGCCAGAGAAAAATATTCTTGCCTCGAGGAAAGGTGTTGTCTTTGAAAGATTTGATCCACTTAGTGGGTACAAAAAAGACAGCCGTCCACACGCCTGTGCATAAGGCTGCTGGGAAAAATGGTGGCATCATTCGAAGCAGTACCCTACGGTCAATTCCATTCAAGGAATTTGCAGGGAGCCATAATGTCAGCCTGGAACAAAAAAGTTCAGGCCCTAGACTTACAATGTCCTTGTCACCTTCCGTTCGCAAGAGCCTCCGTTAGTGGTTGGTTCCCCAGAATCTGGAAAAAGGGAAATCCTTCAGTCTGATTTCTTGGAAGGTGGTCACTACAGATGCCAGCCTTATAGGCTGGGGAGCAGTACTGGAGCAATAGTCTCTCCAGGGCAGATGGTCGGATGCAGAAAAGGCCCTCCCCATCAATCTCTTAGAGATACGAGCAGCCCGGTATGCCCTAGTAGCATGGACATCCAAACTCCAAGGGTCCCCTGTCAGAATTCAATCATCAGGGGGGCACCAGGAGTCGTGCAGCCCAGAGGGAAGTAAATTACATCCTGAAATGGGCAGAAAAATATGTCCCAGCCATATCTGCGGTATTCATTCCAGGAGTGGAGAATTGGAAGGCGGACTTTCTAAGTCGCCAGCAATTAGGCCCAGAGGAAGGGTCCCTTCACCCCGAGGTTTTCTGGACAATATGTCAGCGGTGGGGAACATCGGATGTAGATCTTCTAGCATCCAGATTCAACGCAAAGGGGGACAGGTTTGTCTCTCGGACAAGGGATCCCCTAGCTTGCGGCTCGGATGCCCTAGTGTTCCCTTGGGATCAGTTCAAGCTGATATATGCATTCACACCGCCACAATGGTTACCTCGATTACTCCGCAGAATCAGGGTAGAAAAGAAACCAGTGATTCCGGTGGCTCCAGCGTGGCCCCGAAGAGCGTGGTACGCGGAGATTGTAAAATTTCAGTGGGGAGTCCTTGGACTCTCCCACGTCGTCCGGACCTGCTTTCGCAAGGACCGATATACCACCCTTCCTTACCAGCCCTAGGTTTGACGGCCTGGCTATGGAAGCCCACATTCTAAAAAAGAGAGGGCTCTCTAATCCTGTGGTATCTACCATGATCAATGCCAGGAAGCCGGTATCCAGGCAGATCTAATATAGAATCTGGAAGCCGTACATCGCGTGGTGTGAGGCCAAGAAATGGCATCCACATAAGTACGTAATAGGTAGGATTCTGGACTTCCTACAATGGGCTGTAGATAGGAAGCTTGCCTTGAGTACTATCAAGGGTCAGATTTCGGCCTTGTCAATATTTTTTCAAAGGCCCTTGGCTTCGCATTCACTAGTCAAAGCCTTTATACAAGGAGTGATGCGTATTAGTCCTCCGGTTAATATTCCCATATGTCCATGGGATCTAAACTTGGTTCTGTCGGTTCTACAGAAACAACCATTTGAACCATTACAGCATATTTCTTTGGTGCTTCTCACCAGGAAATTGATTTTTCTAGTAGCCATTTGTTCGGCTAAAAGAGTGTCGGAATTAGCAGCTATGTCCTGTAAGGAGCCATATCTGGTTATCCATAAGGATAGAGTAGTATTACGTCCTCATCCAGCCTTTCTTCCTAGGGTGGTACCGAGGTTTCATTTGAACCAAGATGTGGTTCTTCCTTCTTTTTTCCCCAAACCTACTTCGGTAGAGGAAAAGTTATTGCATTCTTTGGATGTAGTAAGAGCAGTTAAAGCTTATCTAAAAGCCACTGCTCAGATTCGCAGAACGGATACTTTGTTTATTCTGCCGGAAGGCCCCAGAAAGGGTCAGGCAGCGTCAAAATCTACTTTAGCCAAGTGGATTCGACAGGTCATAATACAAGCCTATGGCTTGAGAAGGAGACCGCCTCCGTTCAAAGTTAGAGCGCACTCCACGAGAGCAGTTGGAACTTCATGGGCAGTGCATCACCAGGCCTCCCTGGCTCAAATCTGTAAGGCCGCAACATGGTCTTCAGTTCACACGTTTACTAGGTTCTACCAGGTGGACGTTAGAAGTCAGGAGGATGTCGCCTTTGGGCGCAGTGTGTTGCAGGCCGCAAAAGATCCTCATGTCTGATAGCGCTCAGCTTATATATGGTGTATCCCCCCCCCCCTCATTGGGCATTGCTTTAGGACATCCCATTAGTAATGACTATGTCGCTCTGTGTCCCGTGATGTACGAGAAAGAAAATAGGATTTTTATAACAGCTTACCTGTAAAATCCTTTTCTTAGGAGTACATCACGGGACACAGAGCTCCCGCCCCTCTTTGGGGACACTTATTGCTTTGCTACAAAACTGAGGTGCTCCCGGATGGGAGGGGCTTATATAGGGGAGGGTACTTCCGGTTTTGGAAGTTGCCAGTGCCAGCACCTGACGGTATCTATATAACCCATTAGTAATGACTATGTCGCTCTGTGTCCCATGATGTACTCCTAAGAAAAGGATTTTACAGGTAAGCTGTTATAAAAATCCTATTATTTTGTTTATAGCACAAAAAAAAATTGTAGAGGTGATCAAATACCACCAAAATAAAGCTGTATTTGTGGGGAAAAAAGGACATCAATTTTATTTGGGTACAGCGTCGCATGACCGCGCAATTGTCAGTTAAAGTAACACAGTGCAATGTCGCAAAAAATGGCCTGGTCATTAAGGAGGTAAAACCTTCCGGGGCTGAAGTTGTTAACATTTGTTGCCTTGGGGCAGCCCAGTAATTTCAAATTGACCGGACGGAGGAGATGCATCACATGGAACCTGAGTGAGAAATCTTCACATCTTATATGGTGCCAAGGGGTGATCTGTTGTGAGACCATCTGGACCTGGAGAAAGGCCTTGGCTGGGCTAAAGCCACAAGCGCTAACGATCCCTTGTAATGAGGGAGTTGGTAAGCGAGCCTTTCAGCTGTTGGTGGAGGCACTGATATTTAAGATCACTACGGTGGTGGATGGTGGAGATTGAATCAGGATTTATGTTCACATCACTTGTGGACTGTTCTAATCATCTCATTTTTACATTTGTATATACATGATTGAATAGCGCAACCTTTATCTATTTTATTTTTATTTTACTGTATATTTTACTTTTTTTTTTTTAATGCAGAACACCACAACCAAAGTGGTGTGGTGTGCTGCAGTGTGTATTGGGGTGGTATTGTACTTGTGAACTGGGGTGGTATTGTACATAAATGGCTCTGCAGCGCAAGGAGTGCTGTACATTGTTCTAACATATGGGAAAATGCATTTTACTATGTGTTTGCGTGATGCACAGGTTTGACACGTATAATTTGCTTTGTCACGTAACGTAGTGCAGTGTCATGGATATGCAGTAATGTTTGTCTGTCAGCTCACCTTCCTCTCCATGTGTTCACCTTAGAGGCCAGCCACTCTCACCTGGCTGCTTAAATAATCTCTCCTACAAGCATGGCTCCACCTCAGGCCCTATCAGAGAACTCTATATTAACCTGTGCACTGCAAGTCAGCCTTGCTGATCAACTTTGTATGTTAGCTTTCATGTGCAACTTGCTGTGTCTTCTATGTCTGATTCCAGTTACCGATCTTGGCTTGTTCTTGACTATCCCTGCCTGCTTGTGACCCTGACCTTGGCGTGTCCTATGTTTATCCTTGTCTACTAGTCGTCCCGACCTTTTGGCTTATCCCCTTACTATCCTCCTTAGCCTACTGTGAGTGTGAGCTGGGGGACTCTGGGGGCCACGACCTGGAGCTAGCTGCAGCCCAGTCCATCTTCACCACTAGAGGCTCTGGTGAACACCTGCTGGCTCTTAGACTCTGCGCCCTGGGGAATCTTATGCTCTAGCTCTCTGTGGGATCTGCCTTGGTTCTCCAGTGGACCTGCCTTCCTTAACCACCCAGAGTTCCATCCGCAGCAGTCAGCCGAAGGGTCCACTACCGTACCGGTGCACTCCTGACCTACAGTGTGTATCTGTCATCTGGCCTCAGGTGACCTGACATGCAGACAAGGCTGCGGGGGTGAACGTGTTCCTGCAACACAACTGTGTGAATATGGCCTATTGGATTCTGCTGTAGAATTTTGACTCTCTGATGTGCGTGTGTATTTACATGTACACACTATATCTGAACTGTTGAAAGTCTGCACCTAGGCTCTGTTAGCAAAAATGTTGTGAAGATATATATTCACTAGATTCTACTTTTTTTTCTATTACAAAAGCCTGAAAAGTGTGTCCAAGTTAAAAATTATCTATCTGAAATATTTGACCCTTTTCAAAGCATTTGTGAGATAGACAGAGCTCACCTCTGCCCTTTAGTGACCTGCATTACATGTCTAATGATGGGATGAAAGGGCGTCTAATAAATGCTGCTGGCAAATGTGACTCAGATCAAAATTATGCTTCATATGTTAGAGCAAACGGCTCCATCTAACTACAGATGCCTTTAGTAGTAGTTAGGTACAAAGGGAAACGTAGTGTGGCACAACACTTTTCCATTGATTGATACCTAAGACACAGACATACGATAGGAGACCAGAGTGTCTTCCTGCGGCCACAACAATTAATTACAGTATTTTGAACAGCATTAACACCTAATAATTACCCTGTGCTACATAATTTAGTCTATAGGCTTTGTTACAAACTGTTATTAATTATCTGTTGCCAGTTGTCCCAATTACAGATAAAAAAAAAAACATTTCAGGAAATGCTATTGAAATGTTTGAATGCCTAAATTCAACATCAGCAGATAAAACTACTAAGCTTTCAAATTCCTGGTATGTAAAAGAGTAAAATGAATGAAAAATCAATTTATAGAAAGAGGTAAGTGATCGAAGCTGAGAGCAATACAGACAATTCTTAAAGTAGATGAAAACTGTTACTAAACATCTCATAGAAGCTTTTTTTCAAAAGTAATTTTCAATATTTTCTAAATCCACAGCTTTAATAAAATAATACTTGCTAATTGTGCCATGAAGTTCTTTGTTTTGCACTTCATGTTATAGGGTGACAGTGCTTTTTGTACCTATGTTTCAGTAGTGCTGCTGCATTGTCACCTTGTTGCACAGGCTTCTAATAGACGACCATCACTGGAATGCATGCATTTAGACCAGTGGTTCTCAACTCCTGTCCTCAGGACCCACTAACAGGCCAGATTTTAAGTATTACCTTGGGGAGATGCAGACTAAAATCCTGCAATCCCTGAGCAGCAAATTATATCACCTGTGATGCATTTCAGTTATCTTGCAAACCTGGCCTGTTAGTGGGTCCTGAGGACTGGAGTTGAGAACCACTGATTTAGACAGAACCTAGCTGCAAGGAGATCAGCAGTACTGAGATGCAAGAAAGGATAAAAAGGGAAAGAAAAACAAAAGTAAAGTAAAACATATATGGTACGTGCCTGTTCACACTGGGGTGGCTTCAAAGTCGTCTAACTCTGAAGCCACCCCGCACAGCGCGACCTCAGCACGGCTTCCAAATGACTTCTTTGATAGAAATCAATGCAAGCCACTCCGAAGTCGCCCCCAAGTAGTACAGGAATCTTTTTCTAAGTCGGAGTGACTTGAGTCGCTCCCATTAGAACGTTTCCATTGCACTGCATGGAGCACGACTTGTCAGGCGGCTAAGTCGCCTGACAGGTTACCCCTGTGTGAACCGGAACTACTTGTGTCACTGACCCTGTGGCTACATCCTGAGGATCTAGATATCAATAAAAGATTGTCCTGAACTTTGCTGAAGCCTCTTCATAAGAGATGTCACTAGAGGGACAGGGACATCATCACCCTCTCTTAAGGGGCGTACACACAGGCTTAATATTTGTGTTCAGTCAGCGGTCGCTGTATACACTCTTTCTATTGAACTGGCCAATGCCGTAAGATATTTGGCCCTTGTGTATGGCCCTTTAGAATACTTTTTTTTTTAAATCTTTTTTTCTAATTTAATAATAATATTGTTGTAAATATAATTTACCTGTCAGTAATAGGTTGAAAGGATTATCTGATTCTGAAAACATATGGAAATTTATGTGGATATTCATCATCTTTATAAAATGTATTGACACCATTATGAACACTCTTAGGAGCAACCACTCCATGCTTATAGGGTGTATTATTTTATTGATAAACTTTAATGCCGCATACACACGACCATTTTTCATGACAAGAAAAATCACATTTTTTTATTTGGTCATTAAAAACAATCGTGTGTAGGCTCCAGAGCATTTTTTGCGACGTGAAAAATGGCCATTAAAAATTTGGAACATGCTCTATTTTTTCTCGTTGTTTTTCACGTCATCGTTTTTCTCGTCGTGAAAAATGGCCGTGTGTAGGCTTTAACGACGTGAAAAAAACGCGCAAGTTATGAGACAGGAGAGCTTGTTCTGGTAAAACTAGCGTTCATAATGGAGATAGCACTTTCATCACGCTGTAACGGACTGAAGAGCACGAGGCTGAAAAGTGTGAATCGTCTCTCACCAAACTTTACTAACACGAGGATCAGCAAAAGCAGCCCAAAGGGTGGCGCCATCTGAATGGAACTTACCCTTTATAGTGCCGTCGTACGTGTTGTACGTCACCGCGCTTTGGTCAAGCATTTATTTTCACGATAGTGTGTAGGCAAGGCAGGCCTGAGAAGAATCACGTTGAGAAAAACTTCGTTTTTTTCAGTGACATTAAAAACGGTCGTGTGTACGCGGCATTAGAACCCTTCAGATGCTCATTGGGCAGAACAATCTACTGTTTTCTACTACATATGCTGTATGCATTTACGGTACATATTTTTTGTATGGGGTCCCATGGTATTTTTAGCTATGTGCATGTATATTTTTTTGGTGTTGGTCGAATTTGGCTTTTTGTATTTCTTTATATATGTTTCTCCATTACAGGTAGATTCCAGATCCTTTATTATGCTGTTTATATAGGGGTGGACCACTAATAAAAAGGCAGACTTTGTATTTTTTGTGCAAGGTCTGCTCTTTGATATATAAAACCCATAAATATACCAATGCTCAAAGTAAAAGTCTCAGTTTTAAGATGCTTGTACTGCTCTTGTTGAATAGATAAGTTCATCAAATCTTCGTATTTCACCTTTGGTAGAGCTCTCAGTAACTTTCTGGCTTCTGTTCAGGTGCATAGGTTATTGCTTCTGGAGTCCTTGAGATGTATAAGGTGCTATGGATGAATTAATCACTATTAGCCACTTATGGTAAAAAAAAAAAAGTAAAATTCCACTAGACTAATTGTTTCAAAAAATAATAATATAATTAATATATTGTGGTGGCTTGATGTTTTGTTGTACTTCATTTGTTTATCATTAAGGATAGACTTTACAATTTAGCAATGACATTTTTTAATTTGAGCTGTTTTTAGCAATATCTTTGACTTGTTTCAGAATAAATCTTAAAGCGGAGCTCTGCCGGAAAAAAAAATATTGAAAGCCAGCAGCTACAGCTACAGCAGCTGCTGGCTTTTAATATTTGGACACTTACCTGTCCTGGAGTCCAGCGACGTCCGCAGCAGCGCCATCCTCGCTGAGGGAACCAGGAAGTGAAGCCCTGCGGCTTCATGCCTGGTTCCCTACGGCGCATGCGCGAGTCGCGCTGCGCCGTTCTGATTCATCCTCCTGTGTTCTGGGAGCCGAGTGTCTCTCAGAACACTACGGGAAGTCTGGGGGAAGTGACGTCACTCCCGCAGATTCCCGGAGAGAGGACTCCCGGATGTGGGTGAAAATACCTGTCTTAGACAGGTATCTTCACCCCCTCCCCCCTGAAAGGTGTCAATTGTGACACCGGAGGGGGGGAGGAATCCGATTAGCAGAAGTGAAAATTTAGAGTGGAGCTCCACTTTAATATTAACAGTAAAAAGGTTTATTACTATTGCTTGATAACAAAGATTTGCAATGCTGGTCATAGATACATTTGTATGCAGTGTATTTGCGGTACAAATGTAGTTTCAGAATATGGGCGCTGTAATTGGCCCTCCTGATCACGTGACGACTGTGTCCAATCACAGCTGTCACAATGTAAACAGAGATGCGTGTCTCTGTCACAATTCTCCCAGCCGAGCTCAGTGTGTGTGTGGGGGGGGGAATCTGCAGATCTGTGACAGCTCTCTTTGTGAGGATGATTTTACACAGAGAGCTGTTACAGATCACCCCACAAACATTACACCAAGCACCACTGGTACCCCTATCCCCATGCACATGTCAGTGTCCCCATAAAACATCTGTCTGTCCCCCATCACTGCCAACACCAAATAAACACTGATTTGTTTTTTACCAAAGAAATGTAGCAGCATCATTTTTGGTCAAACATTTTTTTAAGATAAATTACCGTACTTATTTGTAAAATTTTATAACAAAAACTAAGAAAAATGATTTTTTTTTGAAAATTTTTGGTATTTTTTTTATTTGTAGCGTAAAAAATAAAAACCCCAGCGATGATTAAATACCACCAAAAAGAAATCTCTATTTGTGTGAAAAAATAATAAAAATGTCATATGAGTACAGTGTTACATGACCGCACAATTGTCATTCAAAGTCTGAAAGCTAAAATTTGGTATGGGAAGGAGGGGGTGAAAGTGCCCAATATTAAAGTGGTTAAAACTGTGTAAATTTGCTGTCCCCTCAAAATAGCTCAACACACAGCCATTAATGTCTAAACCGCTGGCAACAAAAGTGAGTACACCCCTAAGTGAAAATTTCCAAATTGGGCCCAATTAGCCATTTTCCCTCCCCTGAGTCATGTGACTCATTAGTGTTACAAGGTCCCAGGTGTGAATGGGGAGCAGGTGTGTTAAATTTGGTGTTATCGCTCTCACTCACTCCTACTGGTCACTGGAAGTTCAACATGGCATCTCATGGCAAAGAACTCTCTGAGGATCTGAAAAAAATAATTGTTGCTCTACATAAATATGGCCTAGGCTATAAGAAGATTGCCAAGACCCTGAAACTGAACTGCAGCACGGTAGTTAAGACCATGCAGCGGTTTAACAGGACAGGATTCACTCAGAACAGGCCTCACCACAGTCGACCAAAGAAGTTGAGTGCACGTGCTCAGCGCCATATCCAGAGGTTGTCTTTGGGAAATAGACGTATGAGTGCTGCCAGCATTGCTGAAGAGGTTGAAGAGGTGGGGGAGTCAGGCTGTCAGTGCTCAGACCATACGCCGCACACTGCATCAAATTGGTCTGCATGGCTGTCATCCCAGAAGGAAGCCTCTTCTAAAGATGATGCACAAGAAAGCCCGCAAACAGTTTGCTGAAGACAAGCAGAATAAAGACATAGATTACTGGAATTATGTCCTGTGGTCTAATGAGACCAAGATAAACATATTTGGTTCAGATGGTGTCAAGCATTTGTGGCGGCAGCCAGGTGAGGAGTACAAAGACAAGTGTGTCTTGCCTACAGTCAAGCATGGTGGTGGGAGTGTCATGGTCTGGAGCTGCATGAGTGCTGCCGGCACTGGGGAGCTACAGTTTATTGAGGGAACCATGAATGCCAACATGTACTGTGACATACTAAAGCAGAGCATGATCCTCTCCCTTTGGAGACTGGGCCGCAGGGCAGTATTCCAACATATCGACCCAAAACACACCTCCAAGACGACCACTGCCTTGCTAAAGAAGCCGAGGGTAAAGTTGATGGACTGACTGTAAAGCGCCGCTAGTTTTAGTGGTGCTTTATCGTCGTTTTTCTGTCTCTTTTTGGCTGCTGCCGGGGCGGTTTTAACCCCTGCTAGTGGCCAAACAAAGGGTTAAAACCGCCCGCAAAGTGCAGCTGCCGAAGCACTTTGCAGGCGCTTCGGCAGTGTTGGCCATTGATTTCATGGGCAGGGGCATTTTAGGAGCAGTGAATTCACACCTCCCGCAACGCCCCAAAGATGCTGCTTGCAGGAATTTTTCCTCATCCTGCAAGCGCACCGCCCCACTATGAAAGCACTGCGGCTTTCACACTGGGGTGGCTTGAGAGGCGCTTTACAGTCGCTATTTTTAGCACAAAAAGGCCTGAAAAGCTCCTCAGTGTGAAAGTAGCCTTATGGCTGTGTGTTGAGTTATTTTGAGGGGACAGCAAATTTACACTGTTATACAAGCTGTACACTCACTACTTTACATTGTAGCAAAGTGTCATTTCTTCAGTGTTGTCACATGAAAAGATATAATAAAATCTTTACAAAAATATGAGGGGTGTACTCACTTTTGTGAGATTCTGTATACTAATTTTAGTTATTTAGGAAATAAGCTATTTGTCATACATTAAACCATTTAACAAAGGAGAGCTGTACATGTAAATCCGTTGTACTGTGTTTTGTTTTTCATACCAGGTGTTCCCCGCATTGCACAGTGTAAATTTCGTCTTCCATTACGATTAATTTGTTCCCCCGTCCAGCCATCTAAAGCAGCAAACCATAAGCTGACCATCGACACCAACAAACCTCCCGTCAACCTCATCAACATGTTTTCAGGTGAGCTTTTAGTCAATGTGTTTCTTTTTTTTATAACTCTTTCTTTTAGTATAATACAGAGGACAATAAGGAAACCAAAATAACAAGAATATAAAGAATAGATTAAAAAAGCCAGTGAATTTCCACTGTAATGGGACTAAGGTTCTTGTTGCTTTGGTGTATGTGACAATTTGGGTTATGGCACTAAATGTAAGCTCTATTGAGCAGGCCCCTCTGATTCCTCTTGTACCAAATTGTAATATAACTGTAATGTCTGCTTTTATTTTGTTAAGTGCTGCGCAAACTGTTGGCGCTATATAAAACTTGTATAATAATAATAATAATAATAATAATAATAATAATAATAAATGTATACTAAGTATTTTATAGATCCGGTAAGTGAGAGAAAGAATTAGAAAACGGATTTTCTATCACTGGCTGAGGCAGAGATCATTATGTCATCAGATCACCTCCCTGCCTCATCCAATCAGAGAAAGCTTTGTATGCATTCACTGAATGCAAAGCTGCCTATGAATGGCTGAGTGCCGCTCAGCCCGACTCTTTTGTTCTAGGTGTGTGATGGGAAGGTTTTGTCTCAAACCTGGTACATAAGGCTATAGCTGTATGTAGTTGAGAAGGTGACAGCTGCTGCTACTGGGCGGGGCTAGACAGAGCACTTTACATTTAGGGCAATATGCGCTCAGGGATGATTTCCTGAAAGGCAAGCAGTCTGTATTCTGAGCATTCATCCCAAGGCACATACACTCTAAACACAAGTCCCGATTGGTGCACTATTCAGCCGCGTCCAAGCAGATGTCAGCCTCTCAAAGAGTTTGACAGGCTGTTTGCAGTGAAGCTGGACAGTGCACTTTGTACCTTCCACCCGCACCTAAGAGCTGGAGCCTTATGCATTGGTGTTAAAACCCAGTGTGCATGTGGCCTAAGAAGTCTCTCACAGTTCCTAATCAGATTCAAACTTGCCTTGGAATTTTGACAGCACACCACGCTGCACCCTGCAAAATTTGACAAAATTGCAAATTTCATAGAAAACAGACTAAGGAATATACTGTATAGTTGGCTTTCTCAAAGCACAATTATGGTGTTTACTAAACAGCACTATCAATTCATTAATTGCCTTCATTTGTTCCTTGGAATTGCCGTTTTTGTGTTAAGGCTTTTAATCACACAGATTACTTTTATTTTCAGATTTTATAGAGCGTACAGAAGATGACCAGATCAGTGTTTTAGGATTCCAGTTGCTTGCTGGGCACAAGGTCACACTACTTGCTTCTAAAACATCACGTGAGTGCAGTGTTTTGTGTACTAAAGCAGAACTATAGTGAGAAACAAATCCAGTTACAGTGGTGAAAGTAATTATTTGATCCCCTGCAGATTTTGTAAGTTTGCCCACTTACAAAGAAATGAAGGGTCTACAATTGTTATCATATGTGTATTTTAAATGATAGAGACAGAATATCAACCAAAAACCTAGAAAAACACATGATACAAATGTTATAAACTGAGTTACAGTTCAGTGAGTAAAATAAGTATTTGATCCCCTACCAACCAACAATAATTCTGGCTCCCACAGACAGTCTACAGTATGTACTCATGTCGTATACAGATTAGTTCTGTGAATTTAAGAAGGTGCTCCTAATGACAATTTTATGTGCAAAAAAAGACACCTGTCCAAAGAATCTCTTTCTTCCATTCAAACTTCACCATCATGGGCAAGACCAAAGACCTGTCAAAGGATGTCAGGGACACGCTTGTAAAGCTGCACAAGGCTGGAATGGGCTACAAGACCATCAGCAAGAAGCTTGGTGAGAAGTGGACAACTGTTGGAGCGATTATTCGCAAATGGAAGAAATACAAAATAACAATCAATTGCCCTCTGTCTGGAGCTCCATGCAAGATTTTGCTTCATGGGGTAAGGATGATCATGAGAAAAGTGAGGGATCAGCCCGCAATTACACAGGAGGAGCTTGTGAATTTTTTTAAGACAGTTGGGACCACAGTCACCAAACAAACCATTGGTAACACAATACGCCGCCATGGATTGAAATCCTGCAGCGCCCGCAATGTCCCCCTCCTCAAGAGGGCACATGTACAGGCCCATCTGAAGTTTGCCAATAACCATTTAAATGATTCAGAGAAGGATTGGGAGAAAGTGCTGTGGTCAGATGAAACCAAAATTAAACTCTTTGGCATTAACCCGCTTTGTTTTAAAAAAGAAAAATGCTGATTATGACCCTAAGAACACCATTCCTACAGTCAAACACAGAGGTGGAAACATTATGCTTTGGGGCTATTTCTCTGCTAAAGCTACAGGCCGCTTTTGATGGATTGAGAGGCCAATGGACGGGGCCATGTATTGTAAAATCTTGGATGAGAACCTTCATCCCTCAGCCAGAACACTGAAGGTGGGTCGTGAATGGGTCTTCCAGCATGACAATGACCCAAAACATTAGCCAAGGCAACAAAGGAGTGGCTCAAGAAGAATCACATTGAGGTCATAGAGTGGCCTAGCCAGGCTCCAGACCTTAATCCTATATAAAATTTATGAAACTGAGTTGCCAGTCGATAGCCAAGAAACCTTAAGGATTTAGAGAAGATCTGTATAGAACAGTGAACCAAAATCCCTCCTGAGATGTGTGCAAACCTGGTAACCAACTACAAGAAATGTCTTTTCTTTTTCGTACATCACGGGACACAGAGCGACATAGTCATTACTAATGGGTTATATAGATACCGTCAGGTGCTGGCACTGGCAACTTCCAAAACCAGAAGTACCCTCCCCTATATAAGCCCCTCCCATCCGGGAGCACCTCAGTTTTTTGCCAGTGTCTAAGGTGTTGGCCAAGAAGAAACATGTGTTTTTCACTGAGCTTGCGTACAGGTTCTTTTGGGCCTCAGTAAGCTATTCCGGATCCGACCAAAAAAGCTTCATAGCTAAACGGTCGGTACCCGGGCCTTGCAGAAAGAAGAGCAAGGTTTTGCCTGTAATGCTTCTCTTAGGAGAGCTGGACCCTGGGATCCAGAGCTCTGGTCATACCCACGACCAAGATGTTTTCTGTGCAGGGTGCTATACAGGTCCAGGGGAGTGGAATCCTTGGGAACCCGGTCCCTGAAGGTTTGATTACAATGCCTGCCGTGATAGGTGAAGTTTGGGCTTTTGTGGACCAAAACAAAGTCCTGCGGCGGGGAACAGGTAAGTGGGGGCCCCCAGGAACTTGGTTCTATTGGGGGACCCCCAAGCCTAATTTGTCTTTCTGTCTGTTACCTAATGGTATTCCCGCAAAATTCTGTGCATGCCTGTAACTACTAAAAAAATGTAATAATTTTTAATGGTGGTCAAGAAAAAAAAAAAAAAAAAAATAAATAAATTTTTTTTTATATATATTTAATATATTAGACTGCGGTACCTGTGTTTGTCCACTAGAGGCCGCTGTGGAATGTTTTCTTGTCATGTGGACTAGCTTCTTCTCAGCAGAGCAAAGTCCAGGCAGATGGTGAGTTCTCTTATAGGAAACTGCTTCCTCTGCCATGTTGCAGTGTTTGTCCATCCCCCGGCCTGCGGCAAAGAGGGGCCCTGGCTCCTGTCCCTTGTTACATATTTGAAATTAGCGCCGAAGGCGCACGTGCCCGCGCGCGTGCGCGCGCCTCTATATATAGAGGTGAGCCGGGAAAGGGGGCGGAGCCTGGGGGATGACGCTCTGTGCGCGCCGCAGCGCTTCTGCGCATGTGCGGGCGTCCCAGCAGTTTTAAAAAACCACAATATTGTAGTGAGCTGGCTATGAAGTACAGAGACAGAGCTGGCAACATTTAAAGGCATACAGCAAGCGGTTGATACAGGCATCCCCTAGAAAGGCACATTAGTAGACACCAACTGTGATATAGCAGCAATTGTGCTAGACTATTCTCAGTAAAAGTGGTGTATTACGGCTGGAATACCTCAGCTTTAGGCTTAGGAATATGCCGTCCAGAAGCTCCGGAACTGAATCTTCCAGGAAGCGAAGGGGGTCTCATCGGGCTCTGAGGATCTTGGGCATACTTCTGCTGCACCAGTCTCCCCTGAAGTTCAGAGGTAAGTGACCGTAGAGACCCCGCAGGGGTACTTGGTACTGTGGCTGTCCTCAGTCACCTGCTCCTGGGTATGTAACAGAGGAGGTTTTTTCCTCAGCTCTGGGAGGATTAGAGAGAGATTGTCAACATTTATCGCTGCCTCCCTGTCAGGGAAAGCACGCCCGATCTCCGTCTCCTCCTTCAGAGTGCCTGTTAGCAGAGCAACAGTCCCATACAGGGATCGACCTGCCTGAAGGGGATCAGGATGAGATTGATTCTGTTATAGAGGAATCAACAGTGGGGGAACCTTTTCTCAGCATCTCAAGCTGAAAGATTATGGGTTCAGTCTCTGACTAACATGGTCCGATCAGCATTTAAAAATGCACCTTGCGGAACCATCAACCACTACTGTATCCTCGTTGGGGTCGCTAGAAGCCCCCAGACTGTTTGTTCTTTTCCACTTCACCCTTTACTGAAAGGGCTCATTTACCAGGATTGGGAACGTCCTGAGAAAATATTTATTCCCCCAAGAGATTTCCGGTGGTCTATCCCATGGAGGATAAGTTCATCAAAAAAAAATAAAAAAAAATAGAAGGTCCCTACAGTGGACGCAGCCATCTCTTGTATGTATAAATCACTGACATGTCCAGTGGATAATGTCCAAATGTTCAAGAACCCAATAAATAAAAGGTTGGAGTCCTTATGAAAATCTGCTTGGTGATACAACCAGCAGTAGCAGCTATTGGGGTCTGCTAAGCAGTGAAGGATCAGTTGAAACAGGTCTTGAGGGACTTGACAGATCAGCAGGCTTTGCCCTAGCTGATCTACCTAGAGCCTTAGGCTTTGCGGTTGACGCCATAGAGGATTCAGTCCATCAGGCCTCCCGCCTTACGCTGTCTATAGTACATACGCGTAGGCTCCTATGGCTCAAAAACTGGTCTGCTGAAGCTCCCTGTAAAGAATGGCTGGTTAGCGTCCCATTTCATGGTGAACGCTTATTCAGGGAAAACCTGGACAAATATATCCAGAAAATTTCCAGCGGTAAAAATACGCTCTTGCCGGTTAAAAGCAGAGTTAGAGGCCCTCTTTAAGAGGCCTGCTTCTCTAGTCCCTGGGGCATCGGCTGTGTAACAGTTCCGACGGCCTCCTCGGTCAAATCCCGGGGATAAAAAACAGGGACAGTAGCAGGGTAATGAGAAACCCTGGGTCAGGGGAGGTACATAACCTCCCCCAAAGTTAAATTCATTGAAGCCCCCACTCAGTCGGGTGGGGGGAGGACTCCAGTTGTTCGCAAGAGACCTGGCGGGACACGATCAAGACAGATAGGTGCTCTCCGCAGTAGGTTTGGGATACAGTTTGGAGTTAAAAGACTCTCCTCCTTCCCATTTTTGAGGTCAAACGTGCCAAGGGATCCCCGGAAGAGAGAGTCCCTCCTGTTGGCACTAGAACAACTATTGCTCCAAGGAGTAATTATGGAGGTTCCCCTGGAAGAAGGAGGGTTCGGGTTTTACTCAAACCTCTTTACAGTCCCGAAGCAAACGCGGACGGGAGGCCCATATTAATTCTAAAAGGGCTATACAAATTCCTGTATATCAGGTCTTTCCGATGGAGTCGATCCGATCGGTGGCCACTGCCCTACAAGGGGAGGATTGGTTAGCCACGATCGACATCAAAGATGCTTATTTGCACATTCCCATCTTTCCAGTCCACCAAAAATTTCTACGCTTTGCAGTAGAAGGGCGCCATTTTCAGTTCAGAGCCTTACCCTTCGGTTTGGCCACAGCACCACGAGTGTTTACAAGAATTCTGGCCCTTTATTGGCCAATCTAAGAACACAAGGTGTAATGATAATGGCATATCTGGATGACTTGTTGCTGATAGACCACTCAGTGAAAAAACTAGACGTGGTCGTTCACAAGACGATCAAGTATCTGGAATCTCACGGTTGGATTATCAACCGAGACAAGTCAGCCCTAAAAACCAGTCAAAAGTCTGGAATACTTGGGGCTAAGGTTGGATTCAGGCCAGAGAAAAATATTCTTGCCTCGAGGAAAGGTGTTGTCTTTGAAAGATTTGATCCACTTAGTGGGTACAAAAAAGACAGCCGTCCATACGCCTGTATATGGGGCTGCTGGGAAAAATGGTGGCATCATTCGAAGCAGTACCCTACGGTCAATTCCATTCAAGGAATTTGCAAGGGGCCATACTGTCAGCCTGGAACAAAAAAAAAAAAAATTCAGGCCTAGACTTACAATGTCCTTGTCCCCTTCCGTTCGCAAGAGCCTCCGTTGGTGGTTGGTTTCCCAGAATCTGGAAAAAAGGAAATCCTTCAGTCCGATTTCTTGGAAGGTGGTCACTACAGATGCCAGCCTTATAGGCTGGGGAGCAGTACTGGAGCAATAGTCTCTCCAGGGCAGATGGTCGGATGCAGAAAAGGCCCTGCCCATCAATCTCTTAGAGATACGAGCAGCCCGGTATGCCCTAGTAGCATGGACATCCAAACTCCAAGGGTCCCCTGTCAGAATTCAATCAGACAATGCCACAGCAGTGGCATATATCAATCATCAGGGGGGCACCAGGAGTCGTGCAGCCCAGAGGGAAGTAAATTACATCCTGAAATGGGCAGAAAAAAATATGTCCCAGCCATATCTGCGGTATTCATTCCAGGAGTGGAGAATTGGAAGGCGGACTTTCTAAGTCGCCAGCAATTAGGCCCAGAGGAAGGGTCCCTTCACCCCGAGGTTTTCTGGACAATATGTCAGCGGTGGGGAACATCGGATGTAGATCTTCTAGCATCCAGATTCAACGCAAAGGGGGACAGGTTTGTCTCTCGGACAAGGGATCCCCTAGCTTGCGGCTCGGATGCCCTAGTGTTCCCTTGGGATCAGTTCAAGCTGATATATGCATTCACACCGCCACAATGGTTACCTCGATTACTCCGCAGAATCAGGGTAGAAAAGAAACCAGTGATTCTGGTGGCTCCAGCGTGGCCCCGAAGAGCGTGGTACGTGGAGATTGTAAAATGTCAGTGGGGAGTCCTTGGACTCTCCCACATCGTCCGGACCTGCTTTCGCAAGGACCGATATACCACCCTTCCTTACCAGCCCTAGGTTTGACGGCCTGGCTATTGAAGCCCACATTCTAAAAAAGAGAGGGCTCTCTAATTCTGTGGTATCTACCATGATCAATGCCAGGAAGCCGGTATCCAGGCAGATCTACTATAGAATCTGGAAGGCGTACGTCGCCTGGTGTGAAGCCAAGAAATGGCATCCACGTAAGTACGTAATAGATAGGAGTCTGGACTCCCTACAATGGGCTGTAGATAGGAAGCTTGCCTTGAGTACTATCAAGGGTCAGATTTCGGCCTTGTCAATATTTTTTCAAAGGCCCTTGGCTTCGCATTCACTAGTCAAAGCCTTTATACAAGGAGTGATGCGTATTAGTCCTCCGGTTAATATTCCCATATGTCCATGGGATCTAAACTTGGTTCTGTCGGTTCTACAGAAACAACCATTTGAACCATTACAGCATATTTCCTTGGTGCTTCTCACCAGGAAATTGATTTTTCTAGTAGCCATTTGTTCGGCTAAAAGAGTATCGGAATTAGCAGCTATGTCCTGTAAGGAGCCATATCTGGTTATCCATAAGGACAGAGTAGTGTTACGTCCTCATCCAGCCTTTCTTCCTAAGGTGGTATCGAGGTTTCATTTGAACCAAGATGTGGTTCTTCCTTCTTTTTTCCCCAAACCTACTTCGGTAGAGGAAAAGTTATTGCATTCTTTGGATGTAGTAGGAGCAGTTAAAGCTTATCTAAAAGCCACTGTTCAGATTCGCAGAACGGATACTTTGTTTATTCTGCCGGAAGGCCCCAGAAGGGGTCAGGCAGCGTCAAAATCTACTTTAGCCAAGTGGATTCGACAGGTCATAATACAAGCCTATGGCTTGAGAAATAGACCGCCTCCGTTCAAAGTTAGGGCGCACTCCACGAGAGCAGTTGGAACTTCATGGGCAGTGCATCACCAGGCCTCCCTGGCTCAAATCTGTAAGGCCGCAACATGGTCTTCAGTACACACGTTTACTAGGTTCTACCAGGTGGACGTTAGAAGTCAGGAGGATGTCGCCTTTGGGCGCAGTGTGTTGCAGGCCGCAAAAGATCCTCATGTCTGATAGCGCTCAGCTTATATATGGTGTATCCCCCCCCCTCATTTGGCATTGCTTTAGGACATCCCATTAGTAATGACTATGTCGCTCTGTGTCCCGTGATGTACGAAAAAGAAAATAGGATTTTTATAACAGCTTACCTGTAAAATCCTTTTCTTGGAGTACATCACGGGACACAGAGCTCCCACCCCTCTTTGGGGACACTTATTGCTTTGCTACAAAACTGAGGTGCTCCCGGATGGGAGGGGCTTATATAGGGGAGGGTACTTCCGGTTTTGGAAGTTGCCAGTGCCAGCACCTGACGGTATCTATATAACCCATTAGTAATGACTATGTCGCTCTGTGTCCCGTGATGTACTCCAAGAAAAGGATTTTACAGGTAAGCTGTTATAAAAATCCTATTACCTCTGTGCTTGCCAACAAGGGTTTCTTCACCAAGTACTTGACGTGATTGTAGCCGTATATGTGCAATTGTGACAGAGAAAATTGAGTACTGTCCGTGATACTTTTTTTATTTGCACTAACATACAATTTTTCAGGACAAGCTTTTGGGGTGTGTCCCCTTCTGAAAGGTCCAAGCAGTACTGATTCACAAATTTTTAGCAGAATGCTAAAACAAAACAAGAAAAAAAATAAAAAAAATAATAAAATCTCAGAGGGAAAGGGAAAAAAATGAAAGAAAAACAAACGCATACAAATCAATGGTAATAAAGCTATCAGAAAGTGAGATAAGACAGAGGGAGAGCTATAGACTGGAGGGGGGAGGGATGATGGTCACAGAGGGGGTGATAAAAATGTAGTATAATGGGTAAGGAAACCAATATCTAAATTTAGGCCATTCGTTTTTGTGTCAAAAAGGATTATCATTCTTAGTTCAAACGTTTGCCTTTCCTGGATAGTTCTGAAATTCCCTTTAAGAACTAAAACATTGAGGTCTTCTACAGTGTGGTCCGGTTGTGAGAAGTGATGTCCCACATGTGTGCAAAGTCATGTTTTGCTTGGGAATCAAATACAGTACTTATTTTACTCTCTGAACGGCAACTCAATTTATAAAATTATTATTGTGGTTTTTTTTTCCTGGACTTTTGGTTGATATTCTGTGTCTATCATTTAACCACTTCCTTACTGGGCACTTAAACCCCCTTCGTACCCAGACCAATTTTCAGCTTTCAGCGCTGACGCACTTTGAATGACAATTGCGCGGTCATACAACGCTGTACCCAAATGATATTTTTATCATTTTTTTCCCACAAATAGAGCTTTCTTTTGGTGGTATTTGATCACCTCTGCGGTTTTTATTTTTTGCGCTATAAACAAAAAAAGACAGAAAATTTTGAAAAAAAAACACAATATTTTTTTACTTTTTGTTATAATAATATCCCAATTTTTTTTAAAAAAAATGTTTTTTCTCAGTTTAGGCCGATACGTATTCTTTTATTTATTTTTGGTAAAAAAATTTGCAATAAGAGTATAGTGATTGGTTTGCGCAAAAGTTATAGCGCCTACAAAATAGGGGATAGAATTATGACATTTTTATTATATTTTTTTTTTTTTACTAGTAATGGCGGCGATCTGCGATTTTTGTCAGGCCTGCGATATTGCGGTGGACACATCGGACACTTTTGACACTATTTTGGGACCATTCACATTTATACAGCGATCGGTGCTATAAAAATGCATTGATTACTGTATAAATGTGACTGGCAGTGAAGGGGTTAACACTAGGGGCGATCAAAGGGTTAAATATGTTCCCTATTAGTGTTTCTTACTGTGGGGGGGAGGGTACTGACTGGAGAAGGAGACCGATCTGTGTCCCTATGTACATGGGACACAGCATTGGTCTCCTCTCTCCCTGACAGGACATGGATCTCTGTGTGTAACACAGAAATCCACGTCCTGCCTCTGTCACAGCCGATCGCATGTACCTGGCGGACATCGCGGCCGCCAGGCACGCGCATCGGCATCACGTGATGCGGAGCGCACAGCTGTTCCCGCCGCGCGCCGCCGAGGGCGCGCGGCGGGATGTAAACAGAGAAGGACGTCCTGGGGACGTCCACTCGGCACTTGAGAGCCGCGCTGCAGCCGTCTTTCGGCTATAGCCCGGATCTCAAGTGGTTAAAATACACCTATGATACAAACTTTAGATCCTTCATTTCTTTGTAACTGGGCAAACTTACAAAAATCTGGGGATCAAATAAGTATTTCCCCCACTGTATTTAAAGTGGAATTAAACTATGCTATTTCTCTTTTTCTTTACTTTTCTTTTTTTTTAAATAAGTGGGCCCCCGGGGGCTTTATGCCTAAGGGCCCTTTCACACCTGCGGACCGTATGTCAGTTTTTCATCCATCCGTTTTCGGATGAAATACAGACATACACGTATCCCTATGGGATGGCAGATGTCAGCGGATGAACATCCGCTGACATCAGTCTCCGCTATGGTCCGTTTCTGAAAACCCTTTTTTTCCATCCGTCATCGGATCGGATGAACACGGACAGACGGTCCGTGTTCATCCGATCCCCTCATAGAGGAGAGCGGAGATCTGACTGGTCGGTCTCTGCACAGTGTGCTGAGATGGGCTAGTCATCCGCCGGCTCAGCGGGGATCAACGGAGCGATCCCCGCAGAGAAAGCAGATGTTTAAAATCAGATCTTCACGGGATCCGCACGTCTGAAAGGGCCCTTAATGTGTAGTATGCCCAATATATTCGCACATTATGGCAGGCTTACCTGTCAAATGATGCGCTCCAGCATTGTTCTCTTCCTTCTGGGTTCAGTCTGAGTTGGTTGAATGGCCGGGCCATGATGACATCACTCCCTGTAAATGTACAGAGAGCTGTGTGTGCGCAGTTCCGTGTAAATTACTGCCGACAGGCAGGGTGAAGCAATTATGACAGAAGAGACCAATAGGGTCCCCTCTGTCATAAAAACCCTACCTGTCAGTGGTTTTTAGTTTTTGGAGTTCAATTTCACTTTAAATGTTGATCTTCCACAATATACAGTACGTTATACAGTACAGTTTACTGAAGTACATTCAGGAAGTATAGTACAAACACTGTAAATTATATATTACATTTATTAATGTACATTGCAAGACAAATACTGTATTAATGTAAATCCCATAAATCTAGGGATAAGTGGCAGAAAGTTTGGTCTAAGGTTCTGTTTTTGTTCATAAGTTTTAACTTAACTGGCCATATTATAGTAGAACTGAAGCAATGCATTCTGCCTATATACATAATGACTAATGTAAGGGTAAATGTTTTAGATTTGTACAAGTTTTTTTTATTAATGAATAAACTCACTGCATATTTTATTCAAGCAATTAAAATGCCTATGACATGTAATGGTTTCTGCAAAGACAGCTGTTAAAGCATAAGAATAACTGTGGGTTTGCATACAGCTATTGAACCTATTTAGTCCTGAAGCCAAGACTCTGCAGCACGCTCCATAATCTCCTTCTCCCTAAGAAACTGCCCTATGATTGAATCAAATACTTTTTACTACACAGGGAGCTGACCTGAAATAAACAAGTATCTTGTTTTCCTGCTGCTGATTTCTGTCACAGCTTCATCCCTTGAAAAAGCTTCCGATGTTTAGATCATATTTATGTTCCTCATCATTTGCAGAGGTTCATCCCGAGGTGCAGTAGACACTTGATAACTTTGCCATGTTTGCAAATAAGGCAAGATAAGCCACTATTCACACTGACTATGCTCAACATGCAGAATTCCATTCTTTCTCAGGCCCCGTTCACACCTGAGCGATTTTCTGCTTGAAGCTTGTAGCTCTAAAACGCTCAACAAGCCAAATCACATTCATTTAAATGGCCCCTGTTCATATCCGAGCATTCTGTTGCCTGAAGCAAAACACCTGTCGCTCAAAAAAGTACACAAGCTTCTTTTTGGGAGAATGCAAGCATTTTTGGCCGCATAGACTTCAATAGTTAAACGTTTTACAAGCGTTTTGTTGCTCGTTTTCTGCTCAAACTTCAGCTCTTCACCCCTAATTTACTCTCCCTCTCCTACCCTAGTGCTTTCTGTTGGCTTAACCAAAACACCCAAAGCTGTAAAATGCTTGTAATACGCTTCTAAAACGCTTAAAAAACACTTGTGAGCCTGGGTTCACAATGTAGCGAACACTAACATTGCGTGTGATTTGCGGTGCCGATCAGATGTGATGTCTGTGATATGAGAGTTCAGCCATACAGTTTGTATGGCTGAACTCGCTTTGTTTTCGCACAATAATGGTGCAAGGCCTTTTTTTTCCGTGCTGGAATTGGATCGCATGGGTGTTCTCACGCATGTGATCTAATTCTTGTCCGAATTCTCAGTTCGCACTGCGATCTGTGAACCAGTCTGGGGGTGTCATTAACATTGTATTGACACCCGCAGCGGTCCACATAAGGCAGTGTGAACTGCCTGTGGGAGAGATGCGATGCCGGAACCAGCGCTGGAATCGTGATGGTTCCCGCATCGCTACAGTGTGGACCTAGGCTAAAAAGCTGCAAAAATGCTTACAAAAAATGTCTGATGTCATCCACATAACACCTGGCACCCCACCCATTTTCTCTGCTGGCAGGGAGCACAATATTCTGCTCGGGTTACTTTCCAAAGAAACTACTGTAAGGCCCGTTTCACACTGAGGCACTTTGCAGGCGCTATTGCACTAACAATAGCGCCTGCAATGCGCCCTGAAAAAGCCGCTCCTTTGTATCCAGTGTGAAAGCCCGAGGTCTTTCACACTGGAGCGGTGCGCTGGCAGGAGGTTAAAAAAACTCCTGCAAGCCGCATCTTCAGGCGCGATAGGAGTGGTAAAAATTCCGCTCCTATAGCGCCCCTGCCCATTGAAATCAATGGGGTAGTGCCTCCAAAACGCTGCAAAGAGGCATTATTGCAGCATTTTTAACCCTTTTTCAGCCACTAGCGGGGGTTAAAATCACCCCGCTAGCACCCGCAAATCGCGTCAAAAACTACGGTATAGCGGCGCTAAAAATAGCGGCGCTATACCGCCAGCGCATCCAGCGCTTCAGTGTGAAAGTAGCCTAAGACCCATAGGTTCCTGCATATATCCTAAATAATGTTCTACGGTGCTTCGGCAGCCCTTTCCTTCTGTTCCTCGTTTTTCACGTCGATTTTCTCGACAGTGTTTTCACCGTCGAAAAAATCGATCGTGTGTACGCGGCATAAGGGAAAGGTTTATAGCTTTAGTATTTTTATATAGAATTTTTAAAGGTCACCATACTGTTTAAGGAGCTGCTACTTTGCATTGAGTGTTTGTTGTCAGCAAACCCTGTATGCCTAATGGTGTTGTGTACACTTTAAAATAGATTTATTTTCTGTCTCCATTTTTTAGAGAGATATAGGATCCAGAGTGAACAATTTGAGGATCTATGGCTTATTACAAAAGAGCTCATCTTGCGTTTTGAGGAATATTTCCTAAAACAAGGAATTAAAGATTTCACATGCTCCTTTTCTGGACAAGTTCCATTGCAAGAATATTTTGAACTTATAGATCAACATTTTGAGGTATGTTATATCCATTTGTGGTCATGCGGTAATACTGAAAACATGTTTTCCAGGGTAAATGGGATTAAGCTTACTGTATTTCTAGACAGCTGTGCTCTAATAGGATGTGACCAAGGTATATATGATGGAATGCAACAAAGTGCTCTGTTTTTTTTTTTTTGTCACTAGCACAATATATTCTCACTGCTGTGTTAAGACTTTTACATAATTAATAAAAAGGTGATTGATCTAGCTAGATTTTTAGACATAAAATGCTTTCATTACTGTTTTTTAGCATTACTGTTTTATGCAGTATAATATTCAATTATGATTTTGAACATTGAATGAGTATTTACTGGATGATCCTAAAATCAGTCTTAGAATGTGCCGTAAAACAATTTGGAGTATTATAATTAATGATTTCTGACTTTATACTTGGTATGAGGAAACCATAGCCTTCAATTATACTTTAACCATTTGCATGCCTGACTTTTTTTCTCCTTATAACCCCTTGGAATTGCAGAGTACCATATATACTCGAGTATAAGCCGAGTTTTTCAGCGCATTTTTTTTGTGCTGAAAATACCACCCTCGGTTTATTCTTGAGTCTGTGTCCATCTTCATCTTTGTGCGCCTGATCCCGGCCAGCCGTAGGTCCCCTTGACCCCCTTGACACATGTAGCCCCACTCTTCATCTACAAGTGTGCAAAGTTTGTTGTCCAGCGGACCTATGGCCGGGGAGCACTGATTTTTCAAACTGGGCACACCTTCCATAGACTCATGTTAAACGTCAGTCTAGTCACACAGCACAGGAGATCAGGTAGGGAGATTGGGCACAGTGAGGCATGGGCACAGTGAGGCATGCACATGGGCACAGTGAGGCATGCACATGGACACAGTGAGGCAAAGTGAGGCACAGTGAGGCATGCAGATGGACACCCTAGACTTATACTCGAATCAATAAGTTTTCCCAGTTTTTTGTGGTAAAATTAGGTGCCTCGGCTTATATTCGGGTCGGCTTATACTCGAGTATATACGGTATGTTGATAATTTCAGCGATGTCTCTGTGCAGCATTATACACAGTTGTGCTCATAAGTTTACATATCCTAGCAGATATTAGGATTTCTTGGCCATTTTTCAGGGAATAAGAATAACAAAATAACTTTTCTTTCACTCATGGTTAGTGTTTGGCTGAAGCCATTTATTATCAATCAACTGTGTTTACTCTTTTTGAATCATAATGGCAACAGAAACTACCCAAATGACCCTGATCAAAAGTTTACGTACCCCAGTTCTTAATACCGTGTATTGCCCCCTTTAACATCAATGACAGCTTGAAGTATTTTGTGGTATTTGTGGATGAGGCTCTTTATCTTCTCAGAGGGTAAAGCTGCCTATTTCTCTTGGCAAAAAGCCTCCAATTTTTGTAATTTCTTGGGCTGTCTTGCATGAACTGCATGTTTGAGATAACCCCAGAGTGGCTCAATGATATTGAGGTCATGAGACTGAGATGGCCACTCCAGAACCTTCACTTTATTACTGCTGTAGCCGATGAAAGGTCGAATTGGCTTTGTGATGTGGATGATTGTCATGTTGGAATGTCCAAGTACATCCCAACTTCCTGGCTGATAAATGCAAATGTTCCTCCAGTATTTTTTGATAACATACTGCATTCATCTTGCCATCAATTTTGACCGAAATTCCTGTGCCTTTTTGTAGCTCACACATCCCCAAAACATCAGCGATCCACCTCCGTGTTTCACAGTAGGAATGGTGTACCTTTCATCATAGGCCTTGTTGACTCCTCTCCAAATGTAGCGTTTATGGTTTTTGGTTTTTGGTCTCATCACTCCAAATGACTTTGTGCCATAAGGTTTGAGGCTTGTCTCTGTGCTGTTTGGCGTATTGTAAGCGGGATACTTTGTGGCATTTGCGCAGTAATGACTTACTTCTAGCGACTCGACCATGCAGCCCATCTTTCTTCAAGTGCCGCCTTATTGTACATCTTGAAACAACCACACCACGTGTTTTCAGAGAGTCCTGTATTTCACCTGAAATTATTTGTGGGTTTTTCTTTGAATCCCGAACAATTTTCATGGCAGTTGTGGCTGAAATTTTAGTTGTTCTACTGACCGTGGTTTGGTTTCAACAGAACTCCTCATTTTCCACTTCTTGATTAGAGTTTGAACACTAGGCATTCTCAATTCCTTGGATATCTTTCTATATCCCTTTTCTGTTTTATACAGTTCAACTACCTTTTCCCGCAGATCCTTTGACAATTTTTTTGCTTTCCCCATGACTCAGAATCCAGAAAAGTCAGTGCAGCACTGGATGAAAGATGCAAGGGTCTGTCAAGGAGTCCAGAAACTCATTGACCTTTTATACACACACACACACACTAATTACAAGCAAACAGATCACAGGTGATGATGGTTACATTTAATAGCCATTCAAACCCCTTTATGTCAACTTGTGTGCATGTTATCAGGCCAAAATCCCCTGAGTATGTAAACTTTTGATCAGGGTAATTTGTGTAGTTTCTTTATCGTACACCACGGGACACAGAGCTAGTCATTACATAATGGTTAAGGGTCACCAGCGGTGATTGGACACTGGCACAACCAATGGAAGACAGTTCCCCTCCATATAACCCCTCCCATCAGGGAAGTACCTCAGTTTTTTCGCCAGTGTCGAAAGGTGTTGGACGCGTTAGGAGGTGCTAAAGGAAAGCTCTACCAAAGAGACCCTCTGGGGGTAAAAGAGCTATGCTTTCGGATCCATCCAAGACGCCTACAAATGAGCTGAATCTGGATGGGATCCGGGCCTCATCCATGAGGCGTCGCCTGTAATGTCTCTCTTCGGAGGACTGGGCTCTAAGATTCAGCACTTTCGCTATTTCGCTATAAAGTCCTGGTAAGAGTCTTGTACAAGGCCCAGGGGAGAGGTATCCTTTAAATAGGAACCCATATCCCTGAAGGTTGGCACACATAGCCCACCGTGAAGGGTGAAGTTTGGTATCTGTCTGAAATCTTTCAGCAGAAAAACCTGCGGCGTGGATAAGGTGAGATTAGAAGGTCCATAACTAGGTTGGGACCTTTTTCAAAAAGTGGATGTCTTCTTTTTTTCCACCACTGGGGGGAGTAAAGAGCTGAATATACTCACCTCACTCTGTTCAGTGTCGGCTTCGGCGAAGTACACTTGCTCGTCACCTCCGCTGCTGAGCTTGCTGGGGCACCCCGATCCTCCTTTCGGTGGCCGACCAGACACCTGCAGATGCAGGTAAGTGGGAACAAGGGCTGATGAGAGTCCTCTCTCACTATGGCCACCGCCATAGCGCTAAGGGCCGGGAGCGCGCTTTATCGGAGGGGGGGGCGAAGGCGTGCGCGGGCACGTGGCGCGCGCAGGCACAGAAACGGCGCCAAATTTAAAAGACTGTCAGTGTGAGAAGCACTGCAGCAGCAAGCAAGCTCGTTAGTTCTCTTGTTCCTGGCAGAGAAACACAGCAGCTATACAGGGACGTAAGACTCCATGTGGTTGGATTGGGTACTTCCTAGAAGACATCCATGTTATGCATAGTTATGTGTTAAAAGTTGCATACTTAATGTATTTGCTAAACTGAACACGGTAGTATATGCATTTAGGTACCTTGTATTTTGTCTAAACAGTAAGCCTTCCAGGGGAAGTAATGCGGACAAAAGGAGATAAGAAAGCACCAACGCCTGAGAGGAGGCTCTAACTGTGCTGACTCGGTACCTTTCTCTCCTGTGTTGCTAAATGCACCTGTTCAGGATGAGCCATTACCTCTGTCAGGTATGGCGGCTTCCCCAGTGAAGCCTGGGCCTGTATATGTCACTGAGGACACTTTATCAGCTGCCCTAAATAATCTGGAGGAAAAAATTGCTACCTTAATCGCTAAGTCCTCTAAAAAGGGACAATAAGCGAAGCAGGTCTCTTCCAGTATTGGACCTCCCTTCAGAAGTACCTGAGGGAGGAGGATGAGGATGAGGAGGAGGAGGAGGCTACATCAGCAGAGGATGAGGAGCCAGATTTTAAGGTCACAGGTACAATGCTATAGCAGTGCATTTAAGTTAACCTCTGCGGAGGTAACGGAATTACCTGTCTCCTCCCTAGGGTCATTAAGATCCCTGCAAGGTGCATGCTCCTTCCCGGTTCATCCGTTACTAGAGGATCTAATATACGCAAACTGGCAACATCCAGATAAGCGTTTCTCACCTCCAAAAAGGTTTAACATTCTTTATCCTATGGGGGAAATTTTTTTTTTAAAGAAATGAAGCCTGCCTGCGATAGTTGCGGCTATTTCTTGTGTAAATAAAAACCTGACATGTCCGGTGGATAATGTACAAGGGTTTAAAAGATCCTTCTGAGAGGAAGTTGAAATCCTCCTTCCTTTTTGGCCGGCTCAATTACCCAACCTGCAGTAGCAGCAGTCGGTATGTGTCAGGTCATCAGCCAACAGGTAAAGCAGGGGCTGAAGGAGCTGCCTTCAGAGCAGGCTAGAAATCGGGAGAATTTGCCTAAAGCCTTATGCTTCACAGTGGATGCCATGAGAGATTCTATCATACAGGCATCACGCCTTACACTCCAGCTGGTACAGATGCGCAGAGTACTTTGGCTTAAGCATTGGTCAGCGGAAACCCCATGCAAAAAGCTGTTGGCAAGTTCCCGTTCCATGGCGAACGCCTATTTGGGGAAGATTTAGAAAAATATATACAGAAGATATCAAGTGGTAAAACGACTTTTACCTGAGAGAAAAACAAGAGATCTTGTTTTAAACGCTCTCTCTCCCCAGCTCCCGGGAAATCTGACTCCAACCAGTGGCGGCGGCCTGTTTTAGCCACCCACAAAAGCCAAGGGGCAAGCTCAGAAGAACAAGAAGCCGTGGGGTGCAAGAGCTAATAAGCAAGCCCCCAAAGCCTCTCAGTGAAGGGGCGCCCCCGCTCGGCCGAGTGGGAGGAAGGCTTTGTCAGTTCTCAGCGACTTGGCGGTCAGAAATCCAGGACAATTGGGTGGTATCCACAATATCCTCAGGGTACAAACTGGAATTTCGAGAGATCCCATCTTCTCAATTCCGAGGTTCAAGACTCTCCAAGGATCCACAAAAAAGAGAATCCTTCTTCAAAGGTTTGAATCACTTAATGCCTCAAGGGGTAGTTACAGACGTACCCCAAAAAGGAGCGAGGTTCAGGGTTTTACTCAAACCTCTTTGTGATTCCAAAGCCAAACGGAGATGTCAGACCCATCCTGGATCTAAAATCCCTAAATCGGTTCCTGAACGATCGCCATTTGCGAATGGAAACGATCCGATCCGTGGCCGCCACTTTAAAGGGCGGAAAATTCATTGCGCCCATAGATATCAAGGACGCACATTTACACATACCCATCCTCCCCGCTCACCAAAGATTCCTAAGGTTTGCGGTAGAAGATCGCCACTTTCAATTTGTGGCTCTGCCGTTTGGTGTAGCCACCGCGCCCAGAGTATTCACAAAGGTGCTAGCTCCTCTGTTAGCAAACCTAAGAACACGGGGCATTGCGGTAACAGCCTATCTGGACGATCTACTAGTAATAGATCAGTCAAAGGAGGGATTGGGTCACGCTGTACACACTACAGTAGGATACCTGGAGCATTTAGGATGGATTATAAATTTACAAAAATCCTCTCTCCAGGCCCAAAGAAGGATAGTGTACCTGGGCATGATCATAGATACAGCCCAAAACAGGGTATACCTGCCAGAACCGAAGATACAGTCTCTGAAAGACCTGATCCACAAGGTCAAAGCAAACAAAAGGCCGTCTATTCGCCTTTGCATGAGACTATTGGGAAAGATGGTAGCCTCCTTCGAGGCGGTCCCTTACGCCCAGTTTCATTCGAGACTACTTCAAGGCAATATTTTAGCTTCCTGGAACAGGAAGAGCCAAGCTCTGGATATACCCATGCGCCTGTCCTCACAAGTACGCCACAGCTTCGATTGGTGGCTAGAAGCCAGGAATTTACGGAAGGGAAAGTCCTTCCTCCCAGTGGCCTGGAAGGTGGTATCTACGGATGCCAGCCTATCGGGCTGGGGTGCAGTATTCGAGGAGGCTTCTACCCAGGGAACCTGGGCCAAGACTCAGGGGATCCTGCCCATCAATGTGCTAGAGATCCGGGCGGTATATCTAGCCCTCAAAACCTGGACATACAGGTTACAGGGCTACCCAGTTCGGGTTCAATCCGACAATGCTACTGCAGTAGCTTACATCAATCACCAAGGAGGCACCCGCAGTCGGGCAGCCCAAAGAGAGGTGAACCGGATCTTGGCATGGGCAGAAGAGCATGTACCTTGCCTTTCTGCAATCTTCATTCCAGGGATAGAAAATTGGCAAGCAGACTACCTGAGTCGTCAGCAGCTGCTACCAGGAGAGTGGTCTCTTCACCCCGAGATCTTTCAGGCCATATGTCTGAGATGGGGAAACCCAGATGTAGACCTGCTAGCTGCCAGGTTCAACAAGAAATTGGACAACTTTGTGTCCAGAACGAGAGATCCTCTAGCCTACGGGACAGACGCTCTAATAATACAGACGCTCTAATAACTCCATGGAATCAGTTCTCACTGATCTATGCATTCCCTCCGATCCCTCTTCTACAAAGACTGCTTCGCAGGATCAAGGAGGAGGGAATACCAGTAATCCTAGTGGCCCCAAACTGGCCCAGGAGGCCTTGGTACGCCGAGATTGTAAAAATGGCGATAAGAAGGCCCTGGAAGCTTCCACTTCGACACGACCTGCTGTCACAGGGTCCAGTATTCCACCCTTCCTTACAAAGGCTAAATTTGACGGCCTGGCTGCTGAGACCCACATTTTGAAAAAGAGAGGGGTCTCTGGTCTGGCTCTTTCTACGCTCATTAATGCTAGAAAGCCAGCCTCCAGACTCATCTATCAGAGAGTCTGGAGAGCATACATTTCCTGGTGTGAATCCAGAAGTTGGAATCCTCAGAAATATGAAATAAGTAGGATTCTTGCTTTTTGCCAGTTAGGAGTGGATATGAAATTAGCCCTTAGCACCATCAGAGGGCAAATATCGGCTCTATCAGTCTTCTTTCAGAGACCATTGGCAACTCACTCCCTAGTTCGGACATTCATTCAGGGGGTACTGAGGATAAATCCTCCAGTTAGGACTCCCTTGTGTCCATGGGATTTGAATTTGGTATTGTCAGTGTTGCAAAAGCAACCTTTTGAACCTATTCGCCATATTCCTTTAATTATATTAAGTAGGAAATTGGCCTTTCTGATTGCTATTGCTTCTGCTAGGAGAGTATCAGAGCTAGCAGCTCTTTCTTGTAAAGAGCCTTGTCTAATTTGTCACAAGGACAAAATCGTACTACGACCCCATCCGGCTTTTCTACCTAAGGTGGTGTCGGCTTTTCACTTGAATCAAGACATTGTTCTGCCTTCCTTTTTTCCAAACCCGCGGACGGCGGGGGAAAAATTATTACACTCTCTAGATCTAGTGAGAGCGGTAAAGGTGTATCTGCAAGCAACCGCTCAGATACGTAAAACAGATGTTTTGTTTATTTTACCAGATGGGCCCAAGAAGGGCCAAGCGGTATCAAAATCCACCATTTCCAGGTGGATTAGACAAGTAATTGTTCAAGCTTATGGTTTAAAGAACAGGACTCCTCCTTTTCCTGTTAAGGCGCACTCTACCAGGGCGATAGGTGCTTCATGGGCAGTGCACCACCAGGCTTCGATGGCTCAGATCTGTAAAGCTGCAACTTGGTCCTCAGTCCATACATTTTCCAAATTCTATCAAATAGATGTGAAAGGACATGAGGATTCCGCCTTTGGGCGAAGTGTGCTGCAGGCAGCAGTATAGGGCTTCTGGTCCGCAAGCGGTCTGTTTTGATCTGTGTCTCCCCCCCTTCATATGAGCATTGCTCTGGGACGTCCCATTATGTAATGACTAGCTCTGTGTCCCGTGGTGTACGATAAAGAAAGTAGGATTTTTATAACAGCTTACCTGTAAAATCCTTTTCTTGGAGTACACCACGGGACACAGAGGTCCCCCCCTTCTTATGGGAACCTTACTGCTTTGCTACAAAACTGAGGTACTTCCCTGATGGGAGGGGTTATATGGAGGGGAACTGTCTTCCATTGGTTGTGCCAGTATCCAATCACCGCTGGTGACCCTTAACCATTATGTAATGACTAGCTCTGTGTCCCGTGGTGTACTCCAAGAAAAGGATTTTACAGGTAAGCTGTTATAAAAATCCTACTTTCTGTTGCCATAATGATTTTAAAAAAAAGTAAACACAGTTAATTGATAATAAATGATTTCAGCCAAACACTAACCATGAGTGAAATAAATGTTTTTGTGTTATTATTATTAATATTATTATTATTATACAGGATTTATATAGCGCCAACAGTTTGCGCAGCGCTTTTCATTCATATTCTCTGAAAAAGGGCCAAGTAATCATAAATTCTGCCGAGGTATGTTAACTTATAAGCACAACTGTATCTTTTAGTGTTTGTAGTCTACCTTGAAATATTACACATAATCTTTTCTATGGTGGATAGGATTTTAATTTAGTAGCGGTTTTATTTATCCTACAGAGCAAGGAATAGAAGAGTCAAGTGCAAGGTAGTACAATTTTTAAAGAAACAGATTAGGCAGGTTTAAAGCTGCTAAAAAAAAAAAAAAAAAAAGGAAATTAAGAGTATCCACAGCAGCAATTTACATAAGGCAAGGCATCAAAAACTTGATTTGTTTTGTATGGTCAAATCTACCCTAATAAATACAGTGGGGGTTGCCTTCCTAAAACTGGAGAGTGCAAAATCTGGTGGGGCTCTGCATAGAAACCAATCAGTTTCCAGGTTATATTGCCAAAGCTTAATTGAACAGACTGAAATTAGAAGCTGATTGGCTATCATGCACAGAGCACCAGAGTTTGCACTCTCCAGTTTTGTGAATCAACCCCACTGTCTTGTGCCAGTACAGGTGATGTAACAGATTAAGCATGGTGTCGTAACAGTATTCGCTTTCAAGAAAATACATTAAGGTATGAAACGTATCGTTTATAATGTAAAAAACTGTTTTTCCAGTGTTAAAGTGAGTCTGGCCACTACAATTGTCCAGGGACACAGTAGTGTCATAGTGGTTGATGGTTGGAACTCTGCAAAATAATTAAGATCGGAGTCCATAGTAGCGGGTTTGGCAAGTAATTATTAAGACGTAGAACAGTAGCAACGTTTTTCTACTGATAAAACTTGCTCCTGTGAGAGAATTTCGCTGGGCCAATTTTCTTTCACCTCTCGATTTTCTACAGGACAGGAAGTGAAAGAATCTCTCTCCAATTGGGCCCAAAGAAAGAAAAAGGATGTACCAAAACTGTCCAAACTGAAAGAAAAGTTTGGGGTTTTATTATACTTTAAAGAGGATGCAATACCTTTAGGGCTCTTTCACACGGGCGGACCGTATGTCCGTTTTTTCATCCATCCGTTTTCGGATGAAAAACGGACATACATGTATCCCTATGGGATAGCAGATGACATCCGATGACATCAGTCTCCGCTATGCTCCGAAACTGATGACGGAGGAAAACCCTATTTTTCCATCCGTCTGCGGATCAAATCGGATGAAAACGGACAGACGATCCGTTTTCATCCGATCCCCGCAAAGAGGAAAGCGGAGATCTGACCGGTCCGTTTCTGCACAATGTGCAGAGACGGACTAGTCGTCCGCCGCCTCAGTGGGGATCAACGGAGCGATCCCCGCTGAGCAAGCAATGTCCAAAAACTGATGCTCCCGGGATCCGCCCGTGTGAAAGAGCCCTTAAACATAACACGTTTTGTGGATATCAGAAATAAATAAATTGATCCATTGCATTCAAAATAATATGCTGATTGGTCCAATTTTCATTCAGCAGACATTTGTGGATATTACCCAAGCATTATTGCCGGGGGCCTTTTGAACATTGCAGGTAACATGCTACCTCTGCCCTCCATTCATTCAGGGATCATTCAGTGGAACCATGTGTTGCTAAAGAAAAATACTACAGAAGATTCTTTTTCATCTCCTTTTAATTTTTTTGTATTAACTAGGGGGGAATTAACAAAGCTTTTTGCGCCTTTATAATGGGACAGGAAACTGGCAAATATGCTGTGCACCACATTAACAAAAGTAGATAAACCTGTTTCAAGTTTATCCACATCACCTCATCAGTTTTGATTTCAGAGTGAAATAGGATTGCAGCAGTTTTCAATCTAGAATACTGTCAAAAATCTACACTGAATTGGGCTTGGGGAAAAATGAATGTAAGCAGTCTATATCCTGTGCTGTTCGAAATTTAAAACTGAAAATACTGCATTTTAACACTAGTTGGAACTAGATCTGAAATAAATGTTATAAATTACTTACTTTCATGTATTGGGTAAATGCAGTATATTCCATTTAATAATCAAACATTTAAATGAACAGCACAGACTATAGCCTCTTTTAAATGTGTATTTTGCTCAATTTGCACATAATGAATGTATATGCACTTCCATTGGGCTAATGTATATGCAAATTGTTTATGAATAAACACCATAGTGTGCAGAGGACATGGGACAGCTCTGAATTTTTGACAAGATCAACAAGTGTTTTTTGCACTTATCAAACTGATAAAATGCTTTGTTTAACAGACCAAAAGGGAGCAAATTAGAGAAGTTCATTGTTAGACCCCTTTCACACTGGTGCGTTTTTCATGCACTTTGGTGTTAAAAAAAGCGCATGTAAAGCGCCTAAAAGAAGCCTCATCTGCAATCCCAATGGTGAAAGCCAGAGTGCTTTCAGAGCCCTTTCACACTGTCAGCGCCCGAAAAACGCTGGTAAAGCTTCGCTAAGATCCCTTTCACACTGGGGCATTTTTCAGGCGCTTTGGCGTTAAAAAAAAAGCACCTCAATGGGAAGGGGCGCTTTAGGAGCGGTGTATTCAACGCTCCTAAAGCGCTGCAAAGAAGTTGCTTGCAGGATTTTTTTGGATGCCCTACCAGCGCAGCGCCTCAGTGTGAAAGCACTCGGGCTTTCACATTGGGATTGCAGATGAGCCTTCTTTCAGGCACTTTACAGGCGCTTTTTTTAATGCCAAGACCCCTTTCACTCTGGGGCGTTTTTCAGGCGCTTTAGTGTGAAAGCACTCGGGCTTTCACATTGGAATTGCAGATGCAGCTTCTTTCAGGCGCTTTACAGGCTCTTTTTTTAACGCCAAAGCGCCTGAAAAACGCCCCAGTGTAAAAGGGGTCTTATGCCCTGTACACACGATGGATTTCCGATGGAATAAGATCCAATGGAATTTTCCGTCGGAATTCCGCTGAAGCTGACTTTCATCGGTCTCTCCTACACACAATCAGACAAAATTCCGACCGTCCAAAACGTTGTGACGTAAAACACTCCGACGAGCCGAGAAAAATTAACTTCAATGCTTCTGAGCATGCGTCGACTTGATTCTGAGCATGCGTGGGTTTTTTCTCTGTTGGAGTTCAAAACAGACGATCAGAATTTATTCTTATTTTTTTCATCGGAAAAATTAAAAACATGTTCTATTTTTTAACATCGATGGAAAAGAGTCAGATGGGGCCCATACACGATCGTTTTTTCCGATGAAAAAAGTCCATCAGACTTTTTTCATCGGAAAAAACGATTGTGTGTACAGGGCATAAGGGTTTACATACATTTTAAGCAAAGGTGGACCAATAATAGAAAACCTTTTTGGTGAGGGGAAATGGTGGCAGAAGCTAATATCCTGATCATGGTTAAAAGGACACTATCTAGGAAAATTTGTGTCTGGGGAGGGTAACGCTAACTAGATTGCAATTGTCAGGGAGTGCCTACCAAGTTCATATGGGTGTGTGCATTGATCTAGTCCTTATTTTATCAAAATATTGAATTGCATTGAGAAAACCTCATTTGACCCTTTTTTCACCAAGTATTGGCTGACTAAAGCTACCAGTAGCTTTTTGTGCTGGCAAATTCCTTGTAAAATTTATTCTTCAAACTGAGCTATGAGAACCAGTGACTAGTGGAAAATAAATTCTAAACATACTGGAGTGATGCTTGCACTGTGTGTTTGGGGCTTGTGAAAATGGTTATCAGCCATCCACAAAACATAAATCTTTGTTTTATGCCTGACCCATGGAATGTCATGCACTTAAAAACATTTACTACTTTCTGGCACATATTTTCAGAGGAAGTCCAGTTTAAATTCTTCACTCATTAGAAATAGTTTTCTGGTCCACAGTGGGAATTTAGTTCTGGGTGAACTGCCAAGTCAAGTAAACTGCAACATAGAATTAAATGGCTTAGTAATGGGATTAACTGTACATTTATGATGACCGTTTTTAATTTCAATTTTTTCGTTATCATTTTACCTATATGCAATTAAAATTCTTCTTGATTTAAACAATTACAGTGTTATCTTTGTAGTTTGCTGTTGTGGTAATTGGGTTGGCCAAGTGTAAAATTTTTGAATAGCGTGAAGGGATAAGAGTCAGGTGTATCAAATTAACTTATCTCTCTTCCTGTGGCGACAACTTTAGGCCACCCATAGACTTTAGAGAGCAGTTGGATTAGTAAGCACCATTAAAAGAATTTCACGATAAACTAGCGGCAGAGTATTTCATAAACTTGGTCAAGGGTTGAGATTCTTTGCATGATATCCCAAATCACAGACCTCAGGTTTGTCCCAAGCTATTGAATAGATATTTAAAAAAGATATCTTCCAGGATACTGTATTACAGTAAACCACCTATAATGCCGTGTACACACGAACGGATTTTCCGTTGGCAAAAACTTGGATGGTTTTTCCGACGGAATTCCTCTCAAGCTTGGCTTGCATACACATGGTCACACAAAAGTTCTCTGAACTTTCGACTGTCAAGAACGCGGTGACGTACAACACTACGACGAGCCGAGAAAATGAAGTTCAATGCTTCCGAGCATGCGTCAAATTGTTTCCGAGCATGCGTCGGAATTTTGCGCGTCGGAATTGCTACAGACGATCTGAATTTCCGATCGGATTTTTTTTCGTCGGAAAAATAGAGAACCTGCTCTCTATCTAAGTCCGTCGGAAATTCCGACAGAAAAAGTCTGATGGGGCATACACACTGTCGGAATATCCACAGAAAAAGCTCGGATTACATGTGAAAGCACCTAGGCTTGATGATTTTTTACCTAAACACTGTCCTGCCCTGTGTCAGGTCAGAAAGAATATCCTGTGCTCCCTATTGCCCAGAAATAGTAGGGGCAGGGGCAGGGGCAGGAAAGGTGAATTAAGGCATTAACCACTTGCTTACTGGGCACTTAAACCCCCCTTCTGCCCTGACCAATTTTCAGCTTTCAGCGCTGATGCACTTTGAATGACAATTGCGTGGTCATACAACACTGTACCCAAAATACATTTTTATCATTTTTTTCCCACAAATAGAGCTTTCTTTTGGTGGTATTTGATCACCTCTGCGGTTTTTATTTTTTGTTAAAAAATATTAAAAAGACAGAATTTAAATAAAAAAAAATTATATTTTTTTATATTTTGTTATAAAATTTTCCAAACAGGTAATTTTTCTCCTTCATTGATGTACGCTGATGAGGCTGCAATGATGGGCACCAATGGGCTGCATTGATGGGCACTGATAAGGTGGCACTGGTGGGCACTGATAGGTGGCACTGGTGTGCACTGAGAGCTGACACTGAAGGGCATTAATAGGTGGCACTGGCGGGCACTGAGAAGTGGCACTAATAGGTGGCACTGATATGTGGCACTGATAGCTGGCAGTGATGGGCACTGATTGGCACTGTTAAGTTACACTGATAGGCAGCACTGCTAGGTGACACTGATGAGGCACTGATTGGCACCACTGGTGGGCATTGATAGGTGGCATTTGTGGGCATTGATAGGTGGCACTGTGGGCACTGGCAGGTGGTACTGGCAGGGGGCACTGATTGGCACAGATGAGGCAGAATTGCCTCTTCCTCTTCGGGACCGATGTCCCTTGCACATAAGCTGGTGATCCGCTTTTTTTTCTACAGCGTGTGGAGAAAAAAAAATGATTACCGAGCTTTTGTTTACATCATGTGATCATTTTTCATTGGCTGACAGCTGATCACGTGGTAAGGGGCCGGGATTGGCCCCTTACTCGGATCGGTGATCACAACGCGCGCCCTGCAAGGGGCGTGTGGGGAGCGTGTGAAGGGGAGGACGTCTATTGATGGCCTCCTGGCAATTCAGGTCAGCGCTGCGGCCATCATTTTGCTATAGCGCGGATCTCAAGTGGTTAAAGGGTGTCTGATATATTGAGGGGGGGAGTTATCTGGGTTTTTCTTCTTTTTTTCTTTACACAGGTTTTCTTTAACAATATTGGAATTTCTGTCTTACACATTTTGGCTATAATAGAAAAGTTTAACCACATCCCGCCTGGTCCATAGGAAAATGATGGCCGCTCTGACGCACTGCATCTCCAATCACGGTAAAGAGCCTATGATGTAGGCTCTTTACCATGTGATCAGCTGTGTCCAATCACAGCGTAACTAGTAAGTGCCGGTTGTCGGCATTCCTCTATTCACGCTGATAGGACTGAGTACAGGAGAGCCAATAAACAACTCTCCTTATAATCAGTGCAGACCCATCAGCGATGACCACCAGTGCCCATCAGTGGTGTCAATCAGTGCCCATCAGTGATGCCTTTCAGTGCCCATCAGTGATGCTTGTCTATGCCTCCCCATCAGTTCCACCTATCAGTGCCCATCAGTGCTGCATATCCGTGCTGCCTATCAGTGCCCATGAGTGCTACATATTATTGCCTCTTCATCAATGCCGCCTCATCAATGCCCATCAGTGCAGCCTCATCAGTACACATCACGGAAGGAAGAAAACTTACTTATTTACAATATTTTATATATAAAAAAAAAAAAATAATAGTCTTATTTTATTTGTTTAGCAAAAAAAAACTGTTGTGATTAACAACCACCAAAAGACAGCTGTATCTGTCTCCAAAAAATTATTAAAATTTTGTTTGGGTACAGTGTTGCATGCCTGCGCAATTGTCATTCAAAGTGTGACAGTGCTAAAAGCTGAAAATTGGCCTGGGCAGGAAGGGGGTGAAAGTGTCCTGTATTGAAGTGGTTAAAGCCTAAGTTTAGCTAAAAATAAAAACGAAAAAATCAGCACAGGGAACATAACTTAGACTTAGTTAGATGTGTCCCCTGTGTTTATTCTTCTCTGTTCAGTAGAAATCTTCCTCTGTCCCACCAACACCTTACCCCACCCCTTATAGCTTCCTTAGAGCCCCCCACCCCCTTAGAGCCTCTAAGAGCCGGTTCACACAGGGGCGACTTGTCAGGCGACTTGGTTACCTGACAAATCGTGCTCCATTCTGTACAATGTAACCGTTCTAATAGGAGCGACTCAAAAAAAATGTTCCTGTACAACTTTGGGATGACTTCAGGGTCACTTGCATTGACTTCTATACCGTTTTGCAAGCCGCGCTGAAGTCACTATGTGTGGGGCAGCTTCAGAGTCGGATGACTTTGAAGCCGCCCCTGTGTGAACCGGCTCTTAGGCTTTAATAAAATAAAAGTAACTTATTACTGTCTTATATATAGTTTTTCCCTTTTGTTTCTTTAACATTATGCACATAAGCAAAGGGATAACTTTATTATAATTTATTTTACCTTGTACCTATGTGTGTTGGATATTACATATGCATCATTATTATTTGGCTAAACCTCTAAATTTTTTATAAATGGGCAGGGCTATCTAAAATATACAGTAAGTAAAATCACTATGCTTTGTTGGTGTTACAAAATTTTGGCTTCATCATTTATTTTTCTTGGAATGGATTATTTATTTATTTTTTTCTGGTGGTAAAATACAATTAGAAGGAGTACATTGCTTACAACATTGCTTCTTTATTACAGTATACCAATACCCTTTAAAGCAAGAGGTATTTACTTATGATAACTTCTTTTACAAATCCAAAACCCAGACTGGGTAGTTTATAACGAGTATATAAACAAAATGTATGGCGCAAAATAAAAATTTTTTTGACTCCTCCAAGTTACCAAAAACGTATTACAATCCAACAACTTGAAATGAACATACAATATTAACATATGGTATTTTAAAAGTGCCACACATTTAGTGTACAAGACATAAAATGTGATAACAATGTGCTGAGGTGTAACTAAGTGCAACTAAGTGTAAAGTGGCATTCATTAAAAAAGCTCACTATTGCATATTGTCCACATATAAACTCCAAAAAGGTGCTGGTGAACACAGAAACCAGGGGTGTCCAACCTGCGGCCCATGGGTCTGCATGTGGCCCAAGAAGGCTATGAATGTGGCATAACACAAATTCGTAAACTTGCGTAAAAATGTTGATTTAAAAAACCAACAGACAGCGCAGCACCTGGGGAACTTGGTAGCTGGGTAGGAGATTCCTATTGGGTATTAAAGAGTTAGTTCACCTTTACCAAACAACTGCCTTTGCAGGGAAGGGTCACTTGTAGTTCAAAACAAACTGTGCAGCTTTGTCTAAAGTTGAATAATGCCCTTGCTATATCTGTAGGCAATCTGTGTACCTCCATGCAAACCGAAAGACAAAAACAAAGACGTCTTGGACACCACCCACCATTCTTGGACAGACCATTACCCCGAGCACCAAAGTCAAAAGTCTCAAAGTCATCTTTGACTCGGAGATGTCGATGGATGCACAAATAGGATCAGTAGTCAGCGGATCGCACCTGCTACGGAGACTCATCTCCTTCATCCCAGAAGAGGACACAGCAGTAGTAGTTGGAACAATCATCAACTCCCGACTCGACTACGCAAACTCCCTCTACCTAGGACTACCTAAATATCAGATTTCGTGCCTACAAGTCATCCAGAACACTGCAGCCAGACTGGTAACAGGGAAAAAAACCTTGGGAATCCATCACCCCTTCACTGAGGACCCTGCATTGGCTAACTGTAAAGGATCCGATCACATTCAAGACCCTCTGTCTCACCCACAAGTGCACACAAGGAAACGCTCCTCAATATTCATGCGAGAAGATAAAACACTACATCCCCAATCGCATTCTCCGATCAACCAACCAAAACCTCCTCCACATCCCCAAGTCCCGCTACAAATCAAAGGGAGAAAGAAGATTTGCAGTCCAAGGACCACGGCTATGGAACGCTCTACCCACGGACATCTGTATGGAAGAAAACCATCGGGCCTTCAGGAAAAAACTCAAGACCCACCTCTTCTGAAGAATCAGGACGTCACTGGATGCAAAGCGCCTTGAGGCGATTTAGTTCGCATTTGTAGCGCTATGCAAGTTATTCAGTCACTCACTATTGAAGCCTGGATGAAAAACGCCCAGAGATGGCATCACCCCATTCTTCCTTGTTGCTAGGACAATGCTAAGACACTCTCTCAGCTGTAACTGCTCACCCCCACCATTACAGGGGTGGGTTCTCAAACCCCCACACATGTGTTTTCATTACCTTGTCCTTCGCAGCATCGCTGAGCTTAGAGTCACTGTGATCGTGAGAACACATGCAAGGGGCCTTGAATCAGAGAAAGAGCTCACTCCTGTGATGGAGGGGGTGCGCAGTAACAGCTGGGAGTGTCTTGGCAACATCCTAGCAACAAGGCAGGACATAGAGATGCCATCTTTGGGAGTTTTTTGGACCAGGCTTCGGGAGATACGGAAATAGCCGACACCTATAGCGAGGGCATTCTTCAACTGTGGTCAAAGTTGCACAGTTTGCTTCTATCTACAAGCCCCTCCTCCCCTTACCTGCATAGGTAGTTTCTAAGCTTTTGGAGAACAGACCAAAACCCAACTTTTGAGTCTTTGTTGTGATATTTGAGGATATTTCTTTCTCGTACATCACGGGACACAGAGCGACATAGTCATTACTAATGGGTTATATAGATACCGTCAGGTGCTGGCACTGGCAACTTCCAAAACCGGAAGTACCCTCCCCTATATAAGCCCCTCCCATCCGGGAGCACCTCAGTTTTTTGCCAGTGTCTAAGGTGTTGGCCAAGAAGAAACATGTGTTTTTCACTGAGCTTGCGTACAGGTTCTTTTGGGCCTCAGTAAGCTATTCCGGATCCGACCAAAAAAGCTTCATAGCTAAACGGTCGGTACCCGGGCCTTGCAGAGAAGAGCAAGGTTTTGCCTGTAATGCTTCTCTTAGGAGAGCTGGACCCTGGGATCCAGAGCTCTGGTCATACCCATGACCAAGATGTTTTCTGTGCAGGGTGCTATACAGGTCCAGGGGAGTGGAATCCTTGGGAACCCGGTCCCTGAAGGTTTGATTACAATGCCTGCCGTGATAGGTGAAGTTTGGGCTTCTGTGGACCAAACAAAGTCCTGCGGCGAGGAAAAGGTAAGTGGGGGCCCTCAGGAACTTGGTTCTATTGAGGGACCCCCAAGCCTATTTTGTCTTTCTGCCTGTTACCTAAGGTATTCCCGCTAATATTCTGTGTATGCCTGTTACTACTGAGAAAATGTAAAAATTTTAATAGTAGGCAAGAAAAAAAAAAATGTAAGACCGCGGTACCTGTGTTAGACACTAGAGGCCGCTATGGTTCTTTTTCTTGTAATGTGGATTTTTTTCTTCCAGAATCAAATCCAGGCAGTTGGTATGTTCTCTGCTGGGAAGCTGTCTCCTCTGCCCTGTTGCTGCGCTCATCCATCCCCGAGCCCTGCGGCAAAGGGGGCCCTGGCTCCCATCTAGCTCCTTATTGTTTTTAAAAAAGGGCGCCGAAGGCGCACGTGCCCGCGCGCGTGCACGCGCCTCTATTCATAGAGGCGATCTGAAAAAAGGGGCGGAGCGGGTGGATGACGCTCAGGTGTGCGCCGCGGCGCTACTGCGCATGTGCGGGCGTCCAGCGTGTTTTAAAGCACATTATAGCTGGCTATTGAATGCACAGACAGAGCTAGCAACAGATAAAGGCACACAGAGGCGGTTGATGCAGGCATCCCCTAGAAAGGCACTTTAGTAGACACCAACTGTGATATAGCAGCAATTGTGCTAGACTATTCTCAGTAAAAGTGGTGTATTACGGCTGGAATACCTCAGCTTTAGGCTTAAGAATATGCCGTCCAGAAGCTCCGGAACTGAATCTTCCAGGAAGCGAAGGGGGTCTCATCGGGCTCTGAGGTGGGCATGCTTCTGCTGCACCAGTCTCCCCTGAAGTTCAGAGGTAAGTGACCATAGAGACCCCGCAGGGGTACTTGGTACTGTGGCTGTCCTCAGTCACCTGCTCCTGTGTATGTAACAGAGGAGGTTTTTTCCTCAGCTCTGGGAGGATTAGAGAGAGATTGTCAACATTGATCGCTGCCTCCCTGTCAGGGAAAGCACGCCGATCTCCGTCTCCTCCTTCAGAGTGCCTGTTAGCAGAGCAACAGTCCCATACAGGGATCGACCTGCCTGAAGGGGATCAGGATGAGGTTGATTCTGTTATAGAGGAATCAACAGTGGAGGAACCTTTCTCAGCAGCTCAAGCTGAAAGATTGTGGGTTCAGTCTCTGACTAACATGGTCCGATCGGCATTAAAAATGCACCTTGCGGAACCATCAACCACTACTGTATCCTCGTTGGGGTCGCTAGAAGCCCCCAGACTGTCTGTTCTTTTCCACTTCACCCTTTTACTGAAAGGGCTTATTTACCAGGATTGGGAACGTCCTGAGAAAATATTATTCCCCCAAGAGATTTCCGGTGGTCTATCCCATGGAGGATAAGTTCATCAAAAAAAAAAAAAAAAGGAAGGTCCCTACAGTGGACGCAGCCATCTCTTGTATGTATAAATCACTGACATGTCCAGTGGATAATGTCCAAATGTTCAAGAACCCAATAGATAAAAGATTGGAGTCCTTATGAAAGTCTGCTTCTTTCTACAGCAAGCTTGGTGACACAACCAGCAGTAGCAGCTATTGGGGTCTGCTAAGCAGTGAAGGATCAGTTAAAACAGGTCTTGAGGGACTTGACAGATCAGCAGGCCTTGCCCTAGCTGATCTACCTAGAGCCTTAGGCTTTGCGGTTGACGCCATAAAGGATTCAGTCCATCAGGCCTCCCGCCTTACGCTGTCTAGAGTACATATGCGTAGGCTTCTATGGCTCAAAAACTGGTCTGCTGAAGCTCCCTGTAAGGAATGGCTGGTTAGCGTCCCATTTCATGGTGAACGCTTATTCAGGGAAAACCTGGACAAATATATCCAGAAAATTTCCAGCGGTAAAAATACGCTCTTGCCGGTTAAAAACAGAGTTAGAGGTCCCTCTTTAAGAGGCCTGCTTCTCCAGTCCCTGGGGCATCGGCTGTGTAACAGTTCCGACGGCCTCCTCGGTCAATTCCCGGGGGTAAAAAACAGGGACAATAGCAGGGTAATGAGAAACCCTGGGTCAGGGGAGGTACAAAACCTCCCCCAAAGTTAAATTCATTGAAGGGTTGCCCCCACTCAGTCGGGTGGGGGGAGGACTCCAGTTGTTCACAAGAGACCTGGCGGGACGCGATCAAGACAGATAGGTGCTCTCCGCAGTATGTTGGGGATACAGATTGGAGTTAAGAGACTCTCCTCCTTCCCATTTTTGAGGTCAAACGTGCCAAGGGATCCCCGGAAGAGAGAGTCCCTCCTGTTGGCACTAGAACAACTATTGCTCCAAGGAGTAATTATGGAGGTTCCCCTGGAAGAATGAGGGTTCGGGTTTTACTCAAACCTCTCTACAGTCCCGAAGCAAACGCGGACGGGAGGCCCATATTAATTCTAGAAGGGCTATACAAATTCCTGTATATCAGGACTTTCCGATGAAGTCGATCCGATCGGTGGCCACTGCCCTACAAGGGGAGGATTGGTTAGCCCCGATCGACATCAAAGATGCTTATCTGCACATTCCCATCTTTCCAGTCTACCAAAAGTTTCTACGCTTTGCAGTAGAAGGGCGCCATTTTCAGTTCAGAGCCTTACCCTTCGGTTTGGCCACAGCACCACGAGTGTTTACAAAAATTCTGGCCCTTTATTGGCCAATCTAAGAACACAAGGTGTAATGATAATGGCATATCTAGATGACTTGTTGCTGATAGACCACTCAGTGAAAAAACTAGACGTGGTCGTTCACAAGACAATCAAGTATCTGGAATCTCACGGTTGGATTATCAACCGAGAAAAGTCAGCCCTAAAAACCAGTCAAAAGTCTTGAATACTTGGGGCTAAGGTTGGATTCAGGCCAGAGAAAAATATTCTTGCCTCGAGGAAAGGTGTTGTCTTTGAAAGATTTGATCCACTTAGTGGGTACAAAAAAGACAGCCGTCCATACGCCTGTGCATAAGGCTGCTGGGAAAAATGGTGGCATCATTCGAAGCAGTACCCTACGGTCAATTCCATTCATGGAATTTGCAGGGGGCCATACTGTCAGCCTGGAACAAAAAAGTTCAGGCCCTAGACTTACAATGTCCTTGTCCCTTTCCGTTCGCAAGAGCCTCCGTTAGTGGTTGGTTCCCCAGAATCTGGAAAAAGGGAAATCCTTCAGTCTGATTTCTTGGAAGGTGGTCACTACAGATGCCAGCCTTATAGGCTGGGGAGCAGTACTGGAGCAATAGTCTCTCCAGGGCAGATGGTCGGATGCAGAAAAGGCCCTGCCTATCAATCTCTTAGAGATACGAGCAGCCCGGTATGCCCTAGTAGCATGGACATCCAAACTCCAAGGGTCCCCTGTCAGAATTCAATCAGACAATGCCACAGCAGTGGCATATATCAATCATCAGGGGGGCACCAGGAGTCGTGCAGCCCAGAGGGAAGTAAATTACATCCTGAAATGGGCAGAAAAATGTCCCAGCCATATCTGCGGTATTCATTCCAGGAGTGGAGAATTGGAAGGCGGACTTTCTAAGTCGCCAGCAATTAGGCCCAGAGGAAGGGTCCCTTCACCCCGAGGTTTTCTGGACAATATGTCAGCGGTGGGGAACATCGGATGTAGATCTTCTAGCATCCAGATTCAACGCAAAGGGGGACAGGTTTGTCTCTCGGACAAGGGATCCCCTAGCTTGCGGCTCGGATGCCCTAGTGTTCCCTTGGGATCAGTTCAAGCTGATATATGCATTCACACCGCCACAATGGTTACCTCGATTACTCCGCAGAATCAGGGTAGAAAAGAAACCAGTGATTCCGGTGGCTCCAGCGTGGCCCCGAAGAGCGTGGTACGCGGAGATTGTAAAATTTCAGTGGGGAGTCCTTGGACTCTCCCACGTCGTCCGGACCTGCTTTCGCAAGGACCGATATACCACCCTTCCTTACCAGCCCTAGGTTGGACGGCCTGGCTATGGAAGCCCACATTCTAAAAAAGAGAGGGCTCTCTAATCCTGTGGTATCTACCATGATCAATGCCAGGAAGCCGGTATCCAGGCAGATCTAATATAGAATCTGGAAGGCGTACATCGCGTGGTGTGAGGCCAAGAAATGGCATCCACATAAGTACGTAATAGGTAGGATTCTGGACTTCCTACAATGGGCTGTAGATGGGAAGCTTGCCTTGAGTACTATCAAGGGTCAGATTTCGGCCTTGTCAATATTTTTTCAAAGGCCCTTGGCTTCGCATTCACTAGTCAAAGCCTTTATACAAGGAGTGATGCGTATTAGTCCTCCGGTTAATATTCCCATATGTCCATGGGATCTAAACTTGGTTCTGTCGGTTCTACAGAAACAACCATTTGAACCATTACAGCATATTTCTTTGGTGCTTCTCACCAGGAAATTGATTTTTCTAGTAGCCATTTGTTCGGCTAAAAGAGTGTCGGAATTAGCAGCTATGTCCTGTAAGGAGCCATATCTGGTTATCCATAAGGATAGAGTAGTGTTACGTCCTCATCCAGCCTTTCTTCCTAGGGTGGTATCGACGTTTCATTTGAACCAAGATGTGGTTCTTCCTTCTTTTTTCCCCAAACCTACTTCGGTAGAGGAAAAGTTATTGCATTCTTTGGATGTAGTAAGAGCAGTTAAAGCTTATCTAAAGGCCACTGCTCAGATTCGCAGAACGGATACTTTGGTTATTCTGCCGGAAGGCCCCAGAAAGGGTCAGGCAGCGTCAAAATCTACTTTAGCCAAGTGGATTCGACAGGTCATAATACAAGCCTATGGCTTGAGAAGGAGACCGCCTCCGTTCAAAGTTAGAGCGCACTCCACGAGAGCAGTTGGAACTTCATGGGCAGTGCATCACCAGGCCTCCCTGGCTCAAATCTGTAAGGCCGCAACATGGTCTTCAGTACACACGTTTACTAGGTTCTACCAGGTGGACGTTAGAAGTCAGGAGGATGTCGCCTTTGGGCGCAGTGTGTTGCAGGCCGCAAAAGATCCTCATGTCTGATAGCGCTCAGCTTATATATGGTGTATCCCCCCCCCTCATTGGGCATTGCTTTAGGACATCCCATTAGTAATGACTATGTCGCTCTGTGTCCCGTGATGTACGAGAAAGAAAATAGGATTTTTATAACGGCTTACCTGTAAAATCCTTTTCTTGGAGTACATCACGGGACACAGAGCTCCCGCCCCTCTTTTGGGGACACTTATTGCTTTGCTACAAAACTGAGGTGCTCCCGGATGGGAGGGGCTTATATAGGGGAGGGTACTTCCGGTTTTGGAAGTTGCCAGTGCCAGCACCTGACGGTATCTATATAACCCATTAGTAATGACTATGTCGCTCTGTGTCCCGTGATGTACTCCAAGAAAAGGATTTTACAGGTAAGCTGTTATAAAAATCCTATTTTTAAGAATTAATTACTTCACAGTACAAGCAGCTAGAGAGGTCAGAATAAGAGGCAAGGATATGTAAATACATACATTTCTCATAGCCTAGTTGCAGGTGCACTTTAAAAGCAGACTTTTATTTTTGGGTTGCAATGTATGCAATCACATATAAATACATAATTTTGTAAAGCTCACAATAGATGTTTCAATCCGACCATGCAATCTCTGTACAATCAACCTTCGATCCACCAAAACTATGTAATATGAAGACCTGTCTAAACCATCCAATCAATTTGTATTCTAATGGGGCAAGTTATTGCACTACATCCAGTATGTGTTGGTAGAGCTAAAGGAGATTGTACAATCTGATTGTAAGGTGTGTGGTGAGTTTAAGAAGGCACAGTATTGAGGGTTTTTCGTTCCCTTTGGCCCACTCCACCATGATCTTACTTGCTACACTGTCTTTTTGCTTATTTGGCATATATGTCTTGTCTGTCTCATGCAAAAATGGAGTAACAACTTTCAGGAAAAGATGTTCAAAACAAATGTGCTTCACATAATTTTTGTAGAGGGCTTTTTTGGTTTCCTTTGGACTTAACATTATTACAGTGCCTTGAAAAAGTATTCATACCCCTTGAAATTTTCCACATTTTGTCATGTTACAACCAAAAATGTAAATATATTTTATGTGATAGACCAACACAAAGTGGCACATAATTGTGAAGTGGAAGGAAAATGATAAATGGTTTTCAACATTTTTTTCAAATAAATATGTGAAAAGTGTGGAGTGCATTTGTATTCAGCCCCCCTGAATCAATACTTTGATGAACCACCTTTTGCTGCAATTACAGCTGCAAGTCTTTTTGGGGATGTCTCTACCAGCTTTTTACATCTAGAGTGTGACATTTTTGCCCATGTTTCTTTGCAAAATAGCTCAAGCTCTGTCAGATTGAATGAAGAGCATCTACAAACAGCAATTTTCAAGTCTTGCAACAGATTCTCAATCGGATTTAGGTCTGGACTTTGACCAGGCAATTCTAACACATGAATATGCTTTGATCTAAACCATTCCATTGTAGCTCTGGATGTATGTTTAGAATCGTTGTCCTGCTGGAAGGTTAACCTCCGCCCCAGTCTCAAGTCTTTTGCAGACTCTAACAGATTTTCTTCTAAGATTGCCCTGTATTTGGCTCCAACCATCTTCCTATCCAGTCTGACCAGCTTCCCTGTCCCTGCTGAAGAAAAGCATCCCCACAACATGATGCTGCCACCACCATGTTTCACGGTAGGGATGGTGTGTTCGGGGTGTTGTGCAGTATTAGTTTTCTACAACACATAGCGTTTTTCTTTTAGGCCAAAAAGTTCAATTTTGGTCTCATCTGACCAGAGCACCTTCTTCCACATGTTTGTTGTGTCCCCCACATGGCTTCTCTCAAACTGGAAACTGGATTTTTTATGGCTTTCTTTCAACAGTAGATTTCTTCTTGCCACTTTTCCATAAAGGCCAGATTTGTGGAGTGCACGACTAACAGTTGTCCTGTGGACAGATTCTCCCACCTGAGCTGTGGATCTCTGCAGCTCCTCCAGAGTTACCATGGGCTTTTTGGCGCTTCTCTAATTAATGCTATCTTTGCCCAGCCTGTCAGTTTAGGTGGACGGTCATGGCTTGGTAGGTTTGCAATTGTGCCATACGCTTTACATTTTCGGATGATGGATTGAACAGTGCCTCTGTGAGATGTTCAAAGCTTAGGATATTTTTTTATAACCTAACCTTGCTTTAAACTTCTCCACAACTTTATCCCTGACCTGTCTGGTGTGTTCCTCTGCCTTCATGATGCTGTTTGTTTGGAATCTTTGTTGAGGCAACCATTTCCCTTTAAAAAGTTGCTTTCTCACTGCCCTGGAAGGCTGTAGAATGTTACTAGCTAGCAAAGAAACAACATTTGGCTTAGTCAGCCAGTGAGAGAGTAACTACTGTACATAGGGAAGTGGTCACTTAATGACCCTGTCACTGGCAAGGCCTGATAAGGCCTTACCAGAATATGCAGGTAAGCTCTAAAGCTGGCAAAGCTTCAAAAAAGAGCTGTATGTGGCCATAGTATGCAACAAAAATGTAATGATAGTTTCTGTTTGCTTTTAATTCCAGCTGAGAATGAATACAGAGAAGTATGAAAATCTGTTATCAGAACGGGCAGTACAGTTTCGTGCTATCCAGAGACTCCTGTTAACCAGGTTCAAGGACAAAACGCCTGCTCCTCTTCAAAATCTGGATACCTTGCTGGATGGGACCTATAGGCAGGTAAGGCAGTATCATTTTTGCATCACACCTGAGTGTAAAATTTAAAGAGGTTTTCTAGCTTGCACGTAAAACACTTTATGGCAGATGGGACAAAGACCAGCCTCTAATGTTACTGTGGCTGTGCTTTGTGACTGGCTAAGCAGAGGAAGGGGAGGGGAAGGCAACAACATTGGAACTGTTCTGATGTGGCTTCCACTGTATCTGCAGCTCAGATGAGCTTAGAAACTGTTAGTAAATTCCAAAAACACTTACACATTTAAAGAGGAGGTCCACCTGAATTTTTTTTTTTTTAAAAGCCAGCAGCTACAAATACTGCAGCTGCTGACTTTTAAAAAATGGACACTTACGTGTTTCACTGCCCGGTTCCCTACTGCGCATGCGCGAGTAGCGCGGCACGCCGTCACTGGTCCCCGCTCTCTCCTGGGAACAGTGTGTTTCCCAGGAGACAGCGGGGGGAGGGGCGTGACTCCCGCGGGAGTCTATGCCCAGAAGTGGGTGCAAATACCTGTCATAGACAGGTATCTGCACCCCCCTCCCCCTGAAAGGTGCCAAATGTGTCACCGGAGGGGGGTAGGGTTCCGATAAGCGGAAGTTCCATTTTTGGTTGGAACTCCGCATTAACTTAAGTTTTAGAAATTAAAGGAAAAAAAAAAAAAAGAAACTGTAAATGCAGTCGGAGTTGGGCTTTACCCTTTGTAAAAAAAAAAGTTTATATATAGTACCTGATAGTAATGATTAAAGACACTTTTATATGATCTTTTAAATTAAAGTAAACACTCCCTAAGTGAAACATGGCAGCTGCTATTGCTAAAATCCTTCTGAAAATGTTAGTTACCTAGCTGTTATGTTTGCCCTCTGGCTTAGGAACTTTCGGAATCACTAATGTGGAGAACAGCAAAGTCAGGGGAGAGTCAGCAGTCCATATTTGCATATTTGCATATTTGTTTTGTGAGTGACTCAAAGTATTCATATAAGAAGGTCAGCATACCAGCCAAGCAACTAGTATAGCAACACATGGCAAAAGGTTTCCTTTAAAGTGTTACTAAACCCACAACAGTAAAATCAGTCTGTATGAGCAGTAAACCATGCTTGTTAAACTCACTGTGGAACCTAAGGGGTTAATACTCTGCCTTTTATAAAAAAAAGCTATTTGATCCTGTCTTCTCTGATCCTCCCCTTCTTCCAAAGTCCCTAATCTATCTGCTGATAGAACAGAGCTTTGGGGGCACTCTGCACATGCTCACTTTGGTGTGTATTACTAGAGAGTCTTTTTTTTGGGAGAGTGCATGTGATCAGCACAGGGCCAATCAGCACTGTCCGGACAGAGGATCAGAGTTCTTGCAGCCTCATAGGTCAATCAGGGGAGAATGAAAACTCCTCCTACAATCTTTAACCAGTGTACGGCTGGACACTGATAGAAGTCACAAGAATGCTATATATTGCTGATAGGAAATTTAGCCGTTTAGATTTTCTAAATCATTGCATCTCCATGTTCTGTGTACGGTGGGAGACCAATGTAGTAAATGCAGGGTCCTGTGTTTATTAACACTTAACAAAATTATGTTTTTCATGCTCAGTGATTCATCCGTTTATTTTATTTGGCATTATATAAAGTATTCTGAGCCCTGAATATCAAGTCCATGTTCAGATGGCAAATGATACCAGCAGATAACTGGTCGAAAAGAGGGATAGATTAGCTTTGGACAGTTTTAACCTATGCAGTTCATGCCCCTTTACCATCAACTGGCCAGTACATATAATCGCGATAATTTGCCCACATTTTAACCTTTGAAAAACGTATACCTTTCCTGAGAATTACGCTGTTAAAATGGAAAAGTCTGCTTGGGGAGGCTAGAGTTTCCACGCCAAAGGATAATAAGAAAAGGGCCACTGATGAAATAAAATTCAGATTTTTAGACTCAAATGAAGATATGGATCCCATGTGATTTCCCTCCCTTCTGTGCAATGAATCACATCACTGTCACTCTTATGCTAACCACCTGTTTAATAAATGGTGAACGTGCAAGATTTATACACACCTGCCAGCACTCTTGTCATCCTAAATCAAAATGAACAATCAAGCAATGAAAGAATCCCCCAAGTGTATTGATTTATGTGATCCTCTGAAAACAATATCCAAAAAAGAATAGGCTTTCATTATTCTGGGGCAGGGGTTCAGTACTGGGAACAGCATGATCATGAAATCTCTTTTTATTACAAACCTGATATCTCTGTAGTACTGCTCCTTGTTTAACTATCCCTCCCCTAGTATCCCTTTCTCGGCCCTTTTTGAGCACATCAAAAGAATATGATTGTTAACGTACTTTTGGTATATTTGAGTAATCCCGTTTGGTAAAACTGCATGTCAGCTATCTGACTGTTTTGTTATAATGCTTCTATGCTATTTTTATTTCATTTGATGTGCATTTTAATGATTTGTGAACCCCCTCCAGGTAATTTGGCACCTCTCTGCATTAACACAAAGGTCCCCCCTGAATATCTCAGGCCCATGGAAAACAATTTCCAGGGTGCTGCAGCATTCATTTATTTTTCATTTACACTACCTAATGAAATGAAATCCATTTGAATAGGTTTAAAATGATATATACTGCCATCATACTCAGAGAAGCTGTTATCTCAGTGATCAACAAATGAAGCAGCAGGTGAATAACAAGGTCGCAGGTCATTTTTTTGACTATAGGTGTCTAACAGGTGGTCCCACTGGAAAAGTTTGGTTTGTGTGAACAGGAATTGAAACAATGGTGCCAGATTTGTTGTTGAAAGGGGATGCATATTTTTTTCATATTTATTTTAGCGACAATGTGCACAAAAGAAATACACAAAGTTGCCATTACTACAATAGGTCTTATCTCAAATGAACATGGGAGACTACCGGCGTAATTCACCAAATTCAGAGTGGTTCATAAAAGTAGTAGCAATCAGTAATTGGCAACAAACCAAGCTACTGAATTTGCTGAGAACAAGATGGATACAAGGGTAAAAGTAAAAAGGTATGAGAGCCGGCCAGGACACAAGTCACAGGTGGGGAGAGAAATCTGACTTCCCACTAAAGGGTTTTATGTTTTTAAAGAGACATAAGAAAGAATAAAGGAGTAGAACGAGCGAAAGATGGGGTGAAAATGGGTGAAGTATGGGTTAATAAAAAAGTAGTATTTGGGAATGGCGGGTGGGCATAAAATGGTCCCCACCACATCTCTGGTTGCCCAAGATAGAGACAAGGAACTACAGGTATCTCTCAGAAGAACTAAACAGAGTCCAGTAAAAGCACGTCTTGTGGAAGCAGGCCGCTTGTTTCCTCAAGGATGAAGTAGAGTTCTCCATGCTTATTATTTCATTTGTCGATTTCATTCCCTGTGACATCGTGAGAGGAGACCGAGATTTTCATTGTGCAAGTATACATGCCCTGGCTGCATTAAGGAGGTGCCTCATCAATGAGTGTCAGTACTTCCACTTAGATAGCGGGCTAAGGTGGTGGAGGCATGCAGGCGGGTCCTGTTAAAGGAACAGACTAGTTAGGTCATGAATTGAGGCACATCTCTCCAGAAAGGGCAGATTCTCCGCCACTAAAAGATTTGTGATATCATACCCCAAGCTGTGCCACATCTCCAACAGGCGGGACTGATGTCTGGATATATGTGATATAGTCTAACTGGGACTCTATACCGCCGGGTGAGTAGCTTATAGCCTGATTCCTGGAGTCTTGAAGAGATGATGGACAAATGTAGGGCCAAATCCTTCTCCCATTCAGCAAAGAAAGAGAGGACATAATATTTCAGAGGGGAGATTAGCTTGGCATAGGCAATTGAGAGGCCGTGTCTGAGAGTTGTGGTTGAGACACAATCATGTTCAAAAGAGGTGGGTGGTGGGATTGAGGCTGGCTGTAGCTGCAGAGAGAGTAAATACTGTCTAATATGATGGGCATTGACTGGATGGTTGGGACAGAATTTTTAACTTCCATTTTCCCGAAAGTCTTGTAGCCTGAATTTGTTACCAGTTATAAATGAGCAAAATCTGGTGTCAATAAGAGAATGAGAGAATCCAGCTTCAAGTTGGTTATAAAAGAGAACTCTTAAGGGTGATTTTTAAAGTGGTACCCAAAATAGGGTGATCTCATACTGAGGTTGGACAAAAAAAATTGTGGCCGGGGGGCCTTCATGAAGGACCTGCAACCTCTTTTGTAGAATCTACACAGGGGGTCATCTTGAGACCCAGTGTGTAGGACATCAACATTAAAGGCATTGGGTAGACAGTGCCACAACCAGAAACCATGAATCAAATACAGTCAGAGATGGAGCCACTTATATATCCAGAATGCAAAAAAAAAAGTGGTTGTAAAGGGGAGGGCTGTGGCAGGGTCGTGGCAACTTTAGGCACCCCTGTGCTATCCAAGGGCCCAGGAGCACAATAAAAGGAGAAAGAACTGTGGTGCAAGAGGTGACACACTGGACACCCCAAATGCTAAACCATAAGCGAAAGGAGGGATCAATGTAAAAGTTAGACACTAAATGGTCCCACAGGAAGCTGATGTCAGACATCACTGCTATATCAGGTGGATGAAGTCCTCTGGCCATCAGTTGGAGAGCAGGGGGTGGGTCCAAAATTGACATGCATCCCACCAAATGATGTGAAGAATGAGCCCTAAAGATCCACCCAGGGGGATTATTAGTGAACTGGGCAGTGAACCCTCCTGTCAGCAAGGGCCTTAAAATTATTAGGGGATGTATAATTTTAAATCAAGCTAGGGAGAAAACACAAGCGCTTTCTAAGTGCAGCATGAAGGGAGTTTAATGTAGATAAATACAAGTGTTACTCACAAGAGTTAAAATAACACAGGCATGTAGCACTGTTGCTAAGGTCCTTGACACCCCAGTCCTGGGGGTGCCCGATGAATGGAACAGCTGTGTTCGGGTGATCGGGGAGCGTCGGGGGACTCCGATGCTTCCTGGGTCCTTGGAACGCATTGTTGGGCCTCCCTGACGTCACTTCCCGGATGTGATGTATGGATACTGGCGACGCGCTTGCGGAGCATGCACTCCTTCTTCAGGCCATCTTCACCGACACTCCCCAATCACACAGACACAGCCGTTCCATTTATCAGGCACCCCAGGACTGTGATGTCAAGGACCTCATCCACAGTGCTACATGTCTGGGTTATTTTAACTCTTGTGAGTAACACTTGTTTTTATATACATTAAACTCCCTTCATGCTGCACGTAGAAGGCGTTTGTGGCTTCTCCCTTGCTTGTCTTCCAGAGTTGCTTCTTGCTCTTGCACTGAACTGCCTCTACAATGAGCATTTTATATCTCAACGGACTTATATTTCATATGGACTGCCCTTTTTCCCACACTGAGCACCTGCATTTTGCGCCAATCATTGTTTATCCTGTCCCCATAATTTTAATTCAACCCTGTCCTGCCACAAGATGACCACTAAAGCCATCAGGAAGTTCTTATAACATGAAACTTTTATCTTTTTGTTGAAAATATCTTATATTCACCCAGTTCAGTATTACCTCCACACATTCTTACCATAATTTGAATGATGTCTTCAATTTCTAAAAATGCTTTGATTTTTGTACAGGGATTTCACAAAAGATTTTTGCATAGTTTACTTTTGTTATACTTTTTGCTACATTTTAAATGTATAACTTAGATATTGCAGTTTTCTGTATAAATCTTTTATAAACTGTTAGGAAAGCAGGCATAATTTTGTGACAGAATTCAGGAAAATTAAAAAAAAAACTTTGACAACCAACAATTTTCAGCATTTATAATCAGGTCTCACCCACTGAAAGGTATTCTAAACATATGACAACAGTGAATATCTATACATTAACAGCATCAAGGTGAATCTATTGAATATTACCATAAAAAGGTTTTCAAAGGAAATATCTCTCATTCTTTATAAAAAAAGAAAGTTTTGTTTTAGAAAACAAAACTGAAGTGTGTTTAAGCTTAATTTTGTCCACTATAGTTATTTCTTATGTACCAGTTATTGTAATTACACTTGAGAAGGAGACCTGTAGATCAGTTCCTATTGTGCTGCCTACACTTGACACTGACCTATTTTTCTTAGAAAAGAAATAGGAGATAGGACTTAGGACTATTCTGTGACCACTGCTTACAAAACCATTGATTGTTACTTTCTCTGTGCTCTACTAGAAAGATATAGAGTAATTATTTAAACTGGACGCCTTCTCCTCGTCAAGGGAAAGGAAGAAGCCGTTAGTTGCCGTAGAGGTTAGCCAGTGGTGTATGTTTAATGTCTTTCGTGGTGTTATCCCTGGCTTCCCTGCCAGGGATAAAGCCGACTTGGTCAACAGAAATTAATCTGGGGATCAGGGGGAGTAGGCGGTTTGCCAAGATTTTTGCGCAGAGCTTCACATCTACGTTGAGTAGGGAGATGGGGCGATAATTGGAGACCATCGTGGCGTCTTTGCCTGGTTTTGGGATTAGCGTGATGTGGGCTTCCAAGATATCCTTATTATGCAGGGAGGAGGAGGGTAAATTGTAAGGTATGAGAAAATCATGAACCGATATATTCAGCATAAGAAATTCTTCTTAGGTGTATATGTTGTAAGGTATATTGAGACAGAATATTGAGACAGAATATGTTTCTCTGAAAAATATGTGTAAGCAGGATGTGACTTTGTGGTCAAGCCTGTTTTGAGAAAATGTTCTTATCTTTCTTCTTCTTTAACTGTCAGTCATATGTTTAGAGTGACCACAATGCCCCCTTACGTTCTTTTCTTCCTGTTTCAATATTGTCAGTCATATGTTTAGAGTAACCGCAATAACGCCTAATGTCCTTATCTTCCTGTTTCAAATATCAGACACATGTTTAGTATGACCGCAATGACGCATGATATTCTTATTTTTAAATGACTACTTCTGCAAAAGCCTAAAACCTGTTAGTCTATTTTTGTTTAACTCATGATGTTTTTGCTTATTGCTGATTGGTTCATACGAGGGAGGCAACTTTCCTTGTTATGCATAAAAGAGATATGTTGCCAATAAACCAATATATTCTTGTATATCCATTCACTGTGTATGGTGTCTTGAATATCTGACCGGTCACAGAGTTACTTCCACAGATCCTGAGTCCAGCTCGAGCCAAGAGGGTCCAACAAAACCAGAATCTTTCATAAATCGTTAAAGGTCTTTACGAATTGAGGGACTAGGACGTTGGAGAAGGATTTGTAATAACTGGTTGTTAGGCCATCTGGGCCCGGGCTCTTGCCTGGTTTTAGCTGTTTTAAGGCCATGAGGGCTTCGTCAGTCGAAAGAGGTAGGTCCAGGTCCGTCAAGTCATCTGAGTTAATCGGGGATATGCTGTATTTGGATAAAAAATCAGTTATGATTTTGGATCGGTCCGGGGAGGGGCCAGTCAGCCGTGGTTTGGGTAAGTTATACAATTTGGAGAAATATGACACAAAGTGGCTAGCTATGTCTTCTGTATGGGCTACACTAGTATCGGCCGGGGTTCTGATAGTATGTATGGTATAGGCATTTTTTTTCTTTTGTAGGGCTCTCGTCAGTAATTTCCCTGCCTTATTACCAAATTCGTAGAATAGCTTGTGTGTTAAAGCGTATTTACATTTCAGTGTCCTTTGGAGTTCTTCTAACAATTCTTCCCTAGCTATTAGGAGTTCAGTGAGGCATTTGTTGGCTAGGGAGAGTCTATGCGTGTGTTCAAGTGCCTTGATATGGTTGAACAATTCTTCAATGCACGCCTTCCTGAGCTTGTTCCTTTTGGCCATTAAAGAGATAATCTCGCCTCTGATGACGCATTTATGGGCGGCCCAAGTAACTGTAGGGGAAGTGTCCCCAATGGCATTCTCTGTGAAAAATTGTGAAAGTCGTTCAGACAACTTTTGGGCATTATCCACATCTAGCAATAGTGAGTCATTAAGGCGCCAGATCGCAGATCTGGTGTGCCACAATGGGAGCGTTAGAGTCATTGTGATAGGGTGGTGGTCCGAAAGGAACATAGGCTCAATTGTGGCTTCTGCGAGCAAAGTGAGGTAGTTTTGTGTAATGAAAAAGTGATCAATTCTGGAGTACTTGGTATGAGGAGGGAAAAAAAACTTGAAATCTTTTACCGTCGTGTGTAGAGTGCGCCAGGTGTCATGTAGGGTCAAGGTGCTAAGTTGTGATTTTATCTTGCGGAGGGCTCTATACGTTAGACATGTAGATCCGTTAGAGGTGTCTAGGGAATAAACTAGTGGGACATTGAAGTCACCGCCAACAATCAGAGTGCCGGAGTGAAAGGCAGTGAGTTGGTGTAGGGTTTTGCAAAAGAAGGTAACCTGTTGCGAGTTCGGGGCATAAATGTAGGCTATGGTGATGGGTTGGTCGTGAAGCCTGCCCTTGAGGAAGAGATATCTACCCTGGATATCTCTCTGAACCTCTGTGACCTGAATGGGGCAGTGTTTTGATATCAATATAGAGACTCCTTTGGATTTTGCAACATCGTTGGTCGCGTGAAAAACTGTCGGGAAGTGATGGTTATGGAGCTTGGGGATATTGTTCGAATGAAAGTGAGTTTCTTGAATGAGAGCGATGTGCATCTTGGCTTTCTGGAGAGTATACAGCAATTGTGAACGTTTTTCAGGAGTGTTGAGTCCGCGAATGTTGAGCGAATAAAATGTAATCTGTGTTGGGATACGTGTTCCCTGTGAGACAGAGATGTGAGAATTGATATTACCGTAATTTTTTAGGGGGAGGAGAAGGAAAGGGGGGGAGGGGCAACTAACAGCCCGCAAGAGAGCAGTAGCCGGATGTATTTGCAAGGGATATACCGATGAGGGGGAGGATTATGTCCAACCTCCTCAGAAGGGGAAGTTCAATCGGAGAGTTACAGCGCGTAGAGGGTGTCCACACACCTGACGGAGCGTTCGCACCACTATACGCAACCGTGTTGGGGTTGACCAATACCAAGGCTGAGGAGAGTGTTTAAATGTATGTAAAACGTACATAGGAGGTGTCCCACCACCTCAGGGTGTCCTATGCAGCTAAATGGGAGGAACAAGCTGCCGCTAAAGGTATGGGAGGAGGCATTCAGTGTGAGTCTAATAATTGATTTAGTGAGGATAAAGGAATTTCTGCAGATATGCCACATCCACAGCGGGTGTGTAGTGCCTGGTACAGGTATTGGCATTACAGTGGGTCTTGTCACCATGTCGGAATACCAGCTGATAATCAGCGAGGGTACACCATCATGTGGACTATGTGCCAGCTAAGTTTGGGAGGTATGGATCATGTAACCTCATAAAACATTCTATCCTAAACAATAGTCAAACCTTTAACAATTAACTAAACACCTGTGGAAGAAAAAGTAAGGAGCCACTTAGGTATACAACAATTTCAACCAAATAATAATGAAATGGCATTAAAGGGCCAAGTACCCACTGCAAAAGTCCCAACATTGCAAGTGGTGTCAGCCCGCCAACCTACCCATCTTGTGGCCGTCCAGGAGCGAGGATGGGTAAACGGCATAGATGCTCATTTGAGAGTGGGAGCAGGGGCCCTCGTGGGCTAGTATCAGTGACCGAGAGAACTACAGAGTCTTTGAAAAACCTGAGAATGGTAAGACTCTATGTTCATTGCGGGCTTATGGGGGAAAGTCACAAGCAAACGGGGAGAAGTTCTACACAGTGAACGACAAAGGGGGGATATTCTGCAGCAATCTTTGTGTAGGGCATGCGTCAATCCAGTAGTCCCTGCGATGGAAGTGACAAAGTAGGTCTGAGTGAGGGGGGAGAAGAAGCCGGTTAAAGGAGGGGGAAGACCGGGTTCCCTCCGGTTGGTTTTGCCCTCCGTGTCTCCATAACCAGATGTTCAAGAGTGGGGGACGACCTCAGTGGGCAGCAGAGGAGTTCATGGCCGGGGATCAAGGCGTATAAGGGTGCATGCTCTAAGTTCGTCTCCTACAGCGTATCAGTAAGTTCAGGCAGACCAGGGAGAAGGCGGGAGAAGGCATGCTAGATGAGTTGCAGGGGTGAGCTTTCTTTATCGTACACCACGGGACACAGAGCTAGTCATTACATAATGGGTTAAGGGTCACCAGCGGTGATTGGACACTGGCACAACCAATGGAAGACAGTTCCCCTCCATATAACCCCTCCCATCAGGGAAGTACCTCAGTTTTTTCGCCAGTGTCGAAAGGTGTTGGACGCGTTAGGAGGTGCTAAAGGAAAGCTCTACCAAAGAGACCCTCTGGGGGTAAAAGAGCTATGCTTTCGGATCCATCCAAGACGCCTACAAATGAGCTGAATCTGGATGGGATCCGGGCCTCATCCATGAGGCGTCGCCTGTAATGTCTCTCTTCGGAGGACTGGGCTCTAAGATCCAGCACTTTCGCTATTTCGCTATAAAGTCCTGGTAAGAGTCTTGTACAAGGCCCAGGGGAGAGGTATCCTTTAAATAGGAACCCATATCCCTGAAGGTTGGCACACATAGCCCACCGTGAAGGGTGAAGTTTGGTATCTGTCTGAAAACTTTCAGCAGAAAAACCTGCGGCGTGGATAAGGTGAGATTAGAAGGTCCATAACTAGGTTGGGACCTTTTTCAAAAAGTGGATGTCTTCTTTTTTTCCACCACTGGGGGGAGTAAAGAGCTGAATATACTCACCTCACTCTGTTCAGTGTCGGCTTCGGCGAAGTACACTGCTCGTCACCTCCGCTGCTGAGCTTGCTTGAGCACCCCGCTCCTCCTTCCGGTGGCCGATACAGACACCTGCAGATGCAGGTAAGTGGGGACAGGGGCTGATGAGAGTCCTCTCTCACTATGGCCACCACCATAGCGCTAAAGGCCGCGCGCGGGAGCGCGCTTTATCGGAGGGGGGGGGGGGGCGAGGCGTGCGCGGGCACGTGGCGCGCGCAGGCACAGAAACGGCGCCAAATTTAAAAGACTGTCAGTGTAAAAAGCACTGCAGCAGCAAGCAAGCTCGTTAGTTCTCTTGTTCCTGGCAGAGAAACACAGCAGCTATACAGGGACGTAAGACTCCATGTGGTTGGATTGGGTACTTCCTAGAAGACATCCATGTTATGCATAGTTATGTGTTAAAAGTTGCATACTTAATGTATTTGCTAAACTGAACACGGTAGTATATGCATTTAGGTACCTTGTATTTTGTCTAAACAGTAAGCCTTCCAGGGGAAGTAATGCGGACAAAAAGAGATAAAAGAGCACCGCCGCCTGAGACAGGGGGCTCTAGCTGTGCTGACTCGGTACCTTCCTCTCCTGTGTTGCCAAAAGCACCTGTACAGGATGAGCCATTACCTCTGTCAGGTATGGCGGCTTCCCCAGTGAAGCCTGGGCCTGCATATGTCACTGAGGACACTTTATCAGCTGCCCTAAATAATCTGGAGGAGAAAATTGCTACTTTAATCGCTAAATCCTCTAAAAAGGACAATAAGCGAAGCAGATCTCCTCCAGTATTGGACCTCCCTTCAGAAGTACCTGAGGAGGAGGAGGATGAGGAGGAGGCTACATCAGCAGAGGATGAGGAGTCAGACGGATCAGGGATATCGGATGAGGCGTGCGAGCTGCATTTAGGTTACCCTCTTTGGAGGTAACAGAATCACCTGTCTCCTCCCTAGGATCATTAAGATCCCTGCAAGGTGCATGCTCCTTCCCGGTTCATCCGTTACTAGAGGATCTATTGTACGCAGACTGGCAACATCCAGATAAGCGTTTTTCACCTCCAAAAAAGTTTAACATTCTTTATCCTATGGAGGAAATTTTTTTAAAGAAATGGAGCCTGCCTACGGTAGATGCGGCTATTTCTTGTGTAAATAAAAACCTGACATGTCCAGTGGATAATGTACAAGTGTTTAAAGATCCTTCTGAGAAGAAGTTGGAATCCTTACTGAAATCCTCCTTCCTTTTGGCCGGCTCAGTTATCCAACCTGCAGTAGCAGCAGTCGGTATGTGTCAGGTCGTCAGCCAACAGGTAAAGCAGGGGCTGAAGGAGCTGCCTTCAGAGCAGGCTAAAAATTGGGAGAATTTGCCTAAAGCCTTATGCTTCACAGTGGATGCCATGAGAGATTCTATCATACAGGCATCACGCCTTACACTCCAGCTGGTACAGATGCGCAGAGTACTTTGGCTTAAGCATTGGTCAGCGGAAGCCCCATGCAAAAAGTTGTTGGCAAGTTTCCCGTTCCATGGCGAATGCCTTTTTGGGGAAGATTTAGAAAGATATATCCAAAAGATATCAAGTGGTAAAACGACACTTTTACCTGAGAGAAAGAAAAACAAGAGACCTTGTTTTAAACACACTCTCTCCCCAGCTCCCGGGAAATCTGACTCCAGCCAGTGGCGACGGCCTTTTCAGCCGCCCAAAAAAGCCAAAGAACAGGCTCAGAAGAACAAGAAGCCGTGGGGTTCAAGAGCTAATAAGCAAGCCCCCAAAACCTCTCATTGAAGGGGCGCCCCCGCTCGGCCGAGTGGGGGGAAGGCTTCGTCAGTTCTCAGCGACTTGGCGGACAGAAACCCAGGACAAATGGGTGGTATCCACAATATCCTCAGGGTACAGACTGGAATTTCGAGAGATCCCATCTTCTCAATTCCGAAGTTCAAGACTCTCCAAGGATCCACAAAAAAGAGGATCCTTCTTCAAAGGTTTGAATCACTTAATAGCTCAAGGTGTGGTTACAGAGGTACCCCAAAAGGAGCAAGGTTCAGGTTTTTACTCAAACCTCTTTGTGATTCCAAAACCGAACGGAGAAGTCAGACCCATCCTGGATCTAAAAAATCTAAACCAGTTTCTGAACGTTCGCCATTTTCGAATGGAAACGATTCGATCCGTGGTCGCTACTTTAAAAGGCGGAGAATTCATTGCGTCCATAGATATCAAAGACGCATATCTACACATACCAATCCTCCCCGCTCACCAAAGATTCCTAAGGTTTGCGGTAGAAGATCGCCACTTTCAATTTGTGGCCCTGCCATTTGGTGTAGCCACCGCGCCCAGAGTATTCACAAAGGTGCTAGCTCCTCTGTTAGCAAACCTAAGAACACGGGGCATTGCGGTAACGGCCTATCTAGACGATCTACTATTAATAGATCAGTCAAAGGAGGGATTGGATCACGCTGTAGACACTACAGTAGGATACCTGGAGCATTTAGGATGGATTATAAACTTACAAAAATCCTCTCTCCAGGCCCAAAGAAGGATAGTGTACCTGGGCATGATCATAGATACAGCCCAAAACAGGGTATACCTGCCAGAGCCAAAGATACAGTCTCTGAAAGACCTGATCCACAAGGTCAAAGCAAACAAGAGGCCATCTATTCGCCTTTGCATGAGACTATTGGGAAAGATGGTAGCCTCCTTCGAGGCGGTCCCTTACGCCCAGTTTCATTCGAGACTACTTCAAGGCAATATTTTAGCCTCCTGGAACAGGAAGAGCCAAGCTCTGGATATACCCATGCGCCTGTCCTCACAAGTACGCCACAGCTTCAATTGGTGGCTAGAAGCCAGGAATTTACGGAAGGGAAAGTCCTTCCTCCCAGTGGCCTGGAAGGTGGTATCTACGGATGCCAGCCTATCGGGCTGGGGTGCAGTATTCGAGGAGGCTTCTACCCAGGGAACCTGGGCCAAGACTCAGGGGATCCTGCCCATCAATGTGCTAGAGATCCGGGCGGTATATCTAGCCCTCAAAACCTGGACATACAGGTTACAGGGCTACCCAGTTCGGGTTCAATCCGACAATGCTACGGCAGTAGCTTACATCAATCACCAAGGAGGCACCCACAGTCGGGCAGCCCAAAGAGAGGTGAACCGGATCTTGGCATGGGCAGAAGAGCATGTACCTTGCATCTCTGCAATCTTCATTCCAGGGATAGAAAACTGGCAAACAGACTACCTGAGTCGTCAGCAGCTGCTACCAGGAGAGTGGTCTCTTCACCCAGAGATCTTTCAGGCCATATGTCTGAGATGGGGAAACCCAGATGTAGACCTGCTAGCTTCCAGGTTCAACAAGAAATTGGACAACTTTGTGTCCAGAACAAGAGATCCTCTAGCCTACGGGACAGACGCTCTAATAACTCCATGGAATCAGTTCTCACTGATCTATGCATTCCCTCCGATCCCTCTTCTACAAAGACTGCTTCGCAGGATCAAGGAGGAGGGAATACCAGTAATCCTAGTGGCCCCAAACTGGCCCAGGAGGCCTTGGTATGCCGAGATCGTAAAAATGGCGATAGGAAGGCCCTGGAAGCTTCCACTTCGACACGACCTGTTGTCACAGGGTCCAGTATTCCACCCTTCCTTACAAAGGCTAAATTTGACGGCCTGGCTGCTGAGACCCACATTTTGAAAAAGAGAGGGGTCTCTGGCCTGGTTCTTTCTACGCTCATTAATGCTAGAAAGCCAGCCTCCAGACTCATCTATCATAGAGTCTGGAAAGCATTCGTTTCCTGGTGTGAATCCAGAAGTTGGAATCCTCTGAAATATGAAATAAGTAGGATTCTTGCTTTTTGCCAGTTAGGAGTGGATATGAAATTAGCCCTTAGCACCATCAAAGGGCAAATATCGGCTCTATCAGTCTTCTTTCAGAGACCATTGGCATCTCACTCCCTAGTTCGGACATTCATTCAGGGGGTACTGAGGATAAATCCTCCAGTCAGGTCTCCCTTGTGTCCATGGGATTTGAATTTGGTATTGTCAGTGTTGCAAAAGCAACCTTTTGAACCTATTCGCCATATTCCTTTAATTATATTAAGTAGGAAATTGGCCTTTCTGATTGCTATAGCTTCTGCTAGGAGAGTATCAGAGCTAGCAGCTCTTTCTTGTAAAGAGCCTTATCTAATTTGTCACAAGGACAAGATCGTACTACGACCCCATCCGGCTTTTCTGCCTAAGGTGGTGTCGGCTTTTCACTTGAATCAAGACATTGTTCTGCCTTCCTTTTTTCCAAACCCGCGGACGGCGGGGGAAAAATTATTACACTCTCTAGATCTAGTGAGAGCGGTAAGGGTGTATCTGCAAGCAACCGCTCAGATACGTAAAACAGATGTTTTGTTTATTTTACCAGATGGTCCCAAGAAGGGCCAAGCGGTATCAAAATCCACCATTTCCAGGTGGATTAGACAAGTAATTGTTCAAGCTTATGGTTTAAAGAACAGGACTCCTCCTTTTCCTGTTAAGGCGCACTCTACCAGGGCGATAAGTGCTTCATGGGCAGTGCACCACCAGGCTTCGATGGCTCAGATCTGTAAGGCTGCAACTTGGTCCTCAGTCCATACATTTTCCAAATTCTATCAAATAGATGTGAAAGGACATGAGGATTCCGCCTTCGGGCGAAGTGTGCTGCAGGCAGCAGTATAGGGCTTCTGGTCCGCAAGCGGTCGGTTTGATCTGTGTCTCCCCCCCTTCATATGAGCATTGCTCTGGGACGTCCCATTATGTAATGACTAGCTCTGTGTCCCGTGGTGTACGATAAAGAAAATAGGATTTTTATAACAGCTTACCTGTAAAATCCTTTTCTTGGAGTACACCACGGGACACAGAGGTCCCACCCTTCTTATGGGAACCTTACTGCTTTGCTACAAAACTGAGGTACTTCCCTGATGGGAGGGGTTATATGGAGGGGAACTGTCTTCCATTGGTTGTGCCAGTGTCCAATCACCGCTGGTGACCCTTAACCCATTATGTAATGACTAGCTCTGTGTCCCGTGGTGTACTCCAAGAAAAGGATTTTATAAAATCCTATTATTTAGGTAGGCCTAAGGGTGGTGAGTTATGAGTGGAAGGCATACCTTGTCCGCAATGACTGTCAGGGTGACGCTTGGCCAGTCCGAAGGTTACCGGATGGGCGAAAAACGAGGAGATTCAACCTGTCTTGTTTCTCCAGGGATGATCCCCTTTGTCATCAGCTGCATTGAGAAGATGGGCTGTATGGTTCGACATTGTAGGGAGTGCAGAGAGAAGCGGTGCTCTTGTCGGGTGCTAGCGTCATCACAGCACGACGGTTGTTGTGGTTTCTTGTTTCTGGTGAGTCAAGGCCGGGAGAACGGAAGGAAGAGTGACCTCCTCCATGAGGTCGCAGGGTGGTATGGGTAGTGTAGTTCAGTAGTCTGGAATAGGCTTGTCCTCTCCGATAGGCAGGCGAGCTGAGTGTCGGGTATAGCGGCTTGTGATAGAATGAGAGTCAGAGGGTGAGCACGAAGCCGCAATCTTCCACAGTGGGTAATGTGAAGGAAAACATAAGAACTAAAACAGTGCGTACACAAAAGTAACTGGAAATAAACTTAATTGAACACAGTTGAACGATAGTTACTGTATCTCCGGAACAGAGGAAAGGCACAGGTAGATCAGCGATCTCAGCGTGACCTCCTGGAGCTTGGGGAGTCTGAGGGACTGAGGTCCTGATGGAGATTGCGGGACACAGTGTGGTGCCTGGAGCCCGACGGGGATCGTCTCCTACGATATCTGGTGGCCTGGGTCTCCATGGCTTCCTCCGGCTTTGCTCACCGCATGTCGGAATTTTGCATAACAGTCCGGGACTGCCATTTAAGAAATACCCAGGGTCTCACAGAATGAAGGCAGGTCTTCAGGCACTCTTAGCAGCGCTGTGTGGCCTTGAGCTGTGGCCGACAGGCAGAAGGGGAATTTCCACTTATATCGGATACCCTTAGTACAAAGGGTATCCAGTAGGGGCTTGAGGTCACGGCGGTGTTGCAGCGTGATGCCCGACAGGTCTTAAAATAGCTGGATAGGTACCGCTTCATGGGTGAGTTGTTGGCCCCTTGCCTGTCTAAGGTTGTCCTCCTTCAGATTGTAGTCCACTAAACAGCAGACTATGTCCCTTGGTGTCACGTACCTGATGGTAGTGAGCCCGAATTGCAGGGGACGGCCTCCCTTACGGCTCCCACTCCCGGCCCCCTGGTAAGGTAACAGTTGGCACAGGAGTAAGGAGTGGCACGGGTGCCTGGCAGGATCAACTGTGGTGAGGTGGTGATTCAAACACCCGGAAGCTTCCTTGCAGAATACCGGAACTGGAACGGCTGGCAGGCTGGATCGGAAGTAGCACAGCAGACTGGATCGGCCTCGCAGACTGGATCGGAAGAAGCACAGCAGACAGGATCAGCTAGCAGGTAGGTTCAGCTTAGCAGGCTGGATCTGGGACAGCTCAGCAGACTGGATCGGTCTCGCAGACTGGATCGGAAGAAGCACAGCAGACAGGATCAGCTAGCAGGCAGGTTCAGCTTAGCAGGCTGGATCTGGGACAGATCAGCAGACTGGATCGGTCTCGCAGACTGGATCGGAAGAAGCACAGCAGACAGGATCAGCTAGCAGGCAGGTTCAGCTTAGCAGGCTGGATCTGGGACAGCTCAGCAGACTGGATCGGTCTCGCAGACTGGATCGGAAGAAGCACAGCAGACAGGATCAGCTAGCAGGCAGGTTCAGCTTAGCAGGCTGGATCTGGGACAGCTCAGCAGACTGGATCGGTTTAGCAAACTGGATCGGAACCAGGAACAGGGTAGGAAACAGGCCGGGTCAGATATCAGGCGGGCAGCAGAAGTACAGGATGCAGGCAAAGGGTAGTCACAACAAGCCGGGGTCGGGTGCAGGCAGATAACAGGTTGGTCGAGGTAAGCCGGGTCTTTTAGCACAGGTATGGTCTCAGATCAGGGTTTAGCACACAACGCTGTAGAGCAGACAGCAGGGACTGTCTGTAAATGACAGGTTTAAATAGTCTCTCTGGCGCCACCCGCTGGACGCACGCGCGAACGGAGACCAGGAAGTCCGGGGCGCCTGTTTCTGGCAGGATCTCCATGACATTGCCCCCCCCCAAGGGGCAGCCTCCGGATGCCCATCCGGGCAAACTTTTCAGGGTGAGACCTTTTAAAGGACTGTACCAGACTCTTAGCGTGGATGTTCCCCTCAGGCTCCCAAGAATTCTCTTCGGGTCCATACCCCTTCCACTTTATCAAAAACTGGTTCTGGTTCCTTCTCTTCCTGTAATCCAGGATAGCCTCTACTTCAAACTCCTCTTCCCCGTCTATAATAACAGGGTCAGGGGTAATAGAGCTTCGGCCAGGAAAGGGATTGGAAATAGATGGTTTCAACAGTGACACATGGAATACTGGGTGGATCTTCAGTGAATCCGGGAGTTCCAGTTCAAAAGCCACTTCATTGATTTTCCTTTTAACCGGAAAAGGTCCTAGGAACTTGGGACCCAATTTCTTTGAAGGGCATGCCATCCTCAAGTTCACTGTAGACAGCCACACCAGGTCACCGGGTACCAGTACCAACTCACCCCGTCTCTTCTTGTCAAAAGTTAATTTGTTGTGTTCCTGGGTCCTGGTCATAGTTTCCTGCAAAAGTTGGTTATTGGTGGAAAAGAAATTTATTTTCTCCTGTACTGCTGGCACCGCACATTCGGGAAGAGAATTGGGTAGGAATGAAGGGTGAAAACCAAAGTTGGCAAAGAACGGGGTCTGCTTGGTGGCGGAGTGGATGGAGTTGTTGTAGGCGAATTCGGCCAAAGGAAGCAGGGAAATCCAATTATCTTGTGTAAAAGAGGAGAAGCAGCGCAGGTACTGCTCCAGAGTTTGGTTAGTCCTCTCAGTCTGTCCATTGGTCTGGGGGTGATAGGCGGAAGAGAATGACAGTTCTATATCCAAGGCCTTACCGAGGGACCTCCAGAAGCGGGAGGTGAACTGTACCCCTCGATCTGAAACAATGTTGGCTGGTACCCCGTGGAGTCTGACGATTTCCTTGATAAATGCCTGTGCTGTTTCAGGGGCAGAGGGAGTGCCTTTCATCGGAATAAAGTGTGCCATTTTGGACAGACGATCGACTATCACAAAGATAGTGGTATGATCTTCTGCTGGAGGTAACTCGACAATGAAGTCTATGGATAACATCCTCCATGGTCTGTCTGGAACAGGCAAAGGTCTTAATAAGCCCCAGGCCTTGGTTCTATGAGTCTTGTTCCTGATGCAGGTAGTGCAGGACTCCACAAATTCTTTACAATCTTCCCGTAATTGAGGCCACCAAAAGGTACGCTGTACCAAGTCGGTGGTCTTCGCTATGCCAAAGTGCCCGGCTAATGCATGGTCGTGGCAGAGTTCCAGGACAGATACTCGTAGATCCTCGGGGATATAGATCTTGTCCTTATGCCAGAGCAACCCGTCCTTAACCTGCAGTTCCAATTCAGAAGAGGGCAACTGCCCTGCGGAGGCTTGTTTAAGTCTGGAGAGCAGGTTTTCCTGAAGCAAGAGGAAATTCCCAGGGGCAAGGATGGTATCCGGAAGAGAAACTTCTTTGGGTTTGTGAAACATCCGAGACAAGGCGTCAGGCTTAGTGTTCTTGGAGCCTGGACGATACGTGACATGGAACGAAAACCTGGAGAAAAAGAGCGCCCATCTGGCCTGTCGTGGTTTCAGTCTCTTTGCGGATCTCAGATATTCCAGGTTCTTATGGTCAGTAAATATCAGAATTGGATGGGCAGCTCCCTCCAGCAGATAGCGCCATTCTTCTAGCGCAGACTTAATCGCCAGCAACTCCCGATCCCCCACATCGTAGTTCCTCTCTGCTGTTGACAACTTGCGTGAGAAGAAGGCCACTGGGTGCAGCAGGGCCTTGGTTCCTTGTCTCTGGGACAATATTGCCCCTACAGCGATTTCGGATGCGTCTACCTCGAGGACGAATGGCAAAGAGGAATCCGGATGCTTTAAGACGGAGGCAGAGGTAAAAAGTCCCTTAAGGGCCTCAAAGGCCTTTTGGGCCTCGGAGGACCAATGGAAGCGGTTCCCCTGTTGGGTTAATTGAGTGATTGGTGCAATGATGGCCGAGAATCCTCTGATGAACTTGCGGTAAAAATTAGCAAAACCGACAAAACGTTGGATTCCCTTCTTGTCTGTAGGGACTGGCCAGTCTAGGATTGCAGCAATCTTCTGGGGGTCCATCTCGATGCCCTCACTGGAGATGATTAATCCCAAGAATGGTATACTTCCCTGCTCGAACGCACATTTTTCGGCTTTCGCATATAGGCCATGTTGTCGAAGCCGGGCTAACACACTCTTGACATGTCTGCGATGGGATTCGAGGGAGGAAGAGAAAATTAATATGTCGTCTAGATAGACGATAACAAATAAGTCCAGAAAGTCCCGAAGGGCATCATTAATGAAGTATTGAAACGTGGCGGGGGCATTGCACAACCCGAAAGGCATCACCAAATACTCGAAGTGCCCAAATCGAGTACGGAAAGCAGTCTTCCACTCATCTCCGTCCCTGATGCGGACCAAATTATAGGCTCCACGGAGATCAAGCTTGGTGAAGACATTGGCAGCCCTCAGTCTCTGGAATAACTCTGGCATCAAAGGAAGGGGATAACGGTTCTTCACCGTAATTTTATTTAATTCGCGGTAATCCACGCAAGGACGAAGGGTATGGTCCTTTTTCTTGACGAAAAAGATGCCCGCGCCTGCTGGAGACGTGGATGGGCGAATAAACCCCTTCTTCAGGTTCTCGTCAACGTATTCCCTTAGTGCCCCCTGTTCAACCTCTGTCAACGGAAAAATCCTTCCAAATGGGATTTCAGCCCCAGGTAATAGTTCAATGGGGCAGTCGTAGGCTCGATGGGGTGGTAGAACCTCCGCCCGTTGTTTACTGAATACATCCAGGTACTCATGATAGACTTCTGGAATAGACTGACGTAATTCAGCTTCTGAATCCAGGCAGAGCAGGTTAGACGGCCCATGAGGGGCGTGAGAGCCACAGAACTGCTGGCAGTAAGGTGACGAAAAGGTGACTTCCCCTGTGGCCCAGTTGATGGCAGGATTGTGAGCTTGCAGCCAGGGCATACCGAGGATCACAGGGAATAATGGAGAAGAGATGATGTCCATACGTAACAGTTCGTGGTGGGAGCTGGAAATGACAGCAGAAATAGGAGCAGTCTCTAGAACTACAGGGCCGGATTTAATAGCAGACCCATCAGCCAGGTGAACAGAGAGTCCATGGGTCTTGGGAAGGAGAGGAATCCGATGTTTAGCAGCGAATGAAGAGTCCATGAAACAACTGCAGGCCCCAGAATCAATAATGGCGGGGGTTGGTAGGGTCTTTCCTGAAAGCTGCAATGAGACTGAAAGGGCCAGGTGAGATGGGGTCTTGGCTATAGGACCCGTGTATTCAGGAATCATAGAGAGACATTTACGTAGCTTCAGAGGGCAGTTCCTAACGTAATGTCCGGGCCCTCCACAATACAGACACAGATTGTTCATCCGACGACGTTGTCGCTCCTCCGGGGTAAGGGAAGGACGAAGAACCCCAAGCTGCATGGGCTCAGGTGCGTTGGGTGCGGAAGCTGGTGATGCAGCGGGTACTGTGTGCAGGTGACTTGGAGCCCTTGGGAGCATCCAGGTTGGGTGAGAAAACCCTGTAGCTCTCTCAGCCCTTCGTTCTCTTAGGCGTCGATCGATCTGTATGGTTAAATCGATCAACGCATTCAAAGTCTGTGGCACCCCAACTCTAGCCAGCTCATCTTTCAGAGAATCAGAGAGTCCCATGCGAAACTGGTGACGGAGAGCGGCATCGTTCCAGTCTGTATCTGCGCTCCACCGCCTAAACTCGGCCACGTAGTCCTCTGCCGCCCTGCGTCCCTGCTGAAGGGTACGCAAAGCCGCTTCTGCAGTTGCTGAAAGCTGGGGATCCTCGTATAGCTGAGCCATAGCGTCAAAGAAGGAGGCAAGGTTGGTCAGAACTATGTCCTTTCGTTCCAGGAGACGGTGGGCCCAGGCTTGGGGGTCCCCGGTAAGCAGGGAAACCACAAAGCCCACTTTAGTGATTTCCAGAGCGAAGGTTCGTGGCTGGAGGGTGAAGTATAGTTCGCAGGAGTTGCGAAAAGCCCTAAAGCTACTTCGATTTCCGGAAAATCTTTCGGGTGCAGGGACCCTAGGTTCTGGAGGAAGCATTACTATTGTTTGGGTTGGCTCAGTCCCAGAGTAAGAGGTGGAAGCATGGGGAAATCCTTGGGTTCCGGTAGCGTTGGGAAGAACCAGTAACCGTTCTTCCAGCCGGGTGTAGTTTTGTTGAAGGTCCTTGACTGCTTCGGTTAGATCTGTCAGATGCTGACACAGATCTTCCATAGGGGAGGCTCCCTGCTCAGGCTCAGGCATGGCTGTCTGCTACTGTCACGTACCTGATGGTAGTGAGCCCGAATTGCAGGGGACGGCCTCCCTTACGGCTCCCACTCCCGGCCCCCTGGTAAGGTAACAGTTGGCACAGGAGTAAGGAGTGGCACGGGTGCCTGGCAGGATCAACTGTGGTGAGGTGGTGATTCAAACACCCGGAAGCTTCCTTGCAGAATACCGGAACTGGAACGGCTAGCAGGCTGGATCGGAAGTAGCACAGCAGACTGGATCGGCCTCGCAGACTGGATCGGAAGAAGCACAGCAGACAGGATCAGCTAGCAGGCAGGTTCAGCTTAGCAGGCTGGATCTGGGACAGCTCAGCAGACTGGATCGGTCTCGCAGACTGGATCGGAAGAAGCACAGCAGACAGGATCAGCTAGCAGGCAGGTTCAGCTTAGCAGGCTGGATCTGGGACAGCTCAGCAGACTGGATCGGTCTCGCAGACTGGATCGGAAGAAGCACAGCAGACAGGATCAGCTAGCAGGCAGGTTCAGCTTAGCAGGCTGGATCTGGGACAGCTCAGCAGACTGGATCGGTCTCGCAGACTGGATCGGAAGAAGCACAGCAGACAGGATCAGCTAGCAGGCAGGTTCAGCTTAGCAGGCTGGATCTGGGACAGCTCAGCAGACTGGATCGGTTTAGCAAACTGGATCGGAACCAGGAACAGGGTAGGAAACAGGCCGGGTCAGATATCAGGCGGGCAGCAGAAGTACAGGATATAGGCAAAGGGTAGTCACAACAAGCCGGGGTCGGGTGCAGGCAGATAACAGGTTGGTCGAGGTAAGCCGGGTCTTTTAGCACAGGTATGGTCTCAGATCAGGGTTTAGCACACAACGCTGTAGAGCAGACAGCAGGGACTGTCTGTAAATGACAGGTTTAAATAGTCTCTCTGGCGCCACCCGCTGGACGCACGCGCGAACGGAGACCAGGAAGTCCGGGGCGCCTGTTTCTGGCAGGATCTCCATGACACTTGGAGGGTCTGTGTCTCTGCCCCTGGGTCTCAGAGCGGGTGGATACGTTCCATGGCAATGGGGGTTTGCGGGAGTCTGTCAAGGATGCCGTTAAAGAGGCTAGTTACCGCCTGAGGAATCTGTTCTCCTTCAATGGATTCCGGCATACCTCTCACCCTCAGGTTATGGCGCCTTCCCCTGTTGTACAGGTCCTCCATGTGGCGCTGCATGTCCCTTAACTGGAGGGTGTGGGCATCAATCTTTCTTGTGGCCTGTCGGATAACTACCTTATGTTGGTCCGCTATCTTCTCTACGCTGTAAACCCTGTCATTCAGGGCATGGATGTCCAGGCGAAGCTCCGCAATGGGCACCGACAAATTGTCCTTAACCACTTGTCCACCGCCCACTGTCAATTGACGGCGGGCAGGGGATACTCTCGTTCTGGGAGGACGTCATATGACGTCCTCCCTTTAAAACGAGCTAGAAGGCGCGCGCTCGCCGCCAGCGGCGCACGCGCGCACCCGCCGCGTTCACAAGGCCCCGGTGCGCGTGCCCGCCGGCCGCAATTGCCGCCGGGCACCCGCGATTGCCCGGGAAACGAGCAGGAAAGTGGGTCTCTGTGTGTAAACACAGAGATCCACGTCCTGTGAGGGAGAGGAGGCTGATGGTGTGTCCCTTGTACATAGGGACAACCATCAGTCACCTCCCCCAGTCAGTCCCCTCCCCCCACAGTAAGAACACATTGAGGGAACATATTTAACCCCTTCCCGCCCCCTAGTGGTTAACCCCTTCCCTGCCAATCACATTTATACAGTAATCAATGCATTTTTATAGCAGGGATCGCTGTATAAACGTGAATGGTCCCAAAAATGTGTCAAAAGTGTCCAATGTGTCCGCCGCAATATCGCAGTCACAATAAAAAATCGCAGATCGCCGCCATTACTAATAAAAAAATAAAAAAATAAAAATGCTATAAATCTATCCCCTATTTTGTACACGCTATAACTTTTGCGCAAACCAATCAATACGCGCTTATTGCGATTTTTTTTTTTTTTTTTACCAAAAATATGTAGAAGAATACGTATCGGCCTAAACTGAGGAAAATTTTATTTAAAAAAAAAAATGGGTATTTATTATAGCAAAAAGTAAAAAATAGTGTTTTTTTTCCAAACTGGACGCTCTTCTTTTGTTTATAGCGCAAAAAATAAAAACCGCAGAGGTGATCAAATACCACCAAAAGAAAGCTCTATTTGTGGGAAAAAAAGGACACAAATTTTGTTTGGGAGCCACGTCGCACGACCGCGCAATTGTCATTCAAAGTGTGACAGCGCTGAAAGCTGAAAAATGGCTTGGGCAGGAAGGGGGTTTTCGTGCACAGTAGGGAGGTGGTTAATATCCGTGGCAATGGCGCGAAGATCTTGTATATTTAGCTGAGGTTGCGAGGGGGGATCCATCCCACAATTCCCGTTAGTGCCCGGAGGGGATTGAGCGGCCGACGTCTCTGACAGGGGGATACCTGTGAGAGGGATAGTGTGTGCCTGAGAGCAGCCTTGCGAGTGTCCGTGGTGGGAAGGCGCCATGTTCCCCCTGTTAGGTCTGAACATCTCTGGGATATTTTGGCTAAGACCCCCATTTTGTTCACGGGGGAACGAGATCTGGATGCCGATGGGTGCCGGGAGGCAGACCCCATGGTTTAGGTGAAGTTTGGGGTGTTTGTACCTCCGTTACCTGATGAAGTTTTCCTGAGGTGGCGGGAGCTCTCAGATCAAGTGTCCATTCTCCAGCTAGGTCAGGCCACGCCCCATCCAAAAGTGCCTATTCATAGCTATGAATAAGCACTTTTGAAAGTGTGAAACGTGTCAGCTCCTATATTCCACTGTTTGCTGTGGCTTGTATTTTTGGGATTATTACCTCTTTTTTAATAAAGGCAATGATTTTGAGTGTGGCTGTCCAAAATTTTCTCTTCATCCAATTACCCATTCACCTGTACCTGTATATACTGATCTGACTTCAGCTTCAACTGACCATTGCCTGTAATCGACCATGTTTCCTGCATGGGCCCACTACTTCTGTGACCTATCCCCGTTTACTGATCACTCCTGCATGTGACATGGACCTACTTCCTGCCTATATACTGATCATGTCTTTTGCCTGCTGCCTGATCCCACATCCCTGCATTTCCCACTGACTACACACCTCCTATTGTACTAATATTTATTATCCTATGTGGACAATGACACCTGATTCTCCCATGTGCCGCAGCTACCTTTTTCGTCTGACCTTTCCTTAGCCTTTTGTACTACCTGGCCAAAGTATATAGCATTGTGTAATGATTCATGGTACAACCAAGTGCTGCTAAGCCGGCTTGTCTTAAAAGTGTTTGTAAAGGCTGAAGGTTTTTTACCTTTGTGCATTCTATGCATGAAGGTTAAAAACCTTCTATGTGTAGCAGCCATCCCAGCCCCCCCCAATACTTACCTGAGCCCGATCCTCCTCCAACAATGTGCACCCGGGGGGCTCTTCCTCCTCATTGACTAAGACAATCACAGCCAGTGAGCCAATGTTGAGAGAGAGGGGGTGGGGCCGAGCCGTGGCTCTGTATATGAATAGACATGCAGAGCCGTGGCTCGGGTACAAGCCTGCTCAAGTGCCCCCATTACAAGCTGTTTGCTCTGGGGGCACGTGGCAGGAGGGAGGGGCCAGGATCACCAGCGGGAGACCCATGAACAGGAAGATCAGGGCTATTCTGTGCAAAACCACTACACAGAGCAGGTAAGTATGACATGTTTGTTATTTAAAAAAATGTAATAAATTACTTTAATATCACTTTAAAGAGTAGCTCCACTTTTGTTGAGAAAGAACAAACCCCTCTGAATGATCAATGTACATTTTTTTTTTTTGGTATTTCTTATATTTTAACAATCTTTGTAGCAGCCCCTGGGGAATAGTTTAAAGGGGTTGAAAATTCAGAAGGTTTCTTTATCTTTATGCATTAAGATAAAAAGACTTTGAGAGTGCGCATGCGTGAGGCTCCTAAGATGGCCGCTTGAGCCGAGAGCTCCGCTCCATCCCTCCACAGCGGTGCCAATAGCGGCAAACACGGTGGCGGTTCTGCCCTCATTTTGACACAGCTGACTACCGGAATACCAGAGAACATCCCCAGCTTACCTAATCCTATTTTTTTAGAGGTTTTCAGGCCATTATTTGGCTTACTAATGACGGATGTAAAATCCAAGATGGCCGCCGCATCACAGCATTTGATCCCTGATCCGCCATTTCTGACTGAAAAACTACAGAATACCCGCTCTTCCACTGCTAAGTTCTCCTCAGGAACTCAAGAGGTACTTACTCAGGTAATTACCACCACTCCAACTACATCTGGAACCATAACTAACCTTTCTGCCTCAGAATATAGCCATACTGCATTGGGGCATGACACTGCTATTCAGGCCATTTCTTTTACCTCAGACGCCTGTCAGGGAATAGAGGCTTATCAAATGGCGGACTTATTTCAGAAATTCTCTGACTTACTTGACAAAGGTCTGGCACAAACTGCTAATAAAATCACAAGGGATCTGAAAGCAGATTTTCAAAGCTTGGGCTCTAGAATTGACTTTATTGAAAATAAAATCGATGAAACTGCTGCAGCTACTAATCAAAATATGGAACATATCAACACTGTTCAGGAACAACTGGATATTGCATTGTCAAAAATCGATGAACTCGAAAATAGGTCCCGCAGATACAATGTCAGAATTAGGGGACTTCCTGAATCTGTAATTGATGTACCCAAAGCGGTCCAGGACTTATTTAGAAATATGCTTCCTAATACCCCACTTGACCGACTGGAACTATATAGGGCACACAGAGCCCTGGGACCACCTAGGAAGGATGGCAATCCGAGGGACATTATTGTCAAGCCTCATTTCTATGCAGTGAAGGAAGATATTATGAAGCAAGCTAGATCTTCTCCACAAGTGACATACCAGGGTCATTCAATTCAATTGTTTGCTGATCTTTCTCTGTCCACTATACAGCGCAGGAGGTCATTGAAACCTTTATTGTTAGTCCTCACTAAAAGGGATATCAGATACAGATGGGCCTTTCCATTCGCTGTTAGATTTACTATCAACGGGAAATCCTATTCTTTCTCCAACTTTCAAGAAGGTGAAAAGTTGTTCTTACAACTGAAATTAATCTTGCATGAGGCAGAAATGGATACTTCTCCGCCCAATTCTGGATCATCTAAAAGACCAATGCCGACGAGTCCAAATTCTTTCCAATGGAACAAAGGAAGAGCTAAAAAAATGAAGGATGCTGGCCCTACTTGATTTGATTGTATTGTCTGTTTTTTTTTTTTCTTCCCTTTATTCTCGTTTGGACCGAGGGTCCAACTTTTTCCCTTTGGGGAAGTCTGTCGATTGTTCTCCCCCTTCCGCTTTTTTTGTGCCCCTAGTGACTTAAATTTACAACAACAACCTGTCCTATCTTTTTTTTTTTTTTTTTAATGTATATATATATATATATATATATATATATATATATGGATAAATTCTAAACTTTCATATATAGACTTATATATGGACTTGACGCTCTTATTATCTCTCTTCAAATAGATGTATGTGTGTATGTGTATATATATGTATATGTATATATGTGTGTATGTATGTATGTGTGTGTATGCATTTTTTTTTTGAGGGGTAGTGATTCGCTAATCCTATATAGGTCACTTGTGGACATCCTGATATGTTCAGTTCAAAATGTTATATAACCGTGTTACAACTTGAATGCAGATTTTTTTTCTTTTGGGGGCGTCCTGTGGGGGGATGGCTCACATGCGCCTCCACCTACCTCTTGAAGACCAGTAGTCTTTGGAGGATAGGTTGTCTGTACCTTTGGGTCAGACATTTTTGTTGAAGGGCTCTGGGGGGTTGTCTCCCCCCCCCCCCCCGATCCTGATATTTGATGCTAGGAGACTTTTTTCTTTTTTTTTTCTTTTTTTATTGGTTCTACTTTTTCAATTTTTTTTTCTTCTCCCTCATCCTTCTTTTCTTCCCCTCTGTGTACATGCCTGACTTATCTGTATTTTACAGGATCACATCCACCAGATTTACAGTGAGCACATTCACATATGGGTATCTGCTGAGAGAAATTCTGAGCTCAACTTCTACCAGCTATCTATTCTGGGTGAGTGGGTATGACTGTAAGAGATGCTTAGACCTTGACTTCCATGGCTAATACCACACATTCCAACCTACTAATTGCCTCGCACAATGTACAGGGCCTAAACTCTCCAACCAAAAGGAGAACATTTTTAGACTATTATAAAACTCTTAAAATTGATATTCTCCTACTCCAAGAGACACACTTTCCTATACGGTATACTCCTACTTTCCTACATTCACATTATTCACAATTTCACCTAGCCAATGCCGAGAATAAGACAAAGGGGGTAGCCATTCTTTTTTCAAAATTTTGTAAATTTGAAAAGATTGCTGAATACTTAGATCCTGAGGGACGATTTATTCTACTAAAAGGTACCATTGAAGGGCACCTTTATTCTTTAGTTTCCTACTATGCCCCTAACAAGGGTCAAACTTCTTTTTTTAAAGTCATGATGGATTCCCTCAATCCCTTACTAGAAGGCACGATCCTTCTTGGAGGCGATTCCAATGTTGCTTTGGACCAGGCTTTGGACAAATCTAAACCCCAAGGTACTCAACTAACTAGACCTACTAGAGAAAGCCACAAATTTGCAAAATTACTTTCGACCCATAACCTGGCTGACATATGGAGGGAGCTGAATCCTTCAAAAAGAGATTTCACTCACTTCTCTCATCTGCATAATACATATGCTAGAATTGATCATATTTTAACATCCACATCTCTTCTCCCATTTATTCTCAATGCTCGTATTAAAGATACTGTCCTTTCAGATCACTCAATTGTACTTATAGCTCTTCACTCTAATGCTTTGAGCGGAAAGAGGGGCAATTGGAAACTCAACGAATCCATTCTTTCTGATCCATTAAGAGTTGAGACGATTAATAAAGCTCTTCAAGAATATTTTCTTCTCAATGATACTGGAGAAGTCTCGGTTGAAACGCTTTGGTCGGCTCATAAGGCTTTCATACGGGGTAAAATAGTTCAGCTAGCAACGCAACTCAAAAGGGAACGTAAAGATAAAATAGACCGCTTAGAAAAAGAATATGCCTCTCTCAGAGCCAAACACAAAAAGGACCCGTCCAAAGTTCCTATTGCCCTCATTGATAAAGCTAGACTTGATCTAAACTTACTCCTCACTACTTAAGCTGATAAAGCTATTCGCTGGACGAGTAACAAATTCTATGTTCATGCTAACAAAATAGGACCCTTATTAGCTGCTAAGCTTTCCCCCCGGGTTCGAATCAATACTACTCCTAAAATCAGAATTTCTGGTCAGCCTCCCACAGCTAACCCTGTCAAAGTTCTGGCAGCCTTTCATGAGTTTTTTTCCGACCTCTATAAATCTTCCTCCCAAATTGATACAGACTCGGTTACTAAATTCCTTGATGATCTTCCCATTCCTACCCTTCTCTCTTCGCATAGGGATTTACTTAAATCTGCCTTTACTGAGGAGGAGGTTCTTGAAGTCATTAAAGGTCTCAAAGCGGGTTCGGCTCCGGGTCCTGACGGGTTCTCTATTCCCTATTATAAGGCCTTCGCGGAAACATTAGCTCCACATTTAACTAAATTTTTCAATGCTAAAACAGTGGGTGTTCCTTTAGATGTCCAATTAAATACTGCATATATCACAATTTTACCTAAGCCTGATAAAAATCCTGAAGAAATTAATAACTACCGTCCAATCTCTTTGATAAACAATGATATAAAAATAATGACGAAGATACTAGCCAATCGTCTAGCCTCTTTTATTAATGTGTATATACATAAATATCAAGTTGGCTTCATCCCTGGTAGACAAGGGCCTGACCAGATAAGGAGAGCAATAGATTTAATCTCTATACTTCAGACTAATTGGGAGGGGGCACGAGGCAACAGGGATTCCTTTTATCATTAGACCTTCATAAGGCTTTTGATTCGGTTTCATGGACTTATATTTTTACCCTTATGGAACGTTGGGGTTTTGGAATGCGCTTTAGGGGTCTTCTTCACTCCCTATACTCTCATCCCACAGCATTGCTTCGTCTCCAAGGTCATTATTCAAAACCGATTTAACATAGAAAAAGGCACTAGGCAAGGTTGCCCGCTTTCTCCGCTCATCTTTGCCATTGTGATAGAAACCCTGGCAATAGCAATTCGTCAAAACCCTAGCGTTAAGGGGGTGGTATGTGGAAATCAAACACATAAATGTGGGCTATTTGCGGATGACATTCTTTTGTTTGTTACTTCCCCTTTAATTTCTTTACCAAACATTTGCAAAGTACTTAATGACTTTTCTAAAATTTCAGGTCTAACAGTAAACTATACAAAATCACAGGCCCTAAACATCTCGCTCCCCTGTTCCGTTGTTTCCTCATTACAGCAATCATTCAAATTTGAATGGAAAGATTCTATCAAAAACCTAGGTATAACTCTAATTGCACGAACGGAAAATCTATATGACTGTAACTATCCGCCCCTATTTAAGAAATTGATCTCAAAGCCTGGTCCAAATATGATATGTCCTGGCTTGGCAAAATCAGTTCTGTCAAAATGACTTTACTCCCGAGGATTCTTTATTATTTTAGATCATTGCCCATCCCTATTAAAAAAAATCATTTGAAGTCATTTCAGAGCAAGATTCTCACATTTATTTGGGGTTCCTCTGGTTACCGTGTATCACAGAGCACTCTTTTTCTTCATAGAAATAGAGGGGGACTAGGTCTCCCAGACTTATACAAATACTTTGTTTCAGCAAGATTAGCACAACTCTCCTCAATATACTCTAAGACTGAAAAGCCTGATTGGGTCTTAATAGAAAATCAAGCAGTACCCTGCTTTTCCTTGGATTATCTCCTATGGTGCCCTACCAAGTTTCGTCCTCCTATAATGTCTCCTACCTTGTCGCAATCTATAGCGCTTTGGGACAAATTTAGAAATCTTCCAACCCTTACATCTGCTGGACGGCCTCTCACACCTGTATTTAATAATCCAGATTTTCCCCCTGGTCTGAATGTTGATGATTTCAGATGGTGGACTAATAGGAGACTATACCGTATAGGAAACTTCATTAAATCTGGGTGTCTTATATCCCTAGATCATTGTATTAAAATATTAAAACTCCCAGACTCTGAAAAATTACATTATCGCCAAATTTCACAATTCCTGACTAGTACATGGAAGGATATCCCTTCCTCGATCCAATATACCAATTACGAAACATGGTGCGATAGAGCTATGGAACCAGGGGGAGGTATTTCTCTAGTGTAAAAATAAAAATTGAAGCAGCGCTAAGTGTCAGTGAATACAATAACCGTGCTATATCTGATAAAAAAACAGCAAAAAACTAATATACGTGCTAATTATACTAAACAAAAAGTATAACTATAATTAATAAAGTGCAAAACGTGCAATACAAAGTCTTAATATGTCCCCCAAAGGGATAAAAGTGCAAAAAAGTCCAAAAACACTGAAAAATATATTAAAAAAATATTTAAGTGCTATTGTAAAAAAGTCATCGGCAGCCAAAAGCAGGCAGGGAGTGAAAAAACAGGTGTAGAAATCCAGCTAATTACAGGTGTAGACATCCAGCTAATTACATCAGGGATATCAGGGATCAGTAGGGAATCACTCAGCATACACAATCCTCCACTGTAGACACCAGTCTCTCACCTTACTGATGGACCCCAAGGGGTCAGATACAGCCTCAAACGATCTCCACTGCACCAGATAGTTGCATCCAACCCTTTTGTATGGCTAGGGATCACTGCACGGCTCTCCACCACTTCCTGTAGTTGTTCGTTGGGTTCAATCTTGTATTCAAATATGTCCTTCCCCTCTGCTCATGGCTTCATTTGAAATTTGTGTTGTGCTGACAGCCCTGAAATATTTTTATAATATTTTTTTCAGTGTTTTTGGACTTTTTTGCACTTTTATCCCTTTGGGGGACATATTAAGACTTTGTATTGCACGTTTTGCACTTTATTAATTATAGTTATACTTTTTGTTTAGTATAATTAGCACGTATATTAGTTTTTTGCTGGTTTTTTATCAGATATAGCACGGTTATTGTATTCACTGACACTTAGCGCTGCTTCAATTTTTATTTTTATCTGTTGATGTTGGTTACATTTTAGAAGCTAGCTGCTGTGTGTTGTTCACTTTGCTAGTGCAGCAACACCTAGCGGCAGGCGCACAGGCACTTTTTCTTTATAATTTCTCTAGTGTATTCGTCCCTCACTCATTCTAGTGAGAAGTCCCCCTACATGACAGCTTGGGAAAAGGACTTCCGTTGTACTTTGGACCTGAAAGTCTGGCATACTGCTTGTTCGAAGTCCTTTAAAGGCGTTCTGAATGTATATCTGGTGGAAGCCAATGTAAAAGTTTTAACAAGGTGGTATCTTACCCCTCTAAATTAGCTACTACTTACCCTTCAGCTGATCCTTCATACTTCAGAGGTTGCCAACTTATAGGATCAATGGCCCATATATGGTGGGAGTGTCCTAGGATTCGCCCCATTTGGAATAAAGTTTTTAATTTAATCTTTAAAGTCACTGGAAACCAGATTCCCAGATCCCCATTTGTTGCTCTCCTGAATGCACATCTTCCTTGTATATCTAAACCTACTCAATTACTGATTCACTTCATTCTCACCGGAGCCAAGATCACCATAGCAAAAGCTTGGAAAAAACAAAAACCCTTCCTTTTTGATGTCAAACGAAAGATTTCTTGGATTATGACTCAAGAAAAACTAGCTAGTATAATAAATAACACAGTTCCAAAATTTGAAGAGATATGGGAACCTTGGGCGAATTATATTGGATTATCTCTTCATTGAATTGTTCCATTGTTTTCCAGCTTGGGATCGTTAAGTCAGGCATGTACACCCCTCTCCTCCCCCCCCCTCCTTACATCTTTTATTGTGCTTTTATCTTCTATTTTTATTTTTATCTTTATTTTTTCTGATATGAATCTTGGAGATCCTTATAAGAAACATATTCTTATGATATTCCTAGGGTCTTTACAACATTTTTTGATTGATAGGTTATAGTGTGGATGACCCTTCATCCTATTTCATTGGTTTTATCTCTTGATTTGTAAGGGTTAGAGGGCTTTCTTAAGAGCCCATTCAAATACACGTGGGATCCCCTCTTCTGGCACAGCATGATCCCTATAGGGGTTGCCATGGAGGGGTGTGGATCTCAATGAATTCATTTTTTCTTTTTATTCTGGTTTAGCTAAAGTAAATCTATATAACATTTTTTAGGCTTTCTGGCCTTTATCTGATAAATCTTCTATTGAAAGTAGATATACGTATTTGCTCTTTTATTTATTTTTATAAAAAATTTTGAATATGGAATATTATTTGTGCTGTCTATATTATTATTCTCCTGTATGAATTATTCGTATGTTATACTGTATATTATTTGTTTTATTTTATGATTTATTTTATGATTATTGAAAAAAAAAATATTTTGAAAGAAAAGATAAAAAGACTTCTGTGTGCACCAGCCCACTCGGCCCCCCTAATACTTACCTGAGCCCCATTCCTGTCCAGCGATGTCGACCACTGTCTCGGCCGTCCGAGGCTCTCCCTCCTGATTGGCTGAGACAGAGCAGCGGCACCATTGGCTCCAGCTGCTGTCAATCAGTCAGTTAGCCAATCAGGAATAAGTGGGGGCGGGGGCCGGTCTGCGGCTCCGGGTCTGAATGACACCAGGAGCTGCAGCTTGGCTCGGGTGCCCCCATAGCAAGCTGCTTGCTGTGGGGGCACTGAACAATAGGGAGGGTCCAGGAGCACAGAAGAGGCACCTGAGAAGAGGTGGATCGGGGCTGCTCTGTGCTAAACCAATGCACAGGGCAGGTAGGAAAAACATGTTTGTTAATTGTATAAAATAAAACGAGACTTTACAATCACTTTAAGCTACAGAATAATAATTAATCTACCGGAAAGTCAAGTATATAAACATTTCTTCTTCATGTGCGTGATTTTGTTGTTAAGGAAGCATGTTAAACTGTACAGTAAAATTACCTATGTTTTGTCCTTAAATTAATTTATTTTATTACCCGGTACATCTACTAAATATTATTTTTGCTTACATTCAAATCCAAAAAAGCAGTTTTTCTAAGATAGATATGTTTTTATTTGCGCTATATAGATATTAATACCTGAACTACAGCAACTTCGAATTACTTTTTACATTTCTGTGTCTAGAGAAGTGTAGGAAGTTATACTTGTACTCTTTAAGAAACCGTTCTTTCAGAATCTTTCTGATAGTTTGAATAGAAGCTGGAAGAATGCTTACAATATGTGTGGGCCAAGAACTATGCCAACTGGCAGAAAGAAAATATGGGTATTCTTTATTTTGCTAAGTATTTGCTGACGGCTTGATTTAGATTATCTGCTGCCGCAAAAACCAAAAGTTACTATTTGTGTAAATACTTACTAATTTGAGTTGCTGACCACCCAATAGTAGTTCCTCCCTGGGCAAGTTACTGGTTTTGACAGGTGCTGTTCTTCTAACAGCATAGAAATAAAACTATGAATAATATCTTTTGCTGTTCAAAAATATATTTAGGCTTGTTGCTTTTTAGAAACAACCACAATGTTCATCTTTACCATTCTTGCTTGTTTGGTATAGCAGTAATTTATGAGGCTTATGCCCCATACACACGATCGTTTTTCATGCCGTTAAAAATGTCATTTTTAAAAATGGCCATTAAAAATGATCGTGTGTATGCTCCAGAGCATTTTTAACGACGTGAAAAACGGGCATTAAAAATTTCGAACATGCTCTCTTTTTTCACGTCGTTTTTCATGTCGTTTTTTTAAACGACGTGAAAGACGATAGTGTGTATGCTTTAACGACGTGAAAAAAAAACGCGCATGCTCAGAATCAAGTATGAGACGGGAGCGCTCGTTCTGGTAAAACTAGCGTTCGTAATGGAGATAGCACATTCGTCACGCAGTAACGGACTGAAAATCACAAGGCTGAAAAGCACGAATCGTTGCTCAACAAACTTTACTAACATGAAGGGTGGCGCCATTCGAACGGAACTTCCCCTTTATAGTGCCGTCGTATGTGCTGTACGTCACTGCGCTTTGCTCAAGCGTTTTTTTTAATGATCGTGTGTACGCAAGACAGGCTTGAGAGGAAACATGAAAAAAAACGACAAGAAAAACGTCGGTTTAAAAAATGGCATGAAAAATTATCGTGTGTATGGGGCATTATGCTAGTAGAGGATTTCACACTTAAATTTATTATGTACAGAAATGTAAACCCTAACTGAATGATGTGTAGTTTGCTAACTCACTTTGTATGATAAACAGTTGCCTTTTTCATAAATTATATGATTTTCTCCTCTTTTATCTTTTGTTGCATCACAGTGCTACTAATCTCCTGCTGCATTATTGCAGCGACCTCCTGCTTACATGCACAGTCCATTGATGCTTGCATTTATCCCCTAGTGGTGATATGCCTGCAACTTGTGTGTTGAAACTGTCACTTGTAATATCTATTTGAAGCCTTTCTGACAGGGTGACAATGCAGCAGCCCATCTGGGAATCAAGGACAGTGTGTTGTCACGCAATAAAATAAAGTACCTGAACAAAGATATTCATGGCAGATCACCAGGTATTATTTTAATCACTTTGTGTCAGGAGCAATTTTTTAAATTTATATTTTCAGGAAAAAAAAAAACACACTAAAACTAATTTTGGTGCACACACAAGCAAAATAGAATACCAATTTTTTGGTAGCATATAAAAGACAGAGTTGCGTCAAATAAATACCAAACATGTCACATGTGCTGGTGAAATGCTACAACTACAGTACTAAAATTAACTATAGTACCCAAAATTGCCCATAGATTACACTTTAAAAGCTTTTACAGCTTATCATATTTCTTATCAAGTTAACAATGAATAAGGACCCTAGAATTATTACTCTCATTCCAACATTAGTGGCAATACCTAGCGTGTGCCGAAATCACTGCTTACATACTTGAGTACACCTAACTAACACATTTGCATACCCATGTGGGCGATGGGGTTGCTTTTAAAAAAGTTTTTGTTAAAAATGTTATTTATGTTTTTTAATTTTTGCATTTTTTTTTTTGTTTAATACACACACACTAAAGAAGAAATGTTGCTTTTTTTAGACCTCAGAATTAATGTGACAAAAGGAAACCACCTGATTTTTGATTGGTGGTGAACCGGAATCCCTCTGATATTGGATGCAGAGATATTGTTGGACAGGTAGGGTGCCGTGCTTTTTTTTTTTTTTTTGGAATTCTATTTATCCAAGTCCCCCGCCGGCTCTAAGACCGAGATATCAAACATCGCCAATCGCTCGGTTCTCAGAGCTCCCTGAGCAGAGAGCTGGTGACTGTCAGTCACCAGCTCCCTGAGCAGAGAGCTGGTGACTGTCAGTCACCGGCTGTTTGTTCTGCCCCCCCCCTGCCCACTGGAGCACTGGGCTGTGGAGGGGGTGGGAGAGCCTGAGCCGGGTGCTAGTCCAGGCATGTGGGCAGATCCCGACCGGCTCTGTGACATCAGCTGCAAACGGGTTACAGGAGTGCAGAACGAACTGCACTCCCGTGATCCACAAGAGAAGTACACCCAAACAAGCTTTGGCTGTACTTTTCCTTAATAACATTTTGACAGGTCGCATTCACTTTTGATAATCTTGTCCCTTTTGGAACTTGAAATGCTGTACTGCCTATTAAAGTCAGGAGGCATACACTGTCCCTGTAATATTGCTAGCATGTGTCTACTTTAAAGAATCAATGAATTATGAAAAACAGTAGAAAAGGAAAGACTACTGCAGCAAATATGCAGCTGTAGACTGTAGCACCTAGGTCCAAGTTAATTTTTCCATTGAATGAAATATGAAGTCTTTGTTTCAGTTTTTATAAATCATCCTGATTGTAGGCAGAAACTGAAGGTGTGATAATACTTTGGAATATTTTGCAATGGAAAGGCTGAAACTAAAGACTGTTAGGAATAGTTTCACCATAATTCTACTAGTTCATGTTCTGCCTTGTGAGTGCTATCACTCTTTGACCCAAAATGAGTCAGAAATTATTTCCTGGATACAAAATAATTATACTCTGGTTGCTTGATAATACTAGATCTCTGGTAAAGATAGAAAGCTTCTAAATGACTGCAGATGCAAGATGGCACAGCTCTTTCCACTCCAGCCTACTGAGTTTTGACATCATTCTTCAGCCCAATCTATCATTTTTGTAAGAAGGACACAGATACCTGCCAGTTGTGCAAGTCACAACACAAGGCTACTTTTTTCCCATCTGTATATTTACTCCACAGTGGTAATTCCAAGGATGAATATAGGCTTGTACGTGTGTCTCAAGCAAATCACTTTTTCCTGCCAGAGGTTCCAATTTATTTGTATTCTACACACACACACACTTAACTGCTACTTAGCACATATTGCTCTGCCAACTGGGCAGAATGACGAAGAGGAAGCTTGCCACAAATGTCTGTAACCGAAGAAGAAATTGAGTTATATCCTTGTTTATTCTATTTCAGCACCATATTTGAATGTGTGTTTTCTGCTTCACATTAACTCCATTTTGTATGAGCCAGTCTATTTATTAAATCAAGTAAAGTCACAGAGCGTCAGAAATAAAAAAACACTGGAGCGCCTATAAAAGACCTGCAGGTGATCCCGTTCTGTTATAACACTATACTTCCTAACTCGATAAATGAGCTTGAATTTAATTTTAAATGTCATGCATCTTGTGATGTCATTGCTTGTTTCCAATTAAAACTGTAAATTGAGTCGGAAAGTACCTTTAACAAGAAAGATCATATTACAAGATCGAAATCTTATACTAACTGCATTTTCTGAATGTTTTTCAGCTTAGATAACAATTACATTATATGATAGCATTCTTTAAATGATCTAATCATGAAGTCGCTATTGCTGATTAGTTTTTACTAAAACAATGGGTTATCTGCTATAACAAATTGTCTTGTAATATGCTTAACTAATATTTAAAGATGCTAAGAAGGACATATTTGAATTGGCACTAGGCATACCGATCATGTTTGTTTGGTTTGAGATATATATATATATATTAATATACATAGTCAGAGGTGAATTATTGGTTTAATTTATGGTGTAAAAATATAAATACTCACACTATAAGACCTAAGTCATTATGTTAAATTTAAAACAGCATTTTTACTCAGCACTTTGGCATTTAAAGAAACAGGAAGTGGGCATTTAGGGTTCAGAGATCGCTAATTCTTTGCACAAAGTTATAAAGGCATACAGGACACAAAATATTTGTGTTATTAAATTATGCAGCTATTTCAACCTCAAGGAATGGTTGAGAGTCAAAAATAACAATTGGATTGTGTTTATCAGTTATGCCTCTGTATTTTTATTTACTTATTTTGTAGGAAATAGACAAATTAGCCTCAAGTTCAGTAATTTATAAAATTCAGTTTATTATCTAAATATTATCTAATTTATTATCCAATTATCATGTATCATCTTAAATGCCACATTCAGTGAAATATTCAGTTTTAATAGATACAAACCCAAGCTTCTTGTCATTGTAGCAGTAAGGCTGGGTTCACATTTATGCAAATTGGATATGGGTTTCTCCAAATCCAATTCGCATGACAGGAGAGTGTGACCGATTCTCAATGGTTCACACATCTAAGGGGCGGCCACGGAGCGCTAACAGCTATGCAGAAGATAAGGTTGAAACCTATTCTTTTTATGTTATAAAGTAGCAATGTGCATTGTGCTACAAAGTGGTTTATTATTTGTATATGTGAATCGGAGGTTACCACATGTCACAGGCCTTTCAGAAAACATAGAGTAGAAAAGAGTTATGAAAGTTTTCACCTGTCATAATTAAATTAGTTGCCCAAGGAGCAAATAGTGGACCTTACATAAAGAGCATGTGTGTTCAACTCAGGTTAAAATGTTTTTTTCTTTCAGTAAAGGTAGCAAAGTTTCCCATGCTAAAGAAAGTTAACAAAGGTTTTGAGTGTTCTGGAATGTAGTAGGTTGCATCTATCACATATGCCTGAGAAGCTGACTCTACTTTTCTTTGTGGTTGATAACCCACTTTTAAAGCATTTGTATTATGTGCTGAAAACCCTTTATTGTGTGGTTTAAAATGAAACACCAGTCAAATGTATTTCTTTGTGTTTCAAGTGGGGAACGCTTTAAACATCTACTAGGTATTTATTGTTTGTCTCCCTTCTAGTGTCTTTGTTCACCAAAATAGGCAATAAGGGAAAATCTATCCAATACAAACAGCAGCAAAAGCACCTTTTAATAGACTGGGGAAGGTTTATAACCTTTTTTGAGTATTGCTGTTTGCATTCCAAGTTGGTGAATTTTCCACACTTCCTGTTCTAGAGACATGCCATTAGTTGTCTCTGGAAGTGAGGGTCTTTGTACCCATTAGGGACACCGACAGCAATAACAGATTTATAGTCGGTCTAACCTCAAATATATCTAAAAAAATATACTGTATATATTCGAGTATAAGCCGAGGCACCTAATTTTACCACAAAAAACTGGGAAAATTTATTGACTCGAGTATAAGCCTAGAGTGTTCATCTGCATGCCTCACTGTGCCTCACTTTGCCTCACTGTGCCCATGCCTCACTGTGCCCATGCCTCACTGTGCCCATGCCTCACTGTGCCCATGACTAGACTGATGTTTAACATAGGAGTCTACGGAAGGGGTGCCCAGCTTTAAAAAATCGATTCTCCCCGGCTGTAGGTCCCCCAGACAACAGACTTTGCACACTTGTAGAGGAGAAATGGGGCTACATGTGTGCCAAGATTCGGGTCCAGGGGACCTACGACCGGCCAGTACCGGGTCCCCAAAGTCACCAGAGAAATGACCGTTTAACATGGGAGTCTATGGAAGGGGTGCCCGGCTTTGAAAAATCAGTTCTCCCCGGCCTGAGGTCCCCCGGACAACAAACTTTGCACACTTGTAGAGGAAGAGTGGGGATACATGTGTGCCAAGTTTACCGGGTCCCCAAAGTCCGGGAGATCAGGCGCAAAAAGGTGACTTGAGTATAAGCCGGGGGGAGGGGGGGGGCATTTTCAACACAAAAGAATGTGCTGAAAAACTCGGCTTATACTCGAGTATATACGGTATATATATAAGTCAAGATTTCCATTGAGTCCCACTTCGAAGTAGATCCTAACCAAAGCTAATGTTTAATGTTAAATAACTCCAAAAGTTGTTTTCAGCCTATTGCCATGAAAGTCCTTGTTCAGGTACTTTCATAGGGTGACATTGTGACTCACAGAATGGTCACTTACAGATTATGGTCCAACATTGTCACTTTCAGGAAGCCAGTCCAGTGCTATAATTTACAGCCAACGCTGGAGTGAGTTCATGTAGATAGAAAGTGGCTGAAAGAAGCTGTAGAAGATCAGCAGCTTTACGATGCAAAAAAATAACAAAAACATTATGGAAATAGTACATTACAACGAGAAAACCTTGGTAGTTGTTTGTTACACCAAGCTTTAGCATTTAACTTTAACTTCTAACATTTTTGTTCCTCAGAAGCCTTCATTCAATAAGGAATACACATCAAATGTATCTCAGATAGTATTTTTTAGCCTAAAAAGCACAAAAACTACAGCTTTGTACATTTTTGTAGGTGATTTATTTTTATGTAAGTCATGCTTTATCTGCATATTTCCATGTTCTAGAGGTGAAAAGCAATGTCTTCGGTATGCACAGCTGCTTCATATTGTTCGGAATTTTTTCGAATAATATATGCTAGGTAGTTTAATCAGCGTGGTCACAGCTGATGGAACTGACAGTAAAACAGCCTTCTAGTCTTCTTCTTGTGATTGCTCTCTGAGGACTGTAAAGCAAATCTAATCAATTTAAAAATGTTTTTGACTGGATAAAGGCTCTAAACAGAACAAATGGCATACCACCAGTAAACTACCAAAGGGAATATGATAGTCAAGCAACAGTGTTTAGATGGTGGAACTTGTTTAAAATTGATGAAGGAAAGATTTTCTTTAGCAAAATATTTCATGTGCTTTTAATATATATATATATATATATATATATATATATATATGTATGTGTGTGTATATATATATATATATATATATATATATATTTTTTTTTTAAGGCCAGTGGCATTGCTTGTATATGCATTTGATTGGTCATGAAAGTAAATTAATTGCCATCACACACCATTCTAAAGAACTGTTATTTTTGTGAGTGAGAGCAGTCTGTACTTTGTAGATAGGTGACCTAAGAGCCCATTCACACAGGGGCAACTTTGGATCCGACTTCAAATTGCCCCAGGTCGCCCCTAGTTGCCTCAAGTCGCGCTGGCTGAGGAAATCAATGTAAGTGAATGGAGCCGTCTTAATGCACACTACTGCAGTCGCTCCGACTTCAAAAAAGGTCCCTGTACTACTTCTTTTTCGACTTCTAGGCGACCTGTACCCATTGATTTCAATGGGAGTTGCCTCAGAATTCGGATCACTGTCTTAACAGAAGCAACTCTCCAGGAAGAGAAAATAAATTTCTCAGGCAAACCTCTCCTTCCCCCTCCCTCCCACAGAGCTGATTCTTGTTTGATTGGCCACTGGAATGTCTCCTGTCCTGCAGGCAACTTGAAGTTGCCTTGTAAGTAGCTCCAGGTCGCGCTGTGATTCATACTCAAGTCGTGTCTGAGTTGCCTCATAAAATCGTGCTGGAAGTCGTGTTGCCCCTGTGTGAACCGGCTCTAACTGGAAGACATGCCATTGTGTAACCACTTCCAGACCAAGGCTTTTCTGACACTTTGTGTTTACATGTAACAATCAGTATTTTTTGCTAGAAAATTACTTAGCTCCCCCAAACATTATATATTTTCTAGAGAATAAATTGATGGGTTTTGCAATTTTTTATGTCACACACCATTTGTGCAGCAGTTTTTTAAATGCAATTTTTTGGGAAAAAATACTTTAGCTTTAATGCAAAAAAAACACACACCATTGCCCATTTTTTTTGTAAAATATAAAAGATGATATGCCCAGTAAATAGATACCAAACATATCACACTTTAAAATTGCGCGTGCCTGTGCAATGGTGACAAAGTGCGTAAATTTTACTATACATAGGCGACACTTTAAAAGTCTTTACAGGTTACCACTTTAAATTTCCACAGGAGGTCTAGTGCTAGAATTACTGCCCATAATCTGATGTTCGCAGTGATACCTCACATATGTGGGACTATCTCTGTTTGCAAGCTTTTGCAAGCTTTTTCTGCCCTTAAAAGCATTTAAAACATCAAGATCAGTGTTTTTAAATGATTTTGATTTTTTTTTAAATGGCGCTGTTGACATCCAGGGAAACCCGAAATGATGTCAGGTCATTGCTTCCGGGTTACCATGGCCGAGAGCTGTTCAAAGCCAATCCGGGCTTTGTTCGGATCTCTGACCAGCTGGCTAAAGCGCCGGTGGGCCGCTCGGGTCTCCTGGTGGGACTGGAGAGCCTGAGACATCCAGGGAAGGCAGGAGACATCCCAGTCCAGTGGCTAGTTAGCCGATAGGTTTGCTTTTACAAGAGAGCTGGCTGACGGCTCTAAAAAATGGTACTGCAGCTGCAGGCATCATCCAGGTATAATCATCTGAAATTGAGCGTCGTGTGCGTATGTGGCTGGTCTGGAAGTGTGTATAATAGTCAATATTGGCAAAATACACTTTCATGTAGGAAATATACTATATAAGCTTAAACCAAAGACTATTTTTTGGGAGCCATAAATGTTGAGATTGGTTACATGGCGCTGTCTGAGGCTACAATTGCCCCCAAGCCAGCTGAAAACTGCCAGATAGGTAGACTATTATCTAATGTCTGTATGCACCTTTACAGCATACCATGAGAAAAAAATAATACCAATATAATTGTAATGGCAGGCCATGGAACTTAATGGTTAAAAATATTACTCTGAAACATGAACTCTTTTTTGTTCTAACACGTGTATTGTTTATATTGTGTGCTGTATGTGTCTTCCATTTTTTACTGCTATAGACTGAAGTACCTTGAGATTATTTACACCAAGTAAACCTACTGCATATAGCCCAAAACTAATCTGGAAACAAGTTAAATAAATGTAAGATTTATGTGAATGCCATAAACCCTTACTTAGCAACCAGATGACTGGCCGTTTCATGCCTATTTCATTATATGTAGGTTAATGATTTGCCGAATATTTAGTGTTGATAGGTGTGTTAGTTAAAGGACATGCTAATATTTTCCTGGAAATCAAGTTATTACTTCTCATCAGGGTTTTATATAGAGTTAATGGTTGTGGTTTTGGAAACATCACTTAATATTACTTTAGGCTATAATTCTGTAAAGTTTAGTGCCAGCATTTTTTAAATCCCTAATCCCTGAAGGTTTGCAACAAATATCATATACTTTTCTTTTTCTTCCTGTCATTTTTCTCTGATCATTTCAACATAAGATATCTTTCTTGCTACACTGTTTACCATTTTAAAAATTAATATTATAATTATTTATAGGCACAAGCATTAGCAAATGTTTTCCTAAATGCATTAACCAACTCCTGTGGCATTCATATTACTGCTGTCATCACTGAATACTTTTTTTAAACTATTTTTCATATTCCTTTTTCATAATTGTATCATGCTTTATCCCATCTCTACCCCAACTACAACTGAAACAGTTTTAATGGTTGGAGCCAAGTAGAGGTGTTGAGATTTTGTAATTTTTACTAGAAGAATACAACAATAGTGTATTCCATTCGTTTTCTCAATTTCAGTTGTTGTTTTTTTTGTGATTAAAGTGTAGTTCCGCCGAAAAAATATATATTAAAAGTCAGCAACTACAAATACTGCAGCTGCTGACTTTTAATATATGGACACTTACCTGTCCTGGGCGCCCGCGATGTCGGGTCCCGAAGCCGATTTGTCCCTCGGCTCTCGGGTGCTGCTGCCGCCATCTTCGTTAAGGGAATCAGGAAATGAAGCCTTGCGGCTTCACTTCCTGATTCCCTACTGCGCATGCACGAGTCGTGCTGCGCGATACCACTTTTCCCTGTTGTCTTCTGGGACCTGTGTGTCTCCCAGAAGACAGCGAGGGGGACGGAGTAGGCGCCGGACGTGGTGTAGGTCACCGCGGTGATCTATGTCCAGAAGTGGGAGCAAATACCTGTATTACACAGATATCTGCTCCCTCCTCCTCCCTGAATGGTGCCAAATGTGACACCGGAGGGGGGAGGATTCCAAAAAGCGGAAGTTCCATTTTTTTGTTTTGTAAAAAAGTGGTGAGGAATTAAACCCCCTGTTGTTTTTTTCCCCCACTGGTGAGATTTACCTCTCCTTTTGTTTTGGACACCATTATAGCCATAACAGAAAGCAAATAGAAATTCAATTTTTTCTTGTATTTATCACAGGAAAGGGAATCTTCCAGTGGGGAAACTTGTTCTGTGACAATTGTGGGACTAGAAGCGAAGAGTAGGATATAGACAAAAAATAAGGGTCCTAACCATCCCCTGCTCTATCCAAAACAAAAACATTTTGGCTGAACAAACGAACAACACTTTACTTTAGTAATTCTTTCCAGCCGTTATTAAATAGAACATGTACAATGGTTTTTGGTCAAATGTAGAGTGGAATATATAGCCATGGCCAAAAGTTTTCAGAGTGACACAAATATACATTTTCACAAAGTCTGCTGCTTTAGTGTTTTTAGATCTTTTTGTCAGATGTTACTATGGTATACTGAAGTATAATTACAAGCATTTCATAAGTGTCAAAGGCTTTTATTGACAATTGCATTAAGTTTATGCAGAGTCAATATTTGCAGTGTTGACCCTTCTTTTTCAAGACCTCTGCAATTCGCCCGGGCATGCTGTCAATGAACTTCTGGGCCACATCCTGACTGATGGCAGCCCATTCTTGCATAATCAATGCTCGGAGTTTGTCAGAATTTGTGGGAGTTTTTTGTTTCACCCGCATCTTGAGGATTGACCAAAAGTTCTCAATGGGATTAAGGTCTGGGGAGTTTCCTGGCCATGTACCTTTTGAATTTTTGTTACCCAAGCCACTTAGTTATCACTTTGGCCTTATAGCAAGGTGTTCCATCATGCTGGAAAAGGCATTGTTCCTCACCAAACTGTTCTTGGATGGTTGGGAGAAGTTGCTCTCAGAGGATGTTTTTGTACCAATCTTTATTCATGGCAGTGTTCTTATGCAAGATTGTGAGTGAGCCCACTTCCTTGGCTGAGAAGCAACCCCACATATGAATGGTCCCAGGATGCTTTACTGTTGGCATGGCACAGGACTGATGGTAGTGCTCACCTTTTCTTTTCTGGACAAGGATTTTTCGGGATGCCCCAAACAATCGGAAAAGGGATTCATGAGAGAAAATGATTTTACCCCAGTCCTCAGCAGTCCAATCCCTGTTCATTTTGCAGAATATCAGTCTGTCCCTAATGTTTTTCATGGAGAGAAGTGGCTTCTTTGCTGCCCATTTTCACACCAGGCCATCGTCCAAAAGTCTTCATCTCACTGCATGGAGATACACTCACACCTTCCTGCTGCCATTCCTGAGAAAGCTCTGTACTGGTGGTGCCAAAATCCCACAGCTGAATCAACTCTAGAAGACTGACCTGGTGCTTGCTGGACTTTCTTGGGCGCCCTAAAGCCTTTTTCACAGATGCCGTGGAAATGTTTTATATGGGATTAAGTTCATTTTCATGGCAAAGAGGGACTTTACAAGTAATTGCAATTGATCACTCTTTATAACATTCTGGAGTATTCTGGAGCAAATTGCCATAATAAAAACTGAAGCAGCAGACTTTGTGAAAATTAATATTTGTGTCATTCTCAAAACTTTGGCCATGGCTGTACAGTATAAGATACATATATATTTGGTGCCAAAACACTCTTGAAGTCTTCAGATGCTACTGAGCAATATTTTACTTTTTTTATTTTTTGCATGAACTTTTAAGAAGGGGATGGCACTCCAGACTTTTTTCATTATTTTGTCCTATGCCCTAATTCCCACAGCTGTAAATCGACCCCAGGGTAATCCAATTAATTTCTTATGGCGATACCCTAAATTTAAAAGATACTGGTTCCAACATTATCGGTACTAATAATAAAGTGATGGGTAGCATTCATTCTTCCTCTTTGGATACATTTTAATCCCTGGTGGTCTCCCGATCATTGTTTTGTTGCACACAGACTCTTAGCTATTAAATGTGTCTATGTGACACCCCCTACCATGGCAGAATAGTTACTAGAACTTAAAGCGTTTGTTACCCCAACTTCATATTCTTGATATGTGCCTGCTGTACCATGTACTTGTATGAGAAAGTATCCTGTCCTCTTTGTATTGCTTCCTTTGTGTGAAATCCCTGGTGTTCCTGTCAGTCTCCTTGCTTTCCTATTAAAAACTGGCCACACTAAGCAGGAGAGCACACTGTGGTCAGTTCTCTAGCTGTGCTGGGAACTCAGTGTGCTTTTCTCCAATGATTAGACTTGTCCTGACACCCCCCCCCCTCTGCACAGCCATTCACTGGGAAGCTCAATCTGCTGCTGCTTCTCCTCCCCCCAGCTCATATGCAGCTAAGAAACCGAGTAAATCTGTCACTTATAAAAAAGGGAAAAAAGGTATTCATAATGTTGTTTTTTTTTTTGTTTTTTTTATATCTATACACAAATGTTTTGCCTTTCATTTCAATTTTAAACTGAATGGTTTGTTTTACAAGGTGATCGTTTACAACCACTTTGATAGATGCATAACATTTAAGCAACACACTTATTTTCTGCATAAGGCCACACAAAAATTTGACAGCATCTGGTCACACTAGTAAAGTCAAGGTAGAGATCCTCCAGAAGTTATAGCTTTTAACCTGAGTAGTTAAAATAGTTTTTTTTATTTTATTTTGCTGGCTATCTAGAAAGTTGCTGGGAATTCTTTTATTGCTTTTCTCTGTTTCTCATCTTCTCTCTCGCTCTGATTCAATATCTAAAGAGAGAAAATGGCATAGGTAGGTGCACTGTCTCTCCTATGCAGCTTGCCAAAAAGGGGTGGGTCACAGTTATTTTTCCTTCACTTGTATATGTAAATTTTTGGCTTTTTCTAAAGACTCATTTTCCGTAAAGTAAGAAAGGGTTAGAACCTCTTTCCGGTTTTGATTGCTTTCTGTGTCCCTGTTGGGTACATTTGCCATCACTTTTTGTGACCAGCAATACTGGGACTAGAAATTAGAGTCAACGCACCTTACAAAGGTCCCTTTCCCCTACTACAAAAATATTTGTGTTGCTTTATATGTCTCTGTTGGAGTGATTCCTCCTCACCTAGTGCTTCATTCAATGGCCATTGTTACTGTGATAGGAATCAGTGGAAACCTCCACAGGTAGAGCACACATGGTAATAATGACCTGACACAAGTCTATGCCAAATTTTGGGCTGTGATGATGTACAGGCAAGGGCAACTCTATGATGTATAGGCAAGGGCAACTCTATGATGTATTACTGGCTCATTGACAACATTACAGTATAATGTATGAGTATATCACCATGGACAGCATTATAATGTATTGGTGCCAACAAGTACTACACTTTAGTGTACTGGTAGCCCATCATGGACAGTGCTAATATATATTGGTGTACCTTCATTGATTACACTTTAATGCATTGGCCGCTTATAATGCACATATAATGTATTGGTGTACCATTATAGACATTACTATCAAGTATTGGTGTGGTCATTCATTGATTTCATTAGCACTCTATTCAGTATTGTAGAATCTAGTATGGCGCACAAATCTGCAGATCCATTAAGGAAAGTTCTCGTTATTTCCTCTAACATGTATTACCAGGACAGGAAGTAAAGGAAAACCTTCTCAATAGGGGCACAGGCAGCAAAAACTTGACAAAGACTCAAACTTTCCCATTCTACTAGAAATATTGTTTTTATTGCTGTCTGTTTTTCCCTTTGTGATAAAAATATGACAGGGGTTCTAATCCTTCACCACTATATCCAAAATTTTAAAAAAAAATGTTTTATCTGGATGTGGACCTTAACCACTTCAGCCCCGGAAGAATTTACCCCCTTCCTGACCAGAGCACTTTTTGCGATTCGGCACTGCGTCGCTTTAACTGACAATTGCGGTGTCGTGCGACGTTGTACCCAAACAAAATTGACGTCTTTTTTTTTCCTGACAAATAGAGCTTTCTTTTGGTGGTATTTGATCACCTCTGCGGTTTTTTATTTTTTGCGCTATAAACAAAAAAAAGAGCATAAATTTTGAAAAAAATGCAATATTTTTTACTTTTTGCTATAATAAATATCCCCAAAATATATATATATATATATATAAAAAAAACACATTTCTTTCTTAGTTAGGCCAATATGTATTCTTCTACATGTTTTTGGTAAAAAAAATTCGTATATTGATTGGTTTACGCAAAAGTTATAGCGTCTACAAAATAGGAGATCGTTTTATGGCATTTTTATTATTATTATTTTTTATTAATAATGGCGGCGATCAGCGATTTTTATCGTGACTGTGACATTGCGGCGGACACATCGGACACTTTTGACACTATTTTGGGACCATTGTCACTTATACAGCGATCAGTGCTATAAAAATGCACTGATTACTGTGTAAATGACACTGGCAGGAAGGGGTTAAATACTAGGGGGCACTCAAGGGGTTAAGTGTGTCCTAGGGAGTGATTCTAACTGTTGGGGGGATGGGCTACCTAGAACATGACAGAGATCACTGCTCCTGATGACAGGGAGCAGTAGATCTCTGTCATGTTGCTAGGCAGAACAGAGAAATGCCAGTCTGCCTCTCCGTGAGACGATCGTGGGCACCCGGCGGACATCAAGTTTGCGGGACCCGCGGGCACGCTCACGGAGCACGCGGCGGGGCGCGCATGCCCGCATGGCGGCAAATTCAAAGCAACGTACAGGTAGGTTGCTTTGTGCAGCCATGCTTTTCTGCCGACGTATATCGGCATTAGCCGGTCGGCAAGTGGTTAATGCAGATTATTAAATTTTCAGCCCATATCCCAAATCTCTTTTGACAAATTGAAACTTCCAAGGAATGGAAACTCAGGGCATGACTAGAACTTCCATATTCTAGATACATCAGACAAATTTAGGACAGCTACCTAATAGGACAGCACTGATCTGTACCATCACTCAAAGATGGTTGGAGCCATGGTAAATAAGTATTGTTTTCTTTTGACCTATGTATGCTGAATATTTGATAGAATTGTCCTTTATTATTTTGTCTTTATATCTTGTGTACTATTTTTTTCCATATATATATCAATTAGCTTGTTAAAGTACTATTTTTAAAAAAACCCAACATGTAAAATAGAAGTTCTTACATAGTCTGAGTGGGGGGTCATTTTGCTGGTTTCTTGAATACCTTTTATTGCTCTATATATGTCCATATGGGTTACATGCTATGTATTCCAAATGAGAAAATGGAAGGCATGTGACATCAATCAGACACAAACATTGTAAATTATACTTCTGGTTTACCACAGAAATTAAATAACATGGCCTGAGTGCTTTAGCGTCCTGTGAGGTACTGCTGTGTCCTGCTCATGCTGCATATTGTATGCATTATTTCCAAGCTACTATAGAACATCTAACATAATAGTGCTCTGCATCAAACTATGTATGTTGCTTATACTTTCTTATGCATTATTTTACAAGAGATCATAAAAGTGTCAGCCTCAAGCTTTGTATTTTTTTTCTGCTGCATTGGAATATACTATGTTGTTTGCAGCAGTCTTGTGGAGACACCCTGTGAGCATATGCATGCCCTTCCATGATATATTGTGTTAATTTGTTTGTTTAGTGTCTCCCAAGTTTTGATACGTACATGTGAAGTAGCATAGCATTTATGTCCCACATCAGAGAAATATTCATATAACGCTTGCTTCTGTCCATTTTAAAGCTGATATAAATTTGCAGAATAGGAATACATATACATTCTGTATACTTATACATACTTACATATCTTAAATGATTAACACATTAATGTATGGCTTGCTATGTTTAGAATATATTCAGTAAAGATTAGTCAAGTTTTTTTTTTATGTGTATTTTCATTATGCGGAAAAGTTATAATGTATGCACCATGTGTTCTATTATTTAGCTTTTATCAATTTTAATGATGTTACTGGCAAAAGCAGTTTTTGTAATTTATTCTTGCTAAAATTCTTTTGCGTTTTTCATCTGTAGACATTCATGATTTTTTAATAGTCTTTAGAAATTTGTGTCACGCCCGAACAACACATGTTGGTGTGTGTGACAGAATAACATACCTAAAGGAAATGTGTACATGAATGCATTGCAAAAATATCCCAGAATTGTTAGTTGTGTAACAAAATTTATAACAAAATGAAACGGGTTTGATTTACCGCCAGTTTGCCTATATCCGATATGGTACTAATGAATTTCTTACAGCTATAGTGACGTATTTGGAAAGTGCCACAAATAAGAACTTTGTGAATCTGTCACAAACATTGGAATTAGCTATGCAAATGTTGCACAGCTTGTGTTCCATAGATAGCTACAGTGGATATAAAAAGCCTATATACCCCTGTTAGAATGTCAGGTTTCTGTGATGTAAAAAAAATGAGACAAAGATAAATCATTTCAGAATTCCACCTTTAATGGGATCTACAAACTGTACAACTCAGTTGAACAACAACCTAAAATCTTTTAAGTGGAGGGAAGTAAAAAAAATAAAAAATAAAAAATAATATGGTTGTATAAGTGTGCACACCCTTAAACTAATACTTTGTAGAAAAGGAGAGCTGTGGGACTTTGAGTGAGGCTACCGCCATGTCAGATATAAACAGAAACATAAAATTTACAGTACATCATTTATTGTTACATTGTAAAAAATATTATGTCAAATAAATAGATAGTCACATGACTTACACTAAATATGCTGCTATATAGCATGCAATACAAATAGAAATTGAACATAGTAACTGTACATAATAAGGTTGGGTTAAAAACATTGTAGGGACAGATGACTTGGGGCATCTAGGGGCACTCAACGCGTTTCCTGGCATTACAGCCATTCATCAGGAGTGTTGTAACATAATATACTGGAAAGGAAGGGGACAAGGATTAATAATGATACTCTTGGAATAAGGGAGGACAGAGAGAATGTGTCCCAAAAAAAGTAGGGACAATCTGGGATACTCACTGCACAGCCCCAAGGCCAGGCCCGGTGTCGGCCAGGGAAGATGGGGGTGACAGGCATGATGTCTCCCCCGGGGTTGAGACGGGGGAACCCTCCAAGGACGAAGAACAGCGCCCAGAGCATGACACGGTGGTCACAGCCTGATCGAATAGACTATGTGTGCACAAAAAGTGCATAGTGTTCCTCAAAAAAATGTGTATCAAAAAAGGGAAGATTAATTGAATGTGTAAAGGTGTAAAGTGTGTGAAATCATGGCAGATATCTATGTGTTCCCACAGGGGGACTACATGAGGGGGTGTATGTGAAATGAAACCAATTAAGGGGGAAAAAAGAAAACATACCAAAAAAAGGATTGCTGAGCTACCAACAAAGGTAACCTATGTGTGGATTCAGTGTATGCTGTCCTTGTGATTGAGTCAAGCAAATGAACCATCGGCTGCTTCAAGGCTGCTATATACTCCCATTCCAAGGGAGGGGCCCCGTCAACGTCATGCCTGATTGGCCATACTGCACAGGAGAGGTGGGGAGGGGATTCTCAGCTGCATGTGGAGGAGCCATCAGCAGTGAGTTCCCACCCACCTAGTGCTTGGCTAAGGATGGAAAAAAGACGTTTAAACAACGTCAATGACACCGCTGGTGCGACGTCGAAGCATGACGCCGATGAGCAGGAGGCCAAGCCCCGCCCCCACCAAAAAGTGGGGGGGGGGGGAAAGGACTGCTGCACATCGCAACCCCGGAGACAGAGAAAACACCCAACCCCCCTCAAACCCAAGTTGAACCGGACAAGGGATTGGGAGGCGATTTAAAAGGGTTAATGTGTCAAAGATAATACATGGGAAGATATTAACATAGGAATCTAATGGGAATGAGGAATAAATCTGATAACAAATTACTGAACATTGTTGTAGTGCAGGGGCAATAAACAAGAATTCATAAGGTATATTAGGTGTGACAGGTCACTGGGAACGGGTGTCTTCCACCCAAATGTTTGTCAAACAGTGAATTGGATGTGACCTGACACACAACTATAGCACAAACATGGCGACCGGTTTGTGCTATAGTTGTGCGTCAGGTCACATCCAATTCACTGTTCTTAAACTAATACTTTGTTGAAGCACCTTTTGATTTTATTACAGCACTCAGTCTTTTTGGGTATGAGTCTATCAGCATGGCACATCTTGACTTGGCAATATTTGCTCACTCTTCTTTGCAAAAACACTCCAAATCTGTCAGATTGTGAGGGCATCTCCTGTGCACAGCCCTCTTCAGATCACCCTACAGATTTTCAATCGGATTCAGGTCTGGGCTCTGGCTGGGCCATTCCAAAACTTTAATCTTCTTCTGGTGAAGCCATTCCTTTGTTGATTTGGATGTATGCTTTGGGTCATTGTCATGCTGAAAGATGAAGTTCCTCTTCATGTTCAGCTTTCTAGCAGAAGCCTGAAGGTTTTGTGCCAATATTGACTGGTATTTGGAACTGTTCATAATTCCCTCTACCTTTACTAAGGCCCCTGTTTCAGCTGAAGAAAAACAGCCCTAAAGTATGACGCTGGTGTTCTCTCGGTGATGTGCAGGGTTGTTTTTGCGCCAAATATATCTTTTGGAATTATGGCCAAAAAGTTCAACCTTGGTTTCATCAGGCCATAACACATTTTACCACATGCTTTTGGGAGACTTCAGATGTGTTTTTGCAAAATTTAGACGGGTTTGGATGTTTTTCTTCGCAAAAAAGAAAAACATCCAAGAAGAAAGGAAGAAAGAAAAACATCTGCTTGTCTTGCCAGTCTACCCCATAGCCCATACATATGAACAATACGGGAGATACGGGAATAAGGGAGATTGTTGTCACATGTACTACACAGCCAGTACTTGCCAGATATTCCTGCAGCTATTTTAATGTTGCTGTAGGCCTCTTGGCAGCCTCCCTGACCAGTTTTCTTCTCTTCTTTTCAACAATTTTGGAGGGACGTCCAGTTCTTGGTAATGTAACTGTTGTGCCATATTTTCTCCACTTGATAATTGTCTTCTCTGTGTTCCATGTGTGTATATATATATATATATATATATATATATATATATATATATATATATATTAATATATATATATATAGCTAATGCCTTGGAAATTCTTTTGTACCATTCTCCTGACTGATACCTTTTAACAATGAGATCCCTCTGATGCTTTGGAAGCTCTCTGCGGACCATGGCTTTTGCTGTAGGAAAACAAAATGTCAGGAAAGGCCTACTAGAACAACTGAACTTTATTTGGGGTAACTAGAGGCACTTTTAGAGCCCTTTCACACTGCCAGCGCCCAAAATCTCTGGTAAAGCGCCGCTAAAACTAGCGGCGCTTTACCAGTATTTTTCGGGCACTAGCAGGGCGCTTTTAACCCCCGCTAGCAGCTGAATAAAGGGTTAAAAGCGCACAGGCTTTCACACTGGGATTGCAGATGAGGCTTTTTTCAGGTGCATTACAGGCGCTATTTTTAGCGCTAAAGAGCCAGAAAAAACGCCTCCAGTGTTTTTCAAGCGCTTTAGCGCTAAAAATAGCGCCTGAAAAAAGCCTCATCTGCAATCCCAGTGTGAAAGCCTGAGTGCTTTCCCACTGGGGCGCTGCGCTGGCAGGACGTCAAAAAAAGTCCTGCAAGCAGCTTCTTTGAGGCGCTTTAGGAGCGGTGTATACACCGCTCCTAAAGTGCCCCTTCCCATTGAAATCAATGGGCAGCGCCGCCAAAGCACCTGCAAAGCGCCTCGGCAGCCGCGCTTTGTGGGCACTTTTAACCCTTTATTCGGCCGCTAGCGGGGGTTAAAAGCGCCCCGCTAGCGCCCGAAAAACGCCAGTAAAGCTCCGTTAGTTTTAGCGGGGCTTTACTGGTGTTTTTTGGGCACTGGCAGTGTGAAAGGGTTCTAAATGATGGCAGGTGTGTACTGACTCCTATCTAACATGAGTTTAAATGTGATTGCTTAATTCTTAACACAGCTACATCCGCACTTATGCAACCACATTTTATTTTTTCATTTTTACTTCCCCCTCCCCTAAAAGATTTCAGTTTGTTTTTCAACTGAGTTGTACAGTTTATAAGTCACACTAAGACTCCATTCACACAGGGGCAACACGACTTCCAGCGCGACTTTGGGAGGCAACTTGGACACGACTTGAGTATGAATCACAGCGCGACCTGGAGCTACTTACAAGGCAACTTCAAGTTGCCTCCAGGACAGGAGACATTCCAGTGGCCAATCAAACAAGAATCCGCTCTGTGGGAGGGAGGAAGGAGGGAGAGGTTTGCCTGAGAAATGTTCTCTTCCTGGAAAGTTGCTTCCGTTAAGACAGGGGATCCGACTTCTGAGGCGACTTCCATTTAAATCAATGGGTAAAGGTCGCCTAGCAGTCGCCTAGAAGTCGGATTGAAGTAGTACAGGGACCTTTTTTGAAGTCGGAGCGACTACAGTAGTGTGCATTAAGACCGCTCCATTCACTTACATTGATTTTCTCATGCAGCGTGACTTGAGGCGACTAGGGGCGACTTGAGGTGACTTGAAGTCGTATCCAAAGTTGCCCCTGTGTGAATGGGCTCTAAAGGTGGAAACAGTTTTGAAATGATTTATCTTTTTCAATTTTTTTTACATCACAGAAACCTGACATTTTACCAGGAGTGTGTAGACTTTTTATATCCATTGTATATTGCCACACTCAGATTCATATGTACATTAAACATAAGAAGAAGTAAAAGCAGATGTTAGTTTTAGTAACTATCTTATAAAAACATCAGTAGTTGTTTAGGGGATAAGTTCACGTTTTGGAAAAATATTATAAATGCACATTACTCTTTCGTCCATGGACCGACACAGCTTCTCTATTGACAAAGTGGGTATTATCCGTTAATTAGGAGTGACTAGGCAGAAAAACTTGTAAAAAGTGTTACATCACACCTTCTACAGTACCGCCCAGGGGGCGGACCCTCTGGGTATACCCTTTCAGTCTGCACATCGCAGATCAGTTTTTTTCTGTCTAGCAAGGAGTAGGACATGGCTCCCTTCGGGCCCATTGGTCCGGGGAAAAAAGATATATATATATATATATATATATATATATATATATATATTTTTTTTTTTTTGCTACATTTGTTGTTTCCTGCGATCTTCGATCAACTGCCGACTGGGTGACAGGCTGGATCCTCGATCCTTGTAGTCTCCCCAGTTTCGGCCATCGAGCGTGTGCCGACCCTAGCTACGCGCTGGGTTTTCCACGACATGCCCGTCGCTCCACGGGTGGCCGGTGAGCCTACGCTCCAGGGCCTGCATCGGACTGCTCAGCTTCGGCTGACCTTACGGCCGAGTCGCAGCAGCCTGGCCGGTGAGCTTACGCTCCAAGGCTTGCATCGGACCGCTCAGCTTCGGCTGACCTTACGGCCGAGTCGCAGCAGCCTGTCCGGTGAGCGTCATGCTCCAGGGCATACATATGATCGTCCCTTCTGGGTCCAATCACAGCATGCCTGGCCAACAGTCACCTTCCGTGCGCGGACAATGATCTGTTTGGAATGTCTTCCAGCAGAATACATGCAGGATAGGTAAGTAAAACTCCCCTGCCTCGGCTGGGTGATTTAGCTGGACATTCCTGGAGAGATCAAGTAAGTGGTTGTGGCCCCTTTCTTCCCTCTCTCCCTGCCTTTCCCTCCTCCCTGGGCTTCTAGCTAAAGGTTGCTGGGTGCTGGGGGTCACCTAGGGGGTCCCACTGGAGCAGGGCTGGCTGTAACTAACATTTAAAAGAAATGTCATTTTTGCTTACCTGTGTTTCTGTGTCTCCATGCTGTCGGCGGCCATTTTGAGGTGGTCCATGCCAAGTTTGGCCTCTTGTAACTGCCTAGCGGCCATCTTCCTGTGGTTCAGCCACACCCACTGGCCCCTATCAGGTGATCGGCGGCCATGTTGGTCCACCCTGTATGCAGATATTGCCGTTCGGCGGCCATCTTTTTGTGGGCTATGGCTGCCTGACCTCTATCTTCTGTCGGCGGCCATTTTCTTAGAGCCCACATTATCTTCCATACAGACGTTTTTGGCAACCATTTTGCGAGAGCCTCCGGCCTCTAGGGTGCATTACACTGGCGCGAAAATTCACACAGGAAGTGCTGATAAAAGAAGCAGACTGACACAGCAGCAAGGGGACCGCATCACAGGCGCAGCATAGCAGTACCTATCCAGGGTGGTGAGTCCTCTGGGTAACCCAGCATCTCTGCAGCGCAGGAGGGTGGCCTATTGATATCTTGCCTGGAGCCCTGTGAGTGTCAGCGTGTGGTCAGCATGGCATCTGAGCCAGATGTCTTCTCCCCTGAAACACCAGATTTAGCAGCTGGTGTCCCTGAGGTGTCTATGGACGCTATGTCGGCAATCCTAGAGGCGTTTGCTGCCAGGGTGGAAGCAGCACACGGGAATACAGGGGGTAATAAACGCCCCCGTCCCCTGCAATCTTCTGGGGATATTTCTGATGCAGAACCAGGTCCAGCTACGGCTCATGGCCCAGATTCTGATGCATCAGAGACTGCAGACCGTGACCGATCGGACAGTGAGGAGGACTCCAAGTCCAGGTCAGTACTCGAGACGGCTTTGGTATCTGACCTTATTACTGCAGTGCGGGATACGCTAAAGTTGGAAAGGACTGAAGAAGTAGCAGATACTCCAGTCCCCTTTGGGTTTCGTAAACCTGCCCGCACTGCTAAGGTGTTCCCTTGTGTGTCTTATTTTGACAAACTCTTATACAAGGAATGGGAGAACCCACTGAGGGTCTTTACAGCCCCAAAGAGGTTTGCAGTACGGTACCCCTTTGAGGAGAGTTTTCTGAAGATATGGACCTCTCCCCCTATAGTGGACCCTTCGGTGTCCAGACTTAATAGAGCCACCACTATTCCAGTAGAAGGGGCTCCTGTTTTCAAGGACCCTGTGGATAAGAAGGCTGAAGCACTCGCTCGCTACCTATACTCAGTGGTAGGCTCGGCAGTACGCCCGGCATTGGCGGGGGCCCTAGTGTCTCAGACACTTACTGAATGGGCAAAATTGCTACTCCAGGGGTTAAAGGAGCGAGATGCTCCTCCTAATGAGATAACTTTGGCCGACCAGTTGGTCCAGGGCCTTAAGTTTGTCTGCGAGTCAGACATGGATACTATTCCCCTGCTGTCAAGAGCTTTGGTTTACGCAGTAGCAATACGCCGCCTGATCTGGCTAAAGGGCTGGTCTGCGGACCAGACTTCCAAGAAAGCCCTATTGGATCTGCCTTTTAAGGGCGACAGACTTTTTGGGGCTTCTCTGGATGACATCATCAAGGATGCCACAGGAGGTAAAAGCACTTTGCTTCCCCAAACTAGCAAGGGTAGGGGACCACGCCAAGGGCAAGGGCCCTCCTTTACTGCACGTAAGCGGTTTTTTCGCCCCCTTAAGGCGACAGGGAAAAGACCCCAGGCCGATAAAGCGCCTGCCCAAGGACAAAAGCGTCCTTGGTCCCGCAGACCCAACAAGCCTGCAGACAAATCTGCGTCCACATGAAGGTCCGCCCCCACCCAGCTCTCGGGTGGGGGGACGTCTTCGCAAATTCGCGACTCAGTGGACTGCTCTAGTCTCCGACAGGTGGGTTTGCGAAGTAATCTCCTCAGGCTACAAGATAGAATTTCTCTCTTGTCCACCAGACAGATTCATCACCTCCAATCTCCAGCTACTACCGACCCGTCGGGAGGCCCTGTATGGGGCGGTCCAGGGTCTACTGGAACACGGGGTAGTTATTCCAGTTCCAGAACAGGAACGGGGTCAGGGTTTTTACTTAAATCTGTTCATTGTGCCAAAGAAGGAGGGGGTTCGTCCAATCTTGGATCTCAGAGCCCTCAATTGCTTTGTGAAGGTACAAAGATTTCGGATGGAGTCGGTTCGATCCGTAGTCATGGCTCTCCATCCGGGGGACTTTCTGGCCTCCTTGGACATCAAGGACGCATACCTGCATGTCCCCATATACTCCAGACACCAGAGGTTTCTGCGATTTGCTATCGGGAAGAACCACTACCAGTTTGTGGCCCTCCCGTTTGGCCTTGCCTCAGCACCCAGGACGTTCACCAAGGTGCTCGCTCCGATTCTGGCACTTCTAAGACAGCGGGGTATCGCTATCACAGGTTACTTGGACGACCTTCTGCTGAAGGCCCCTTCAAGCTCAGAATTAGAGGTAAGCGTGTCCATTACCTGTCAGACTCTTCGAGACTGTGGTTGGATACTAAACACGCAAAAGTCAGTATTGGTGCCCACTCAACGCCTAGTGTACCTGGGGTTGATTTTGGATTCCTCAGAGGCAAAGGTATTCCTCCCTGTGGAGAAGTTGCAGACCCTCCGGGCTGCAGTACGGCAGCTGACTTCCAGGAATTGGTCGTCACTCCGTTTTTGCATGCGAGTGTTGGGCCTCATGGTAGCCTCCTTCGAGGCGGTCCCATATGCTCAATACCACACTCGAGTGTTACAGAAGGAAGTTCTGTCCAGATGGAACAGATGCCCTTCATCTCTGGATTATCAAATCCGAGTGAGCCACCTAGTCAGGAGATCCCTGGTATGGTGGCTGACAGCACCGGCTCTAATGGCCAGGAAGTCATTTCTTCCGGTTTACTGGATAGTGATCACGACGGACGCCAGCCTTACAGGTTGGGGGGGGAGTCTGGGGTGTCCAGTCGGCACAAGGTCGCTGGACCCCAGAGGAAGCCCTCCTGCCGATCAATGTCCTGGAGATCCGGGCGATCAAGCTGTGCCTCTTCAAATGGTCTCAGAGACTGCAAGGGCGTCCAGTCAGGATCCAGTCAGACAACGCCACAGCAGTGGCATATGTCAATCATCAAGGAGGAACAAGAAGCTCAGCTGCAGCATCGGAGATCGCTCGCATCCTGAAGTGGGCAGAGAGGAGCGTACCGGCACTGTCGGCCGTGTACATTCCGGGTGTGGAAAACTGGCAGGCGGACTACCTGAGCCGCCAGATGCTGGACCAGGGAGAATGGTCCTTACACCCGGAGGTGTTCCAACTCCTCTGCCAAAGATGGGGCACACCAGACGCAGATCTTCTGGCTTCCCGACTCAATCGGAAGGTATTGAGGTTTGTGGCCCGGTCAAGAGACCCATGGGCAGACGCAATGGACGCGTTGGTAGCATCGTGGGGTCAGTATCGGCTAATCTATGCCTTCCCTCCCTTAAGGCTTCTTCCTCTTCTGCTCCGCAGAGTGGAGGCAGAGGGAATTCCAATGATCCTAATCGCTCCAGATTGGCCTCAGCGTCCTTGGTACGCCGATCTAGTACGTCTGGTAGCAGACGTCCCCTGGTGCCTACCACTACGGAAGGACCTGCTATCGCAAGGTCCCATATTCCATCCTGCTTTACAGTCATTGGCTTTAACGGCATGGCTGTTGAGAACCAGGTACTGAGAGATCGGGGCCTGTCAGACTCAGTAATCTCTACTATGAGAAGTGCTCGGAAACCGTCCTCTAGGAAGGTCTATCACCGCACTTGGAGGGCCTACATCTCCATGTGTGAGGAAATGAAATGGCATCCGCGTACCTATTTGGTTTCCAGAATCCTGCTGTTTTTACAGCATGGGGTAGACCAAAGGCTTGCCCTAAGTACGATTAAGGGACAGATATCTGCCCTGGCTGTCTTTTTTCAGCGACCCCTGGCGACTCACTCTCTCGTGAGTACATTTGTGTAGGGGGTTCGACATGTGGCCCCTCCTGTCTGCCCCCCGTTACCTCCGTGGGACTTGAACCTGGTCCTCTCGGTGCTTCAGACGGCACCGTTTGAGAATATTAGAGATATTCCCCTGTTGACACTTTCTCAGAAGGTGGTCTTTTTGGTGGCTGTTACGTCAGTTAGACGAGTCTCTGAGCTGGCAGCCCTGTCCTGCAAGGCTCCCTATTTGATTTTCCACAAGGATAAGGTGGTGCTGCGGCCGCAGCCTTCCTTTCTTCCGAAAGTCGTTTCGGCTTTTCATCTCAACGAAGACATTGTACTTCCACCCTTGTGTCCTCAGCCGTCGAATCCTAAGGAGTCGGCGTTGCATTCCTTGGACGTTGTCCGAGCTTTGAGAGTATACATATCTGCTACTTCCCTGTTCCGGAAGTCAGACTCACTGTTTGTTTCGGTGGCTGGTCCCAAGAAGGGCCAAGCAGTCTCATCGGCCACCATCTCTAGGTGGATCCGACAGATAGTAATCCAGGCTTACGCCTTAAAGGGTCAGGCGCCCCCCTTTCCTGTCACGGCGCATTCGACCAGGGCAATAGGTGCCTCTTGGGCTTTCCGACATCAAGCGTCTGTTTCCCAACTATGTAAAGCGGCGACTTGGTCGTCCGCTCACACTTTCACAAAATTCTACAAAGTTGATGTAGGTGCATCTTCGGATGCCTCTTTCGGCCGCAAGGTTTTGCAGGCGGCTGTTTAGAGTTGCAACTCCTCCGTTGGAGGAGTGCTGTTTTGTGTTTTGGGGTGAAGTTTGTTTTTATGCTGTTACCACCCCTCGTTTTTTCTCTGACACTGCTTTGGGACGTCCCACTTTGTCAATAGAGAAGCTGTGTCGGTCCATGGACGAAAGAGTAAATAGGATTTTTTACTCACCGTAAAATCCTTTTCTCTGAGTCCATGGACCGACACAGCACCCACCCCTCCTTTTAAGTTTGTACTGCTTTTTGACGAACTGATCTGCGATGTGAAGACTGAGAGGGTATACCCAGAGGGTCCGCCCCCTGGGCGGTACTGTAGAAGGTGTGATGCAACACTTTTTACAAGTTTTTCTGCCTAGTCACTCCTAATTAACGGATAATACCCACTTTGTCAATAGAGAAGCTGTGTCGGTCCATGGACTCAGAGAAAAGGATTTTACGGTGAGTAAAAAATCCTATTTTTCTTGCAGGTAAAAAAGTGTGCATTTATTTTTATTTTTTGAAGCCTGTAAATCATTGTATCGGTGATCAGCAGATAGTTGGTGCCATGCAGGCCTCCAGCAGATCTGTCAGTGTATCTGCTTGCTCATTCATCTGGTATGGGTAAGCAGATACAATCTGACAGGAAGCATGAATGAACTACCACGACGCTCCACAGCGCCGTGGTTGTCCATTGAAAACTACAAGCTGACAGCCGCAAAGGCTGCCAGACTTTGTAGTTTTCCATGCCCAGAGCCCTCTCAATCACTGACATGGGCGGAGTCCCACTCAGCCACGTTTTTTTTTTAATTGTATCAGCTAGCGGGGAGGGAGAAGAACCCTGCTAGCTGTCACAGTGGGGATCGGAGAGGTGCGGGGGCCGGTCCGATCGTAACATGTTAAACCCTGAATATGAGTGTAACATGTTACGAAAGGTGAACTTATCCTTTAAAGGTTTATAAAGATATATTGAGGCATGTAAAGGTATCGGGCCCTTACAAGGCACACTTTCCCACCATAGTACAAAAGCCTAAATATTTTTTGCCTTATTGCATTCTTTACAATAAGGAAAGAAAAAAAAAATATGCCCCACTACCTGCCCTACCCACCTGTGTCACTAAACATGTACCTCTCCATGTCACCACTCCCACACCACCGCCCTCGCCTCCTGCTTTCACAGGAGAGACTGAGGGCAGTGAAGCCATAGGAGTTTGACTGCCTTCAGTCAAACTACTGTGAGAAAGAAGTGAAGGCATGGTTTACCGTCACACACAGCCCGCATCATAATTGCGCATGCACAGGTACCTCATTAGCACCCAGCATGCTAAGGAGGGCACCTGAAGGAAGTAAGACCCGACAGTGCTGGAAGGGACTGCCAGAAGAGGAGAAAAGAGAACTTTCTGTGCATTATTGTTGCACAGAGCAGGTAAGCATAACCTCTTTTTTGTAAAAACAAAAAAAACAAAATAAAGTTGATTTTAGTATCACCCTCCCTAACCCTATAACCTAACTTCAAAAGAGAACTCTTAACACTTAACCCCCCAACACTGAACCCCTTAAGGCTAATCTAACCCTTAAATTAAGCTCTAATATGAATTAGGCACTGTTCTGTTGCAATAAACCCCAGATTATATACAGACTTTGCAGTAGGTTACACATGGAAGGGCAACACACTTCACAAACAAAGATTTCCCAGCACACTTACCAGCTGACCTGCAAACTAACCAAACTGACCCTGTCTAACAGTTTATGTTAAAAACTGATATTTTTTGCACACATTTTCAAATAGTGTAGCCTTAGTACCTATGTCAGGGCTCCTCTGTGTACTGCGGTCTTAACTCTATGATTTTTAGAGTCTCCAAGTTGGAGCACATATAGCAGTGGATAGATTAAGGGCAGGGCCTGGAGGGAGCCCACCCCTCCTTAAGGTGTCATTCACACTATGGAATTCAGTTTTCCAGGTTGAAATGGGCGCGATTCTGCCTGTAAATTGCAGGGCGATCCCGGTTACTTTGAATGGCACCCAGATTGTCGCCTGAAGAATCGCGGTAAAATCACACAAACAGAATCGCGGGACACCTGTTGCCCAAAAGAAGTTGTTGCGATTTTACCATGATTTGTCCGGCAACAACCGCAGCAAAATCGTGCCGCGATTTGGGTGACATTTAAAGTAACGGGTATCGCAAGGGTATACTGCGATTTGCAAAGTTTCTGAATCACGGACAGAATCGCAGCGATTCCGCCCACAAAACGGAGCGCCATGGTGTGAATAGAGCCTAAAGGCACAGGAATACATAAAAATGTCCGGTTTTCTCAGCAGGAAAACTACCATGAGAGCTTTTGGCCGGGAATCCCAGCCGTGTGTATGCTCCATCGCAGTTTTCCCGACAGAAAAACTGTGGGGAAAAAAAAGAGAACACTCTTTTTTCCCGGCGGTCTTTTTCCCGGCAGTTTTCAAATGGAAAAACTGCGATGGAGCATACACAGGGCCGGGATTCCCAGCCAAAGCTCTCACTGCAGTTTTCCCAACGGGAAAACCTCTCGTGTGTACAGGGGGAAAGTTACCGAGCAGGTTCTCAGTTTTCCCCCTCGGGATTCCCGGCTGACTTTTTACAGCCGGGAATCCCGTACGTGTGTACGAGGCATTATTCTATGCTGGGAGCCTGTGCTCTGAGCATGAGGTCTTGCACTGAAAGAACGCATCACCAAGATCTTTCCATCAGGACAAACAGATCCAAAAGATTTAGGATTATTTGGTTTTAGGTTGAGGTTAAATACAAAAGCAAATACAATTTTACATACATTTTTTAACACTGGCCAGTGTTTATGTTTTATTTTGCAAATGTAATCACCAAAATTATTTGCAATGTAGTGAAAGAGAAGAAACATAAACAAAAGATAAACAGGAAAGGCTTGAATTTTAATTTCCAGTAAATGTTTTCTGTTTTCCTGATTTGCCTAATTAATGCAGTAAAATGTCTGTTTTTAATAAATATAGCTTACAGCGTAGAAGTTTAAAGTGACTTTTGTTCAATTAGCCTCCCTTGACTTAACATTTTGTTTTTCTAGTCATTGCCCTATGTTAAAAGAAGTGTTACTTTTTAATCTTGGAGCCGGTTCACACAGGGGCAACACGACTTCCAGCGCGACTTTGGGAGGCAACTTGGACACGACTTGAGCATGAATCACAGCGCAACTCCAGGCAACTTACAAGGCAACTTCAAGTTGCCTCCAGGACAGGCGACTTTCCAGTGGCCAATCAAACAATAATCAGCTCTGTGGGAGGGAGGGGGAGGGGTTTGCCTGGAAATCTATTTTTACTTCCTGGAAGTTAAGACAGGGGATCCGACTTGGAGGCAACTTCCTTTGAAATTAATGGATACAAGTCGCCTAGAAGTTGGATTGAAGTCGTACAGGAACCTTTTCTGAAGTCAGAGCGACTGCAGTAGTGTGCATTAAGACGGCTCCATTCGCTTACATTACTTTTCTAAACCGCGTGACTTGGGGCAACTTGAAGTCGGACCCCAGGACGCCCCTGTGTGAACCGGCTCTTAAGGATTGGTTTGTATTAATAAATGCAAACAAGGCTTAATAGGCTATTGAAATTAATCAAATCTGTTTTGTATTTCTGTCTATTTCGTTTTGAGATTGACCCAACTCTACTACATTCCTGACATTTCTCTGCTGCAGCTAAGCAGCACAGCTAGGTCATCTCACAGCCCCCAGCCTGTGATTGGACAGTGAAGGAGCAGTGGTAGACTGATGAGTTTAACTATCTGCTCTCACCCCCTGTCATTGTGTTACTTCAATATATTTGTATGCAGGACATCTGATGGGCTCCAAGTACTGCCCCTTCTTCTCTCAGTCCACTGTGCAAGGGATTAAAAAATTGTAAAATTTAGGTACTTATACTAGTTGTATTTAAAATAAAATTTAATGATTTTTTAAATAAATACATAACTGCACCCATTACTGTTTTTATCTGTCTTGAGTTTGACCACTTGACCTCCGGAAGATTCATCCCCCTTCATGACCAGGCCACTTTTTGCGATACGGCACTGCGTGACAATTGCGCAGTCATGCAACGCTGTACCCAAATAAAATTTGTGTCATTTTTTTCCCCACAAATAGAGCTTTCTTTTGGTGGTATTTGATCAGCACTGTGTTTTTTATTTGCTGAGCTATGAACGCTAAAATAAGATAGACAATTAAAAAAAAACATATTTTTTCTTTCTGCTATAAAACATAGGCAATAAATAATAATAATAATAAAAAATCAAATTTCTGCATAAATTTAGGCCGATATATATTCTGCTATATGTTTTTGGTAAAAAAAAAAATCCCAATGAGCATATATTGATTGGTTTACGCAAACATTATAGAGTCTACAAGTTTGAGATTTTATATATATATATATATATATATATATAAAAATTGTGAGAGTGAGAGCCCCTGTCGTAGGGAAAATGTGTGTAAAATGGACACAGGACTCTCAAAGAAGCAATTTGAGAAGTTCCAGCAAAAGGTTGGTGAGCAGAGAAAACTATGCTTTAAGTTTTCTCTGGATTTTGTAAGTCTGGATTGGGGCTGGAAACTTAAAGACTTCAAAGAGCATTGAAAGGGATGGAGTCTTCAGTCATGTGTCCGGGTTTTCCAGGAGCTCTGCAGGTTGTGTGTGTGTCCAGCTGCCCACACTCGTTATAAGGCAGAGCTGAGCATAGCTCAGTGTATGTGGGAAAGGAGTTGGTGTTGGAGCAGTTGTTGCAGACAGGAGAGAGGTATGCTACCGATTAGGAACTAAGGCAACATCCTTGAGATGGTACTTCATGTGGGCGAGGTTCCAGGTTGGGCCAGCTGAGAGTCAGGGAGACTATAGCTGAGACAACTGGAAGCGAGAGTCTTGGGGACCACTTGGAGGAGTGTGGAAGCCTGGAGTGTCAGGAGAGCCCTTCCTAGAGGCCAGGAGTGGGCCTGTGCAGCAAGGAACTGCGCCCAAGGCTGAGTGAACCTTAAGTGCCAGGTGGATTGGCATTTTTCATTTGTGGTAATTTGGGGAGAAGAACCCCTGTGTGGGCAACCAAATACACGTGTGATCTTTTCTTTTGTTACTTTCAATAAAAGTGGGCTACCATGCCCTTAAACCTTAGCTCCTGTTGGCGGTGAACTCACTTAAAAACGCATCTATCACTGAGCTAAACAACCCCCAATACCACAATATATATATAATTATATATATGGAATTTTGAATAATATTTTTTTATACTAGTAATGGGGGCGATTAGCGACTTTTAGTAGGACTGCAATATTGTGGTGGACAATCTGATATTAACTGACACTTTTCGGGAACCAGTGACACTAATACAGTGATCAGTGCTAAAAATATGCACTGTCACTGTACTAATGACACTGACTGGGAAAATTACGTTATTACAGAACATAATGCACTTTACAACAGCAAGTGGAAAAAAAATCTGTTAACATGCCTTCATTCTTAAAAATGTATTAAGAGGTTATATGAGGGAGAAATTAGTAGCTGTCAGCATAACAAAGGTTAAATCCTTTGCTAAAGTCACATACAAATATTAAAAAAGAAGAATACACATTTTAAAACAGTTGCTTTTTATTCTGATACCCAAATATATAGATACTGATGTCTGATATAGTAAAACCTATGTTCCATATTTGGGATAAAAAGCATGATGGTTTTAGGTTTGTTGCTTTGATTATACATTAGGGATTATACATGTGTTCTGTAGAATAAGGACCTTGTCCTTATAAAGTCTTGACCTTGGTAAAGTCTTGATTTGATTGTTGAGATCTTGATCGTAGGTCCCCAGGTGGAAAGCCTTGCATCCTGTTTGATTGCTAAACTTCCCACCTGGAATGTTAATATTCCATCTGACTGTATGATTCCATATTTCTGCGTTAACATGACCCATAATCGCTGCTTCTCTGCTAATATTTCTTAAGGAAAGTAACTGAATCAGCTGCAAAAAAATACGCTCTGTCCTGACTTACACTAGGGACTCTTTCCCAAGCCTGTTTAAAAATGTTTATTGTTTTGCAAGGAATTCTGGCATGGATGAGGTGACAATAAGCAGTATGATCTTCTTAGCACATTTCCGAAGATGCCAAAAATGTTTCCTGCTCTTGGGAAATGACAATAGCAGAAACGGAAGGACAACACCAGCACAATGATTAACTACAAGAGTTCTGTTCAGAACATATTCTCTGTAAAGCCTGGTTCCAAAAGCTTTCCAGAAAGAGGCTTTTTGCTAGCTTCAATATTTTATTTCTCACCTAATTCAGCATGATGTGTTGGTTACAGTGGTGTGCGTGATATTTGTAATAGATAACCTTTTTCCTGTAAGGACTTGAATCTCATCATACAATATTTTCCCATGAAATGGTATTCAGAGTTACCCAATGATTTAAAGAATACACTGGCTTTGGTGGCCACTTGCCCTGAAAGGATTCCCTTCTATTTGTATTTCCTTTGCATAGTGGCGGGCAGGTAGCTTGGATATGGAACTATATAAATAACGCCTGTGTAGACACTTTCCTACTCTGTTTCCTGAAAACTTGGAAGGCTGCTAACAAAAACAGATACATGTCATACAGACCATTAACTGACCAATGCAGTGACTTTTATTATGCCTTATGGTGCAGTGAACCAACAATCATTATGCAAAAGTAGGAACAACAATTATGCCGCGTACACACGATCGTTTTTAATGTCATTGAAAAAAACGACATTTTCTCTTATCGTCCATGGACCGACGCAGCTCTCATACTGATTACATGTGGGTATATGTCCCTGCTCGCAGGAGAAGACCTAGGCAGAATGTTAGAGGTTAAAACATTCTAGAACAAGCCAGAGCTGAACAGCCCCGCCCAGGGGGGCGGTCCCCCCGGACATTACCCTCCCACCTGCAGCTAATCAGCCTCAGTTTTTTTCTGCCTAGCAGAAGGAGAAGACATGGCTCTCTCAGGAGCCAGTCTCCTGGAAGATTTTACTTTTAAATTGTATTCCTTTGGGAATTTTATTATTTTATTTTTGAGACCTTCAATCAACTGTCGGCTGGGCAACAGGTTGGGTACGCTGGTATCCTCGTAGTCTTCCCTGTCCGACCATCGAGCGTGCTGATCCTCGCCTTGTGTGCGTGAGACTCAGTTCACGACATACCCCATGACTCCAGGGGTGGCTGGGTTGCTTTCATGCTCCCGCGGTCCTCTCAAGATCGAACAGTACCTACTGTATCTTTCGCGGTGGACCGGGCCGACAGCTACGCAGTACGACTCTGTGATAGGTCTGTCAGAAACAAGCCAGTGGGTCCCTCTATTGGCACCGGGGGTATTCTCCAAGGTGCTTGCGGAACGGGTAAGTAGTCTCTCCTGCTGCAAGGTGAGTACATGCTGACTGTGTTTCTGTGTGTGGGGGGTTCTCCCTGTCTCCCCCCTGTTATGCTGCTCTCTGCACCCTGTTGTGCTGCTGTGCTGTGTGGGGATGCTTGGGGGGTCACTCTGCCCTGGGGGGGCCGCTCCATGACTGGTATTTTGCTTGGGAAGTGTTCTGGGGGACTGGCTGTGCTTTTTTCTGTGCGCCATTGGCGCTGTGTTTTATTTTTTAAAAAGTGCGCCATTGGTGGCCATTTTGCTGGGGCCTAATATGCAGTTATACTGGTGCCCGGCGGCCATTTTCTTGTAGCCGCTGCACTTTTGGTTTCGTTTTCGGCCTCTAGCAGCGCTGCTGAACGGCGCGAAATGCACACATCCTCACAGATTCTTCACCTCAGGCTGCACCCGCACTACAGCCCGACTCATACAGCGCTACAGCGGGACTCATACAGTGCTACAGCGCGGCTCATACAGCGGTACCGAGCGGTCCCTAGGGGTGGTGAGTACTCCAGGTATCTCCTCCTCAGCCCCAGCACGGCCTGTGGGTGGGCTGTATTGTTCACTGTAATGGTGAATAAGGTCTCAGAGGGTGGCAATATTGGAGTCTGGTTCACCTGTTTCTTCACACTGTTAGAGACAACTGGCAGTGCTCCTGCACCTGCGGTCCTTAGGGACCAGTTGTCAGCAGTCCTGGAATCATTAATCTGACCAGGAGGAAGCAGTGTGTGAGCGCAAGGGAGCGAAAAAGTAGGATTTTTAAAACAGCTTACCTGTAAAATCCTTTTCTTGGAGTACATCACGGGACACAGAGCGGCATAGTCATTACTATGTGGGTTATATAGAATTACCTTCAGGTGCTGGCACTGGCAACTTCCAAAACAGGAAGTACCCTCCCCTATATAAGCCCCTCCCATCCGGGAGCACCTCAGTTTTGTAGCAAAGCAATACGTGTCCCCAAAAGAGGGGTGGGAGCTCTGTGTCCCGTGATGTACTCCAAGAAAAGGATTTTACAGGTAAGCTGTTTTAAAAATCCTACTTTCTTGTTCATACATCACGGGACACAGAGCGGCATAGTCATTACTATGTGGGACGTCCCAAAGCAATGCCAAATGAGGGGGGGGATATACCATACATAAGCTGGGCGCCATCAGGCATGAGGATCTTTTGCGGCCTGCAACACACTGCGCCCAAAGGCGACATCCTCCTGACTTCTAACGTCCACCTGGTAGAACCTAGTAAACGTGTGTACTGAAGACCATGTTGCGGCCTTACAAATTTGAGCCAGGGAGGCCTGGTGATGCACTGCCCATGAAGTTCCAACTGCTCTCGTGGAGTGCGCCCTAACTTTGAACGGAGGCGGTCTACTTCTCAAGCCATAGGCTTGTATTATGACCTGTCGAATCCACTTGGCTAAAGTAGATTTTGATGCTGCCTGACCCTTTCTGGGGCCTTCCGGCAGAACAAACAAAGAATCCGTTCTACGAATCTGAGCAGTGGCTTTTAGATAAGCTTTAACTGCTCTTACTACATTCAAAGAATGCAATAACTTTTCCTCTACCGAGCTCGGTTTGGGGAAAAGAAAGAAGAACCACATCCTGGTTCAAGTGAAACCTCGATACCACCTTAGGAAGAAAGGCTGGGTGAGGACGTAATACTACTCTGTCCTCATGAATAACCAGATATGGCTCTTTACAGGACATGGCGGCTACTTCCGACACTCTTCTAGCCGAGCATATGGCTACTAAAAATATCAATTTTCTGGTGAGTAGAACCAAGGAAATGTGCCGCAAAGGTTCAAATGGCTGCTTCTGCAGAACCGACAGAACCAAATTTAGATCCCATGGACATATGGGAGCTTTAATCGGTGGAATAATACGAGTCACCCCTTGCATAAAGGATTTGACAAGTGAATGCATAGCCAGGGGCCTTTGAAATAGTATTGATAAGGCCGAAACCTGACCCCTGATAGTACTTAAGGCAAACTTCCTGTCTACAGCCCACTGTAGGAAGTCCAGAATTCTGCCTATAACGTACTTACGTGGATGCCACTTTCTGGCCTCGCACCAAGTGATGTACGCCTTCCAAACTCTATAGTAGATCTGCCTGGATACAGGCTTCCTGGCATTGATTATAGTTGATACCACAGAGTTAGAGAGACCTCTTCTTTAGGATGTGGGATTCAATAGCCAGGCCGTTAAACTTAGAGTTAGCAAGGAAGGGTGGTATATCGGCCCTTGCGAAAGCAGGTCCGGACGACGTGGAAGGGTCCAAGGACTCCCCACAGACATTTTGATGATCTCCGCGTACCAGGCCCTTCGGGGCCACGCTGGAGCCACCAAGATCACCGGCTTCTTTTCCAACCTGACTCTGCGAAGGAGTCGAGGCAACAATTGTAGCGGAGGGAATGCATATATCAGTTTGAACTGATTCCAAGGGAACACCAGAGCATCCGAGCCGCAAGCGAGGGGATCCCTTGTCCGGGAGACAAATCTGTCCACCTTTGCGTTGAATCTGGATGCTAGCAGATCTACATCCGGTGTTCCCCACCGCTGACATATTGCTCGGAAGACCTCGGGATGAAGGGACCATTCCCCTGGGCATAACTGTTGGCGACTTAGAAAGTCCGCCTTCCAATTCTCCACCCCTGGAATGAAGACAGCTGACATACATGGGACATGCTTTTCTGCCCATTCCAGGATGTGACTTACTTCCCTCTGGACTGCACGACTCCTGGTGCCTCCCTGATGCTTGATATATGCCACTGCTGTGGCATTGTCTGATTGAATTCTGACAGGGGACCCTTGGAGTCTGGATGCCCAGGCTACTAGGGCATACCGGGCTGCTCGTATCTCTAAGAGATTGATGGGCAGGGTTTTTACTACATTTGACCATCTGCCCTGGAGAGACCATTGCTCCAGTACTGCCCCCAGCCTATAAGGCTGGCATCTGTAGTGACCACCTTCCAGGATATCGGACTGAAGGGTTTTCCCTTCTGGAGATTCTGGGGGATCAACCACCAGCAGAGACTCTTCCGAACGGAAGGTGACAAAGCCATCGGGAAGTCTAGAGCCTGAATTTTTCCGTTCCAGGCTGACAATATGGCCCTCTGTAAATTCCTTGAGTGGAATTGGGCGTATGGCACAGCTTCGAATGATGCTACCATCTTTCCTAGCAGCCTCATGGACAGGCGTATGGACGGCTGTCTTTTTGCACAAAGCAGACGGACCAAGCCCCTCAAAGAGGATACCTTGTCTAGAGGTAAGAAAATCTTCCTCTGGTCTGAATCCAGCCGTAGCCCTAGATATACCAGGTTTTTCACTGGCTGTAGGGCTGACTTGTCCAGGTTGATGACCCAACCGTGAGATTCTAGATACTTGATTGTATCGACAATTACCACTTCTAGCTTGGCAACTGAGTGGTCCATCAACAACAGGTCGTGTAGGTATGCCATTATCGTTACACCTCGTGTTCTTAGATCGGCCAACAGTGGGGCCAGAATTTTTGTGAACACTCGTGGTGCTGTGGCCAGACCGAATGGTAAGGCTCTGAACTGAAAATGGCGCCCTTCTACTGCAAAGTGTAGAAATTTTTGATGACCTGGAAAGATGGGAACATGCAAGTAAGCATCTTTGATGTCGATCGAGGCTAACCATTCCTCCCCCTGTAGGGCAGCGGTGACCGATCAGATCGACTCCATCCGGAAGGACCGGACGTTTAGAAATTTGTTTAGACTCTTTAGGTCCAATATGGGTCTTATGTCCCCGTTTGGTTTCGGGACTGTGAAAAGGTTTGAGTAGAAACTCAACCTCCACTCTTCCATAGGAACCTCCATAATTACTCCTTGGAGCAATAGTTGTTCTAACGCCACTAGGAGACACCTTCTTTTCAGAGGGTCTTTTGGCATGCCTGACCACATAAAATGGGAAGGAGGAGACTCTTTTAACTCCAACTTGTATCCCCGAGTTACTGCGGAGAGCACCCATCTGTCTTTGATCGTCTCCCGCCAGGTCTCTGTGAACAACTGAAGTCTTCCCCCCACCCGTTTGAGTGGGGGCAGCCCTTCATAGGCTTGACTTGGAGGCTGGTTTAGTACCCCTTCGGATCCAGGGCTTTTTATTACCCTGTGACTGTCCCTGATTTTTACCTCCTGAGTTTGACCGAGGAGGCCGTCGGATCTGCTTAGTAGCAGACGTCCCAGGGATAGGAGAGGTAGTCCTCTTAAAAGACGGACCCCTAGACCTCTTTTTAATTGGTAAGAGAGTACTTTTACCACTGGAAATCTTCTGGATATATTTATCCAGGTCTTCGTCAAAAAGGCGTTCTCCATGAAATGGGAAGCTAACTAAGAGCTTCTTACAGGGAGCCTCAGCAGACCAGTTCTTGAGCCACAGAAGCCTACGCATATGTACCAAAGACAGCGTGAGGCGGGAGGCCTGATGGATAGAATCCTTGATGGCGTCAACCGCAAAGCATAATGCTCTAGGCAGATCAGCCAGAGCCTGGGCCTGCTGGTCTGGCAAATCCCTCAGGACCATTTTCATTTGATCCTTTAAAGCTTGGCAGACCCCAATAGCTGCCACTGCTGGCTGTGTAACAGCCCCTGCTGTGGAAAAAGCAGATTTTAATAAAGATTCCAATTTTTTATCTACTGGATCTTTAAACATTTGAACATTATCTACTGGACATGTCAGTGATTTGTTCACAGAAGAAATGGCTGCGTCCACCGTAGGAACATTCCATCTCTGGGTGAATTTTTCCTCCATGGGATAGATCACCTGAAATTTCTTAGGTGGAACAAATAGTTTATCAGGATGTTCCCAGTCCTGGTATATAAGTCCTTCCAATAATGGATGAATTGGAAAGGAGCAATTAATCTGGGGAGCTTTTAGCGACCCCAACGAGGAGACAGCAGTAGTTGATGGTTCAACAAGAGGCATTTTAAATGCAGATCGAACCATGTCAGTTAGGGTCTGGACCCACAATCTTTCAGTCTGTGATGCTGAAAATGGTTCATCTACTGTTGATTCCTCAAAAACAGAGTTAACCTCCTCCTGATCCCCTTCAGGAAGGTCAGTCCCTTCCTGGGACTGTTGCTCTGCCAACAGGCACTCTAATGGAGGGGATGGAGATCTGGCGCACTTTCTTTCCTGTAGAGAAGAAGCGATCAATGCTGCCAATCTCTGCTCCAATCCCTCCAGAGTTGAGGCAAAAACCTCCTCTGTTATATATGCAGGAGCAGGTGGACTGAGGACAGCCGCAGTACCTGGCACTCCCGGGGGTTCCTTATGGGTATTAACCTCTGATTTCTCAGGGGAGGAAGGTGCAGATGACTGCTCCAGATCCTCAGAGCCCGATGGAGACCCCCTACACTTCCTGAGAGGTATATCTCAGAGTTTTTTAGGCGGCATATTCCTTAGTTCAAAGCTGAGGTATTCCAGCCGCAATACACCCCTTTACTGAAATAGTCTAATGCAATTTGCTGCTATGTACATCAGTGGGTGTCTACTAATGCGTCTTTCTGGGGATGCCTGTATCAACCGCCCGCTGTAAGCCCCTATACCATGCTACCAGCTCCTTTTCATGCTCTGTGTCCATAGCAAGCAGCGTGGACTGAGTCCTTTTATCTTGCTGGGACGCCCGCACATGCGCAGAAGCGCTGGGCGCACAGAGCGCGTCATCCGCCAGGCTCCGCCCCCTTTTTTGAAGCTAAATCTTATAAAAAGAAAGCGTGTGCGCGCGCGCGTGCACGTGTGCGCTCTTGGCGCCATGTAGGGAGAGGAGCCAGGGTCCCTGTTTCACCAGGACTCGGGGATGGAAGGAAACTACTTGGCAGCATGACAGAGGAATGCAGCTTCCCTGATAGAGAGCTCACTCATCTGCCTGGACTTTCACCATGGAAGGAATAGTCCCAAGAAAAAAAGACGTTCCACAGCGGCCTCTAGTGGACAAACACAGGTACCGCACTTTTGTCTTTTTTTTTTTTTTAAAACCTCCTTTATGAAAAACATTTCTAGGTTTACAGTTTTTAAAACTTCCTTTATGAAAAGACATTTCTAGGATTTCTTAGGCATATACAGCTATTAGCGGGAATACCTTTAGGTAACAGGCAGAAAGACATATTAGGCTTGGGGGTCCCCTCAATAGAACCAAGTTCCTGAGGGGCCCCCACTTACCTTTTCCCCGCCGCAGGACTTTGTTTGGTCCACAGAAGCCCAAACTTCACCTCTCACGGCAGGCATTGTACTAGACCTTCAGGGACCGGGTTCCCAAGGATTCCACTCCCCTGGACCTGTATAGCACCCTGCACAGATAGCCTCTTGGTTTTGGGTATGACCAGAGCTCTGGATCCCAGGGTCCAGCCCTCCTAAGAGAGGCATTACAGGCAAAACCCTGCTCTTCTCTGCAAGGCCCGGGTACCGACTGTTTAGCTATGAAGCTTTTTTGGTCGGATCCGGAATAGCTTGCTAAGGCCCAGAGAACCTGTACACAAGCCCAGATGAATACATGTTAACCTTGGCCAACACCTTAGACACTGGCAAAAAACTGAGGTGCTCCCGGATGGGAGGGGCTTATATAGGGGAGGGTACTTCCAGTTTTGGAAGTTGCCAGTGCCAGCACCTGAAGGTAATTCTATATAACCCACATAGTAATGACTATGCCGCTCTGTGTCCCGTGATGTATGAACAAGAAAGCCCCGCTCCCCACTTTTTTTCCACCAAAAAAAAAAAAAAAGGGGGTGTGCGCTGATTCAGATATGGGCCTAGCCACTACCGCTCAGGACCCTAGCTCTGAATATATTTGATGGTTTTGAACAGGACATTCCCGGCAAGGAAGACTCCAGTTCTGTGTCAGTAAATGACAGGGCGCTTGTTTTGTGAACTCATTGATGCAGTGAGGAACACTCGCAAGCTAAATGCTGCGGATGTAGAACCTCAGGTGGACAGTCTCCTCTGGTTCCTTAGGGCCAGGCCTTCTAAAAAGGTTTTCTCTTATCATCCATGGACTGACACGGTGTCTCTTTACTTTTTACATGTGGGTTTATGTCCCTGCTTGCAGGAGAAGACCTAGGCAGAATGTGAGATGTTATACATACATTCTAAAAGCCAGAGCTGAACAGCCCCACCCAGGGGGCGGTCCCTCCGGACATAACCCTCCCACTACAGTCAGCAGACTTCAGTTTTTTTCTGCCTAGCAGAAGGAGAAGACATGGCTCTCTCAGGAGCCAGTCTCCTGACCTATTTTTATTCCTTTTGGAATTTTTTCTTATTTTTTGAGATCTTCTATCAACTGTCGGCTGGGCAACAGGTTGGGTACAAGATATCCTCGCAGTCTTCCCTGTCCGACCATCGAGCGTGCTGATCCTCGCCTTGTGTGCGTGAGACTCAGTTCACGACATGCCCCACGACTCCAGGGGTGGCCGGTGGGCTTCCAGCTCCGCGGTCCTCTCAAGATCGAACAGTCCGGCTGTATCTTTCGCGGTGGACCGGGCCGACAGCTACTCAGTACCGCACTGTGATAGTTCTGTCAGAAACACACCAGTGGGTCCCTCAGGGGACGCGTAAGTAGTCTCTCCTGGCTGCAGGTGAGTACATGCTGTGTGTTTCTTGTGTGGGGGATTTCCCTGTCTCCCCCTGTGTTTTTAATGTCACTCTCTGTTCACCATTGCTGGCGCTGTGCTGTGTGGGGTGCCTGGGGGCCATACTGTCCTGGGCGGGGCTCATGCTGCTCTGCATTTTGCTGGGGCTGGTTTTTTTTAATGTGAGGGGCCTGGGTGCCGTTCGGCGCCATGTTTGGTGTGTGTGCTGTTTTTTACATTGGCGGCCATCTTGCCGTGGTCCGCCGGAGCACATTGCGGCGGCCATTTTCTTGTAGCCGCACGTTTTTCAAGCACTAGTTTGGCCTCTATCGCCGCTGGGAACGGCGCGAATCTTCTCACACTCTCTCTCTCAGCTCACTCACGCTGAGCAGCGCGGCGCAGAGAGACAGGGCAGCGGAACCGAGCGGTCCTGGTCAGGTTGGTGGGTCCCCTGGGCTTTTCCCCTACTCAGTCGGCAAGGCCTGTGGGTGGTCTCAGAGAGGGACATTATGGAGTCAGAGTCACCAGCTTCCCCTCACATGCCAGAGGCAGCAGGCAGTGCTCCAGCACCTGCGGTCCCTATGGACCAGTTGTCGGCAGTCCTGGAATCATTTCTGACCAGGATGGAAGCTGTGTGTGAGCACAAGGGAGCAAAAAAAGCGCCCTCTCCCCACTTTATCTCCACAAGGGGAGTGCTCTGATTCAGATATGGGCCTAGCTGTTGCTGCTCAGGACCCTAGGTCTGAATATTTGGATGGTTTTGAACAGGACATTCCTGGTGAGGAAGACTCCAGTTCTGAGTCAGTAAATGACAGGGCGCTTGTTAGTGAACTCATTGATGCTGTGAGGGACACTCTCAGGCTGAATGCTGCGGATGCAGAACCTCAGGCGGAGGCAGTCTCCTTTGGTTCTTTTAAGGCCAAGCCTTCTAAAAAGGTTTTTCCATATGTACCTTTCTTTGACCAGCTCATTGACCAGGTCTGGGAAAAGCCGCAGAAGACTTTCATGGTCCCGCAGCGTTTGTCTATTAGATACCCCTTTGAAGACGCCCTGCTTAAAAAGTGGGCTTCTCCCCGGTGGTCGACCCCCCCCAGTCGCCCGTTTAAACAAGGCCACCACTCTCCCGATGGAGGGGACTCCTGCGTTTAAGGACCCCACTGACAGGAGGTCAGAAGTGGTGAGTAGAGCCATGTTCGCCTTGTTGGGATCCGCCCTACGGCCCGTAGTAGCGGCGACCCTTGTGTCTCAGACACTCACGGAATGGGCAAAAATTTTGCACCAAACTGTACAGGAGCGTAATCTTCCTCCAGACACTATTGCTCTGGCCCACCAAATGGTGCAGGGCCTGATATATGTGTGCGACGCCACGTTGGACGCGGCCCCTTTAATATCCAGGGCCTCTGTCTCGGCGGTGGTATTGCGCCGTCTTATCTGGTTGAAATGCTGGTCTGCTGACCTAGCCTCTAAGAAGCTCCTGACGGATCTACCTTTCAAGGGTGGTAGACTTTTTGGTGCTGCTCTGGATGACATCATCAAGGATGTCACGGGAGGTAAAAGCACTCTCCTTCCTCAAACTATCAAGGGTAAGGAGGCCCGACGTAAACCAGGTCCTTCCTTTCCAGCAAAAAAGGTTTTTTTTTCGTCCGTCAGAGTCCACGGGTAGGCCCTCTCAGACTGACGGCAGTGCGGCTGGTGGGCACAAGTGCCCCTGGGTGCGTAAGCCGAACAAGCGGCTCCCAAGCCCGCCTCCGCGTGAAGTCTTGCCTCCGCCCGACTCTGGGGTGGGGGGACGACTTCGCAGGTCACGAATCGGTGGTCCTCCCGAATCTCCGACTGGTGGGTGTGCGAGGTGGGTCACCTCAGGATACAGGATAGTATTCCGATCCTGGCCCCCAGACAGATTCTTTCCCTCAAATCTTCCTCTCCTTCCTACCTGTCGGGTAGCCCTCTTGGGGGCTGTACAGGATTTGATCAGGTCCGGAGTGATTGTGCCGGTTCCATCACAGGAGAGTTTTTAGGGATTCTACTCAAATCTGTTTGTCGTCCCAAAAATAGGACGTGGTTCGACCTATCCTGGACCTCAAGGCCCTGAATGCCTTCGAGAAGGTGCAGAAATTCCGCATGGAATCCATTCGCACGGTGATCGCTACACTCCACCAAAGGGATTTTCTTCTGGCGTCCTTGGACTTCAAGGACGCCTACTTGCATGTTCCGATCTGCGCAAGTCACCAGAAGTTTCTGCGCTTTGCGATCAGAGCAGTCCACTATCGATTGTGGCTCTTTCTTTTGGCCTAGCCTCGGCACCAAGGGTGTTCACCAAGGTGCTTGCTCCGGTTCTAGCCTTCTGTTACAGCGAGGTATTGCTGTCATGGGCTATCTGGACGATCTTCTGCTAAGAGCAGAAAGTGTATCAGACTTAGAGGAAAGGTGACTATCGTCAATTAGACCCTCAGGGACTCGGGTGGTTCCTGAACATTCAGGAGTCAGTCCTGGTCCCGACTCAGTGTCTGGAGTATCTAGTTCTGATTCTGGACTCCTTGGAGGCAAAGGTATCCTACCTCTGGAGAAGTTGCTGACACTTCAGTCTGCGGTGCGTGTGCTGACATCCCATAAATGGTTGTCAATCCGTTTTTTGCATGAGAGTCCCGGGACTCGTGGTGGCCTCCTTCGCGGCCGTTCCGTATGCCCAATCACACACCAGGGCATTGCAGAAGGAGATCTTGTCCACCTGGGACAAATCCCCGTTGTCCTTGGATCTTCAGATCCAGGTGATTCACCTGGTCAGGGCGCCCCTGACATGGTGGTTGAGATCCTTTGGCTCTTCGGTCCGGAAAGTCGTTCCCCCTCCCATCCAATGGATGGTACTCACAACGGACACCAGCCTGACGGGCTGGGGTGGAGTCTGGGGGGGCCTGTCGGCTCAGGCCTTGGACTCCGGACGAGCCCGTTTACCAATTACTGTTCTGGAAATACGGGCCATCGGACTGTGTCTCTCCTCAGGTCGGAGAGAGTACGGGGTCGCTCCATCAGGAGCCAGTCGGACACCGCCACGGCGGTGGCGTATGTAAACCATCAAGGGGGAACTCGGAGCTCAGCTGCAGCTTCCGAGGTGGTCCGTATCCTGAAGTGGGCCGGAAGAAACGTGCCGGCTCTGTTGGCCATTTTACGTTCTGGGCATAGACAATGGGCAGGCGGACTATCTGAGTCGCCAATCGCCAGACGCCGGACCAAGAAGAGTGGTCCTTGCATATTTCAACTCCTTACCAATGGGGGGCACGCCAGATGTGGACCTGATGGCCTCTCGACTCAATCGCAAGAGTCAAGGTTGTGGCCAGATCCAGGGATCCTTGGGCGATGCCTCGGATGCGTTGGTGGCCCCATAGGGTCCTTATCGCCTGATATAAACTCCGGCAATCCTAATTGTTCTGGATTGGCCTCAGCATCACTGGTACGCTGATCTGGTACGTCTCGTCGCGGACGATCCCTGGCGGTTGCCGATGAGGGAGGACCTTCAGTCTCAAGGTCCTATGTTTCATCCGGCTTACAGTCTCTGGCTTTTAACGGCAGGGCTGTTAAAAGCCAGGTGTTGAGGGACCGAGATCTCTCGGACTCGGTCATTTTGACCATGTTAAGGTCACGGAAGTCTTCCTCCAGGCAGATCTATCACCGTGCCTGGAAAGCTTATATAGCCATATGCCAAGTGCTGGACTGGCGTCCTCGGACGTATTCCGTCCCCAGAATCCTGCGTCCTCTGCAGTGTGGAGTGACCCAAAAGCTTGCTTTGAGTACCATCAAGGATCAGATTTCGGCCTTGGCCGTCTTCTTTCAGCGACCTCTAGAGGGTCATTTCTTGGTTAGCACCTTGTGTTGGGGGTTCGCCATGTGCTCCCTCCTGTCAAGCCTCCTTTCCCACCGTAGGATCTGAATTTGGTGCTCTCGGTCCTCCAGGAACCTCCTATTGGGAATATCCGGGATATTCCCCTCTTGTCTTGTCTCAGAAGGTGGCCTTTTAGTGGCAATCACTTCTGTTTGACGGGTGTCTGAGTTGGCGGCTTTGTCCTGCAAGTCGCCATATTTAGTCATCCATAAGGATAAGGCGGGGTTGCATCCGCGACCTTCCTTTTTGCCAAAGGTGGTGTCGACCTTTCACCTACATGAGGGCATTGTCCTCCCGTCTTTGTGTCCTCGTCCATCGCATCCCAGAGAGTTTGCGCTGCACATATTGGATGTGGTACGAGCCTTACGGGTGTACCTGTCTGCTACTGCTTCTATTCGGAAGTCTGACTCACTGTTTGTGACTGTCTCTGGTCCATAACAGGGCCAAGCGGTTTCGTCTGCCATCATTTCTAGGGGAATCAGACAAACCGTCATTCAAGCCTATGCTCTCAAAGGGCGGGTGCCTCCCTTTCCGGTTACGGCGCATTCCACCAGGGCAATTGGTGCTTCCTGGGTTTTCCGACATCAAGCGTCAGTTGCACGAGTGTGCAAGGCGGCGACCTGGTCGTCTGTTAATGCCTTTTAAGTTTTATAAGGTTAATGTGGCTGCATCTTCAGATGCTTCCTTCGGCCGCAGGGTACTGCAGGCCGCTGTTTAAAGTTGCGACTCCTCCGTTGAGGAGCTCTGCCTTCTTGGAGTGAAGTTTTTGGTTTTTCCATTTATACTGCTCCCATCCCTCTTGACACTGCTTTGGGACATCCCACGTGTAAAGTGTAAAGAGACACCGTGTCAGTCCATGGATGATAAGAGAAAATAGGATTTTTTGTACTCACCGTAAAATCCTTTTCTCTGACATCCATGGACTGACACGGCACCCACCCTTCCTTTTTAAGTTTGTACTGCTTTGTTACGAACTGAAGTCTGCTGACTGTAGTGGGAGGGTTATGTCCGGAGGGTCCGCCCCCTGGGTGGGGCTGTTCAGCTCTGGCTTTTAGAATGTATGTATAAAATCTCACATTCTGCCTAGGTCTTCTCCTGCAAGCAGGGACATAAACCCACGTGTAAAGTGTAAAGAGACACCGTGTCAGTCCATGGATGTCAGAGAAAAGGATTTTACGGTGAGTACAAAAAATCCAATTTTTTTTCCATTTGTTCCTTTCTTTGACCAGCTCATTGATGAGGTCGGGGGGAAAAGCCGCAGAAGACTTTTATGGTCCTGTGGCGTTTGTCTATCAGATACCCCTTGAAGATGCCCTACTTAAAACGTGGGCTTCTCCCCCAATGGTCGACATTGCAGTCGCCCGGTTGAACAAGGCCACCATTCTCCCGGTGGAGGGGGCTCCTGCATTTAAGGACCCCACTCACAGGAGGTCAGAAGTGGTGAGTAGAGCCAAGTTTGCCTTGTTGGGGTCCGCCCTACGGCTTGTGGTGGCGGCGACCCTTGTGTCTCCAACACTTACGGGATGGGCAAAAAAATGTTTGCACCAAACTGTACAGGAGCATGATCTTCTTCCAGACACTATTGCTCTGGCCCGCAGATGGTGCAGGGCCGGGTTTATGTGGCGACGCCACGTTTGACGCAGCCCCTTATAACTCAGGGCCTCTGTCTTGACGGTGGTATTGCGTTGTCTGATCTGGTTGAAATGCTGGTCTGCTGACCTAGCTTCTAAAAAGCCTCTGAAGGATTTACCATTTAAAGGTGGTAGGCTTTTCGGTGCTGCGCTGGATGACATCATCAAGGATGTCACGGGAGGTAAGAGCACTGTTCTTCCTCAAGCTAGCATGGGTAATGAGACCGCCGTAAGCGGGGTCCTTCCTTTCCAGCAAAAAGGTTTTTTTTTCGTCGTTCAACGGGGAGGCCCTCCCAGACTGACAGCGGTACGGCTGGTGGACACGTGCGCCCCTGGGTGCGTATGCCGAAGTACTTGGCTCCCTAGCCCGCCTCCTCGTGAAGTCTTGCCCCCACCCGACTCTGGGGTAGGGGGGAAGACTTTGCAGGTCCACGGATCAATGGACCTCCCGGATCTCCTACTGGTGGGTGTGCGAGGTGATCACCTCAGGTTACAGGATAGGTTCCGTTCCTAATACCAGACAGATTCTTCCCTCGAATCTTCCTCTCCTTCCTGCCCGTTGGGCGGCCCTATGAGGCCTATCCAGGTTTGAGGTCCGGAGTGATTGTGCCGGTTCCGTCACAGGAGAGGTTTCAGGGATTCTACTCAAATTCGTTTGTCGTCCCAAAAGAGGGACGGGGCTCGGCTTATCTTGGTCCTCCAGGTCCTGAATGCCTTCGTGATGGTGCAAAAGTTCCGCATGGAATCCATTCGCACGGTGGTCAGTACACTCCGTCAAGGGTTTTTTCTGGCGACCTTGGACATCAAGGACGCCTACTTGCATGTTCCGATCTGCGCTTGCGATCGGCGAAGTCCACTATCAATTTGTGGCTCTTCCTTTCGGCCTAGCCTCGGCACTGAGGGTGTTCACCAAGGTGCTTGTGCCGGTTCTAGCTTACTGAGAAAGCAAGGCATTGGACGATCTTCTTCTCAGAGCAGGAAATGGCTCAGAATTGGAAGACAGGGTGACTATTGTCAGTCAGACCCTCAGGGACTTCGGGTGGCTCCTAAACATTCAGGAGTCAGTCCGGGTCCCGACTCAAGATTTGAAGTATCTCGATCTGATTCTGGACTCCTTGGAGGCAAAGGTATTCCTACCTCCGGGGAAGCTACTGACACTTCAGTCTGCAGTGCGGATGCTGACATCCCAAAAAATGGTCGTCAATCCGTTTTTTGCATGGGAGTCCTGGGGCTCATGGTGACCTCTTTTCGAGGCCGTTCTGTATGCCCAATCACACACCAGGGCATTGGGGAAGGAGATCTTGTTCCCTTGGGACAAATCCCCTTTGTCTTTGGATTTTCCGATCCAGGTGAGCCACCTGGTCAGGGTGTCTCTGACATGGTGGTTTGGGTCCCCGGCTCTTTGGTCCGGGAAGTCGTTCCTCCCCGTCCTATGGACTGTGTTCACTATGGACGCCAGCCTGAAGGGCTGGGGTGTAGTCTGGGGAGTCCTGTTGGCCCAAGGGCTTGGACTCCGGACGAAGCCCGTTTGCCAAACAATGTTCTGGAAATACGGGCCATCAGACTGTGCCTCTCCTCGTGGTCTGAGAGATTGCAGGATCGCTCCATTAGGATCCAGTCGGAGAAAGTCACGGTGGTGGTGTATGTCGACCATCAAGGGGGGACTCCGAGCTCAGCTGCGGCTTCTGAGGTCCCCCGTACCCTGAAGTGGGCTAAAAGAAGCGTGCCGGCTCTGTCGGCCGTTTGCATTCCGGGCATAGAACTGGCGGACTATTTGAGTCTCCAGACGTTGGGCCAGGGAGAGTGGTCCTTGCACCCAGAGGCATTTCAACTCCTTGCCACACAAACGGTGGGGCACGCCTGGAGGTGGACCCGATGGCCTCTCGACTCAATCGCAAGTTGTCAAGCTTTGTGGTCAGATCCAGGGATCCTTGGGCAGATGCCTCAGAGGCGTCAGTGGCCCATGGGGTCATTATCACCTGATATAAGTTTACCCTCCGCAGCAGTGGCTCCCTCACCTGCTTTGCAGGGTGGCGACCGAGGGAATTCCGGTGATCCTCATTGCTCCGGATTGACCTCGGCTTCACTGGTACGCTGATCTGGTGCGCCTCGTCGTGGCCGTTCCCTGATGGTTGCCAATAAGGGAGGACTTTCTGTCTCAAAGTCATATATTTCATCCTGCCTTTACAGTCTCTGACCTTGTAGGCAGGGCTGTTAAAAGCCAGGTGTTGAGAGACCGAGGTCTCTCGGACTCGGTCATTTCGTCCATATTAAGGACACGGAAGTCTTCCTCCAGAATTATCTCTGTACCTGGAAAGCTTACATCGCCATGTGCGAAGAGCTGGGCTGACATCCTCGGACGTATTCCGTCCCTAGAATCCTGCGTTTCCTACAGCATGGAGTGGCCCAAAGGCTCGCTTTGAGTATCATTAAGGGTCAGATTTCGGCCTTGGCCGTCTTCTTTCGGCGACCACTAGCGGGTCATTCCTTGGTTGGCACCCTTGTGCAGGGGGTTCGCCATGGGCTCCCTCCTGTCAAGTCTCCCCCCGTGGGATCGGAATTGGTACTCTCGGTTCTCCAGGAACCTCCTTTTCAGAATATCAGGGATATTCCCCTCTTCACTTTGTCTCAGAGGGTGGCCCTTTTTAGTGGTGATCACTTCTGTTAGACGAGTATCTGAATTGGCGACCTTGTACTGCAAGTCGCCATATTTAGTCATCCATAAGGATAAGGCGGTGTTGCATCCGCGACTTCCTCTTGTCAAGGGTGATCTCGTCTTTTCACCTAAATGGGGACATTGTCCTCCCATCCTAGTGTCCTCGCCCTTCGCATCCCAGAGAGTGTGCGCGGCACACTTTGGATGTGGTACGAGCCTTGCGGGTGTGCTTGTCTACTGCTTCTATTAGGAAGTCTACTCTCTGTTTGACTGTCTCTGGTCAGAAACAGGGCCAAGCGGCTTTGTCTGCCACCATTTTCTAGGTGGATCGGACAAAACCGTCTTTCAAGCCTATGCTCTCATAGGGCGGGCACCTCCCTTCCCTGTTACGGGCATTCCACCAGGGCAATGGTGCTTCCTGGGTTTTCCGACATCAAGCGTCAGTTGCACAAGTGTGCAAGACGGCGACCTGGTCGTCCGTTCATACCTTTTCAAAGTTCTACAAGGTTGATGTGGCTGCATCTTTGGATGCTTCCTTCGGCCGCAAAGTGTTGCAGGCCGCTGTCTAATGTTGCAACTCCTCCGTTGAGGGGCTCTGCTGGTTTGGAGTGAAGTTTTGGTTGTTCTTTACCTTTTTTGCTCCCACCCCTTTCTTATACTGCTTTGGGACGTCCCACATGTAATCAGTATGAGAGCTGCGTCGGTCCATGGACGATAAGAGAAAATAGGATTTTTGTACTCACCGTAAAATCCGCTTCTCTGACGTCCATTGACCGACGCAGCACCCACCCTTCCTTTTAAGTTTGTGCTGCTTTGTTACGAACTGAGGCTGATTAGCTGCAGGTGGGAGGGTAATGTCCGGAGGGACCGCCCCCCTGGGCGGGGCTGTTCAGCTCTGGCTTGTTCTAGAATGTTTTAACCTCTAACATTCTGCCTAGGTCTTCTCCTGCGAGCAGGGACATATACCCACATGTAATCAGTATGAGAGCTGCGTCGGTCCATGGACGTCAGAGAAACGGATTTTCCGGTGAGTACAAAAATCCTATTTTTCTCGACGTGATTTTTCGTGTTTCCTCTCAAGCCTGCCTTGCCTACACACTATCGTGGAAAAAAAAGCGCGGTGACGTACAACACGTACGACGGCACTATAAAGGGGAAGTTCCATTCGGATGGCGCCACCCTTCATGTTAGTAAAGTTTGGTGAGAGACGATTCGCGCTTTTCAGCCTCGTGCTTTTCAGTCCGTTACAGCGTGACAAATGTGCTATCTCCATTACGAACGCTAGTTTTACCAGAACGAGCGCTGCCGTCTCATACTTGATTCTGAGCATGCGCATTTTTTTTCACGTCGTTAAAGCCCAGACACGGCCGTTTTTCATGACGAGAAAAACGACGAGAAAAATTAGAGCATGTTCCAATTTTTCTCGTCGTGATTCTCTGCGTTTTTCTCGTCGGGAAAAATGCTGGAAAGCCCACACACGATCATTTTAAATGACCATTTAAATTTTTTTTATTTTTCACGTCATTAAAAACGATCGTGTGTACGCAGCATAACAAATAGATCCTTGGCATGAAATCTTGTAGCTTCAAAATTATACCAATAGCAAGCTTATATTACTTAAAAACAACAATGTATAAATTAGGAATCCCCCTTTATCATAAATCAAGGTGCAATTATATCTATGGTCAAAAGTAAAAATAAGGTATGTTATGCAGACTGCTCGCGTTATTAAGATGGACTGTAAAATCCTCCTGTAACATTGTTTTTGTACCTGTTCCTGATCCTACCAGCAGAACCATTGACACCCACTTCTTGTGATAAGGTGACAACACTCTTTGCTTTGTAGCCTCGGTGCACCACAGTATTTGAGAGCACAACACTCATCCAGGCTGAGATGACGCACCCCTTGCAAGCTCATCCCCCCTACAGTGCTTGCAATATGTAATATCAGCATCAGTTTGTGCATCAGGGAAACAACGTGCAAGTTGCGGCTGAATCCCTTCCATTCTCTGAGTGAAAGATATAAGTACTGCTTAAGTTACTTTAACCACTTAAGCCCCGGACCATTTTACAACTAAAGGACCAGGTCACTTTTTGCTATTCGGCACTGCGTCGCTTTAACGGACAATTGTGCGGTCGTGCGATGTGGCTCCCAAACAAAATTGACGTCCTTTTTTTCCCACAAATAGAGCTTTAGCCTAGTACACACGGCTGAGAATCTCGTCGCAAAAAAAACTTTGTTTTTCTCAATGGGTTTCTTGTCAAGCTTGACGGGATTCTTGTCACGCTTTCCTTGCATACACACTGTCAATCCAAAATCTCGTCGGTCTAAAGCGCGGTGACGTACAACACGTACGACGGCAGTATAAAGGGGAAGTTCCATTCTCATGGCGCCCCCCCTTGGGCTGCTTTTGCTAATCTCGTGTTACCTCGTGTTAGTAAAAGTTTAGTGAGAGACGATTCGCGATTTTCAGTCTTCGTGCTTTCAGTTCGTTACAGCGTGACGAATGTGCTATCTCCATTACAAACGTTCGTTTTACAAGAAGGTTCGCTCCTGTCTCATACTTGATTCTGACTATGCGTGGTTTTTGAAGACTCGGAAAAGCACACACACAAACGGTTTTCTCGAGAAAAATTAGACTCCCGACGAGAAAAAAGAAAGCAGGTCTTCTTTTTTTCTCGTCGAGATTCTGGGAAGTTTTCTTGATGAGAAACCGGAAAGCCTCGTACACATGCACGGTTTTCTCGGCAAGAAAGCTCTCCCAAGAGTTTTCTTGTCGTTTCTTGCCGAGAAAACTGGTTTTGTGTACGAGGCTTTTCTTTTGGTTTTATTTGATCACCTCTGCGGTTTTTATTTTTTTATTAAAAAATCTGCTTATAATAGCTGCATTGGCACTGAAAGTCTAACTAGTTTAACCACTTCAGCCCTGGACCATTTTGCTGGTCAAAGTCCAAGCCACTTTTTGCGATTCTGCACTGTGTAGTTTTAACTGACAATTGCGCGGTCGTGCGACATGGCTCCCAAACAAAATTGATGTCCTTTTTTTTCCCCACAAATAGAGCTTTCTTTTGTGGGAATTTTATCACCTCTGCGGTTTTTATTTTTTGCGCTATAAACAAAAATAGAGCGACAATTTTGAAAAAAAAATTCAATATTTTTTACTTTTTGCTATAATAAATATCCCCAAAAAATATATAAAAAAAACATTTTTTTCCTCAGTTTAGGCTGATACGTATTCTTATTGCGATTTTTTTTTTTTTACCAAAAATATGTATAAGCGTTTATTGATTGGTTTGCACAAAAGTTATAGCGTTTACAAAATAGGGGATAGTTTTATGGCATTTTTATAAATTATTTTTTAACTAGTAATGGCGGCGATCAGTGATTTTTTTTCGTGACTGCAACATTACGGCGGACACGTCGGACACTTTTGACACATTTTTGGGCCCATTGTCATTTTTACAGCGATCAGTGCTATAAAAATGCACTGATTACTGTGAAAATGACACTGGCAGTGAAGGGGTTAACCACTAGGTGGCGCTGTAGGGGTTAAGTGTTCCCTGCATAGTGTTTCTTACTGTAGTCGGGATGGGCTCTGTGTCACATGACACTGATCTCCGCTCCGAGTACACGGAGCCGAGATGAGTGTCATTGTCACTTGTCAGAGCAGGGAGATGCTTGTTTACACAAGCATCTCCCCGCTTTATACCTCCGTGAGACGATCGTGGGGATGCCCGCGGCGATCGAGTCCGCCGGACCCGCGGTCCGACTCATGGGGATGGCGGCAGGGTCGCGAGCCCACACGGACAGGCATTTAAAGGGGACGTACAGGTACGTTGATATGCCTGTCCGTGACATTCTGCCGACATATATATGTGCAGGAGGTGGTCCTTAAGCGGTTAAAGAGTAGACCAAAAAAAAGATATAGTCAAAATTCATAAACTAAAAAAAAAAAAAAAAAAAAATTTAGTTTGTTAGAGGTGATAGAGGTAAATTTACATTTTAATGCAAAATTAAGTAGAGGGGTTATTTTCAAAATTATCAAGAATGTAATACACATATGATGAAAATGAGCAAGGACATTGCGCCAAGCAGCTTTTTAAATAAGCAAAATTGCTAAAATAAATTTCATTAAAAAATGCAAAATTTATTGCAACCCAGTACATTTGACTGACACATATGTTTAGGATGATCACATATATTGCCCCCATCTTTAACATGTGTTAGTAAAACCGTACATATCATAACAACTACTTTGTGCATCCAAGTGGATTATACTTTTTTTTTTGTTTTTGTTTTTAGGACAAATAGGACTAACATTTGGTGGTAAATGGCTATGGATATCTCCTGATCTTTTTTTTGTATTTTATTCTCAAAGGAAAACTGGCCCAAAATAGTAAAAAAAATGTTTTAATTTGGCTGTATATTTTTTTTGTTACTACCATAAACTACCACCAAAGAACAAACCGTTGTATCCATAGTACAGCCCAGAAGCAATAGTGCACATTTTTGTCCTACCTAAAACACACTGACACTGATACCAATTAAAAAAAAATCCTGCCCAAAATATATTGACCCTGACCTTGACCTTTGACCCTTACATGACCCAAACACTAATCCTGGCACTCACCTAGCTCAAACTTTGATCTACAGTGCCTTGAACAAGTATTCATACCCCTTGAAATTTTCCACATTTTGTCACCTTACAACCAAAAACTTAAATGTATTTTATTGAGATTTTATGTGATAGACCAACACAAAGTGGCACATAATTGGGAAGTGAAAGGAAAATGATAAATGCTTTTCATAATTTTTTACAAATAGCTGAAAAGTGTTGCACGCATTTGTATTCAGCCCGCTTTAGTCTGATGCCCCTAACTAAAATCTAGTGGAACCAATTGCCTTCAGAAGTCACTTAATTAGTAAAATTAGTCCACTTGTAATTTAATCTCAGTATAAATACAGCTGTTCTGTGAAGCGATCAGAGGTTGGTTAGGGAACATAAGGGCCTATTCACACCAGACGCAGTACCGTTCAGTTCCGTGTGTAACTCAGGCCCATGGTAACTCTGGAGGAGCTGCAGAGATCCACAGCTCAGGTGGGAGAATCTGTCCACAGGACAACTATTAGTAGTGCGCTCCACATATCTGACCTTTATGGAAGAGTGACAAGAAGAAAGCCATTGTTGAAAGAAAGCCATAAAAAGTCCTGTTTGCAGTTTGCAAGAAGCCATGTGGGGGACACAGCGAACATGTGGAAGAAGGTGCTCTGGTTAGAAGAAACAAAAATTTAACTTTTTTTGCCTAAAAGCAAAACATTATGTGTGTTGAAAAACTAAAACGCTGCACATCACCTTGAACACACCACCCACACCGTGAAACATGGTGGTGGAAGCATCATGTTGTGGGGATACTTTTCTTCAGCAGGGACAGGGAAGCTGGTCAGAGTTCATGGGAAGATGGATGGAGCCAAATACAGGGAAATCTTAGAAGAAAACCTGTTAGTCTACAAAAGACTTGGGACTGGGGCGGAGGTTCTCCTTGCAGCAGGACAACGACCCTAAACATACAGCCAGAGCTACAATGGAATGGTTTAGATCAAAGCATATTCATGTGTTAGAATGGCCCAGTCAAAGTCCAGACCTAAATCCAATTAAGAATCTGTGGCAAGACTTGAAATTTGCTGTTCACAGATGCTCTCCATCCAATCTGATGGAGCTTGAGCTGTTTTGCAAAGAAGAATAGGCAAAAATTACTCTCTAGATGTGCAAAGCTGGTAGAGACATTCCCAAAAAGACTTGCAGCTATAATTTCAGCGACAGGTGCCGGGGACACACACACACACACCACACACCACACACCACACACACACCTCTTTTCAGGGCAAGGGAGAGAATGCTATCCCCAGGACCCCAAACTTGGCACACATGTAGCCCCACTCTTCATCTATAAGTTTGTTGTCCGGGGGACCTACGGCCAGGGAGCACCGATTTTTCAAAACCGGGCACCCCTTCCATAGACTCCCATGTTAAACGGTAATTTCTCCAGTGACTTTGGGGACCCGGTACCAGCCGGTCGTAGGTCCCCTGGACCCGAAACTTGGAACACATGTAGCCATTTCTCCTCTATAAGTGTGCAAAGTTTTTTGTCTGGGTGACCTACGGCCGGGGATCACCGATTTTTCAAAGCCGGGCACCTGTTCCATAGACTCCCATGTTATGAAACGTCAGTCTAGTCATGGACACAGTGAGGCATGGTCACAGAGAGGCATGGACACAGTGAGGCATGCAGATGGACACCCTAGGCTTATACTCGAGTCAATACGTTTTCCCAGTTTTTTGTGGTAAAATTAGGTGCCTCGGCTTATATTTGGGTCGGCTTATACTCGAGTATATACAGTAACTTGTAAAATGATATCATTACACACATTGAAATGCAATATAATGAGGGAAGAATGCTATTTTACGGTCGTAAAATGAAAACAAGACACTATTTTAGAGTCAGTAATTCAGGGTATTTCAAAAATATTTATTCTGAGGTATTTTAACATCAAATAAACTTCAGACTTCAGACTTCTTTATATGTTCCACCTGATTGATATAGGATATTGTATATCGTTCCAGCGTTTTACTGAAAAACCCGTACTGAGACAACATGGAAGCTGTTATTGGTGACCCCCTATGTAAATTTTTGATGCATAATTATCATGCTGCTTTCTGAGTCTCAAGTATGCAGATAGGGTGGTCAAATTCCAGGCTGTAGGTCGGGTGCACTGGTTTGGCCATAGCACAGGTGCATGCATGGATTCCGTGTATTTTACCTGTGTTTTTATCTGCGATCACAGCTAGAACTTTTATTAGGTTGCATAAATTTTCTGAAAGTGCACCAAAGTACAGCCACATTCAGAAAATGTGGCAAAAACAAGCACCCTAACAGTAGTCAATGGGACCGCGGGTAAGCGCACGGAAACCACACATACAGCACAGACTGCAGCACACCAGTCCTTGCTCTACATGCTTGCTCTGGGTCAGTTACTCAAAAAGTATTAAAGCTTGTAGTCTGGTTTGGGTGGCTAAACTCCAACTTTTAGGTTTCCCACTCTTTTCCAGTGACAGTAATCTCCAGCATAAATAGAGTTAATCTCCCTAATAGGGGTCACAGATGGCAATAAAAACCTTACCTCTCACTATTCTATCCAAAACCCCCCAAAAAAATTTTTTTGGCTTTAGATACAGTATATTTTTTACTTCTCCGTTCTGCTTACTTTTTCCCAGTCATTGAAAGTGTGGAGTCAAAAGATTATATACAAAGAAAAACGGAAGCCCTTGTACGCAACATTATGTTTATCTTGCCAGAGGGCGCAATAGAGAGAGATGCTGAATACTTGCCTTTTCTTTAAGTATGTTCCACATGCACTAAAGATATAGTCTGTGCTCAGGGGACTTCAGTCTTTAGTGTCTGCAGTCTTTCGTTTTAAACAGGAACCAGGGAATTCCCACTGACAAATAGGTACAAATATTAAAAAGATACAAAGAGAGCACACCACTCTCAGTATAGCATTTTTATTGTTACAATTAAAAAGTAAAAAAAAAAAAATTATGATAATATAGGCTCACAGCAATCATAACTATGCTCTACAAAGTAAAAAAAAGCTGTGCATTTATAAAAAAAAAAAAAAAGAGGTGGATCATTTTCATAAAATGCTTATTTGTACACCCTTTAGTTTTATGAGTATTAATCCTCTTTTTCCTAACCACTTAAGCCCCGAACCATTTTGTTGCTAAAGGACCAGGCCCTTTTTTGCGATTCGGCACTGCGTCGCTTTAACTGACAATTGCGCCGTCGTGCGATGTGGCTCCCAAACAAAATTGATGTTCTTTTTTTCCCCACCAATAGAGCTTTCTTTTCGTGGTATTTGATCACCTCTGCGGTTTTTATTTTTTGGGCTATAAACAAAAATAGAGCGACAATTTTGAAAAAAAATCAATATTTTTAACTTTTTGCTATAATAAATATCCCCAAAAAATATATAAAAAAACGTTTTTTTCCTCAGTTTAGGCCGATACGTATTCTTCTACATATTCTTCTAACTGTAGGGGGGATGGGCTGTGTGTGACAAGACAGTGATCACCGCTTCCGATTACAGGAAGCGGTGATCACTGTCATTGTCACTAGGCAGAGTGGGGAGATGCTTGTTTACACTAGCATCTCCCCTCTCTATCGCACCGTGAGACGATCGCTGGTGTCCCCGCGGCGATCGAGTCTGCGGGATCCACGGTCGGGCTCAGGGAGAAAGTGGCAGGGTCGTGAGCGCGCCAGCGGCGGTGCACGTGACCACACAGCGGCATCTTAAAGGGGACGTACCTGTACGTGCCTATGCCTGTCCGTGCCATTCTGCCGACGTATATATACAGGAGGTGGTCCATAAGTTAATAAATGCTTCAAACCAAATACTGCACTATGGAGCCTCTTTCTGTGGTTTTTCCTGCAACATGGCTGAATTGTTAACTACAGAGCTGCTGTTTGTGATGAGAGTGTTTGGTTCTTGGCTGCTCTTTAAATTACATACTGTATTGAAGCACTGTGAGACCTCTTGATCTGTGGGGTCCATTAGTGTTGTAAGCAGTTTTATGTGATAGTGGAGGAGCACCTGGAGGATTATTCATCTCAGACAGGATTTACACATTTTTAGGCATGGTGTGTCGACACTTATAGACTTTATGTCACTGATTTAAGGCACTTTATATGTTTGTGTGACATTGTAGGTGTGATTTATTTATATATTTATTGGTAATTTCTAATTGTTATAGATGGCAACCTTCCATTCTAGAACAGCCTCCTTGGGACAACCAATGGATCGTGAATCAGGAAGTTCCAGTATCAGGACTTGAGAAAGGGGCTACCCGCCCCAAAACATGTAGCCACACCCACTTTCTGACATATGACATCACGGGGCTCCACCCACTCCACAAGTCCCTGTGTGGTTTGGTATAGCTCTAGCGCTGGCATTTCCTTCCTGAGGCTTGAATATTGTTTGCTTCTATGACTGGAACTTTCCTAATCACGATCCATTGGTTATGTTCCACCAGGTATTGAGTCTTAAGGAGGTTGTTCATCTAGAGGGGAAGGTTGCCACTGCGAGCCTAAACTCTGAAATGTGGATGCAATATGTTGTTTAATTGTGACAATAAAAATGCTACATTATTGCCGCGTACACATGCTCGGAATTTCCAAAAACAAATGTTTGATGGGAGCTTTCAGTTGGAAATTTCCGACCGTGTGTAGGCTCCATCGGACATTTTCTGTCGGAATTTCCGACAACAAAAATTTAAGAGCTGGTTCTCAAATTATCCGACAACAAGCTTTGTTATCGGAAAATTTGAGAACCAGCTATCAAATTTTTGTTTTCGGAAATTCCGACACGAAATGTCCGATGGAGCCTACACACGGTCGGAATTTCCAACCAAAAGCTCCTATCGAACATTTGTTGTCGGAAATTCCGAGCGTGTGTATGCAGCATAAGTGTAGCATTTTTATTGTCACAAGTAAACAACATATTTCACCCACATTTCAGAATTTAGGCTCACAGTGGCAACCTTCCCCTCTAGATGAACAACCTCCTAAATTCCAACCGTGTGTACACAATTTTGACACACAAAAGTCCACGCATGCTCGGAATCAAGCAGAAGAGCCGCACTGGCTATTGAGCCGCACTGGCTATTGAACTTCATTTTTCTCGGCTCGTCGAACATGTTGTACGTCACCGCGTTCTTGACGTTAGGAATTTTCGGCAACATTTGTGTCACCGTGTGTATGCAAGACAAGTTTGAGCGAACATCCGTCGGAAAAAAAATCCACGGTTTTGTTGTCGCAATGTCCGATCGTATGTACGCGGCATTAGAGTGGGGCTCGCTCTTTGCTTCTTTTTTGTTTTTGCGCATATTGAAAACTGGCATCTCCCCACGGGCCTGGTAGACCTTGCCACTAGCCACTTATCAGCAAGTCTGTTTCAAGCATTTTTGCGTTGAGATCCCAGGTCCTTATGAAGCAGGGTTCCCCGTGCAACACGTGTCGACCTTATAGGTTGATCTCAAGACCACACATACAGTAAACTTCGGATGGCTAATTTGTATATTTGGTTTTAAATTAACTTTAAATAGTTATGTCCAAAAGTGTTAATATTTTAGATTTGTATCTTTTTGTGTTTATACTACCGTACACCCTTTGGGGTATAATTAAAGTCCCCGTTTTGATGTACCCCTATTTCTACAGATTAGTGGGATGATACCTCCAAGAGTAAAAATGTATCTCGCACCCCGTCCTCATACACAATAGGACTCTTTGGCTGGATCGTTGCAGTCTATTTGTTTCTACTACTCCTTTTTTTTAGGTGTTTTCTCTAAACACTTTTTGGTTCTCCATTCTACACTGCTGTGTAATAATTTCATAACTCAGATTGACCGGGACATAATTTTTTTCTTTGTAATAGTTAATGACGCGTGCTTCTCGCTCTTTTAGTAGGTTAGATCCTGTTTATATTCTGCTCTACATAGTATGGTGAAAGCTTGGGAGCACCAGACTGTGAAATCAAAGTCTTTTGGTTTTCAAGTAGGTTTAAATGACCTGGTAACACACACTGCAAATCTATTTTGTGCATCACTTTTACATTTTTCTATACACAGTTGTCTCTAAGTGGTCTGAATAAGGTTTTGTTTGTAACCTTTTAGCTGTAAAATGTAGCCTGCCTCGGGGACTCTGTTGAAGGCTTTGATACACATTTCAGCTGGATGAAGTTAACATCCTAGATCATATCTCAGAATTTGTATGAACTTTCTGAGAGCCAGCATCAACTAGTGTAGTTAATACTACTGCTGACTCCTTCCTTTTTCTATTTTATTAAATAAAATAGACAGTCTCTTGCTAAGAGAGATGTTTTTTTCTGGTTGTATAATAGGTAACTCATTTACTTTCTCGTTCTTTGAATGACACAGGATTCAGAGACAACTGGGTTATACTGCCATATAAAGGAGGATTTGGACACTGGCAAACAAAAGAAATGTGACCAGCAGCTATAACCCCTCATTTTTATGCTAATTTCCGAAGAGGATGGATGTCTTTTTTTCTCTGCTGAAAACTTTTTTTAATTTTTTTTCTAGTCTTTTTTTTTTCTTCAAGAAAAACTTTTTCCCTCAACATTTCCCTACAAGTTTCTGGAGCTGGCCTCTATATGCAGTTATCCAGATCAGAGTATTCTCAGCAATAGCTTTGGAGGTTGTACCCAGATGACGCTGCACTAGACGATTACGGGTTAGGCTGGAATGTTTCTAAGGGCACTGGGATCTGCAATGTGGCAATTTCCAGACCCAAGTGTACTGTGTTAGTTAGCCACAAAGTGCTTTCGTGGTCCAGAGCCATGGCACAGCCTCTGAGTTACGCAGTCTCTGATGACTCACTTATGGCCCATACACACGATCCGAATATCGTACGACAGATCGTACGTCTTTTTTCACTTAATAGTCGCAAGTAGAAATTGAAGAGGTTACTAAATTCACGAAAATTCCCATATGACAGAAAAAAAAATCGGAAGTGATGTCATGTGTTGTAATGTATTTGTATTGTATTTTCGGACGACGACTATACTGACTAAACGAAAAGGGTACGATCTGGTATCGTACGAGGAAAATTTTCGCGATTGTCCGATCGAAAAATATCGGATGAACTGTCGTGATCGGCTCTCGAAAGTAGTGTACACACAATCCGAAAATCGTACGATTCTTCCTCGGATGACCGTTTTCGTATGATTTTCAGATCGTGTGTACGGGCCATTAGCAAGCATGGGAGCTATCCAACAATTAGGATCATTGGGCACCTTTTATTTTTCCTATTTTTTGTTGTTTTCGTAGTAAAGGTTAACTAAATGACTGAGAGAAGATGCACTTAGTTTAGGGGAGTGTCATGGACTTGCACTAATTCAGAGTTAACCACTTCAGCCCCAGAAGGATTTGCCCCCTTGATGACTAGGCCATTTTTTGTGATACGACACTGCGTCGCTTTAACTGACAATTGCGCGGTCGTGCGACATTGTACCCAAAAAAAAATTATGTCCTTTTTTTCCCACAAATGGAGCTTTCATTTGGTGGTATTTGATCACCTCTGTGGTTTTTATTTTTTCCCCTTTCAACAAATAAAGAGTGCCAATTTTGAAAAATAAAATAATTTTTTTTTTTTTTTTGCTATAATACATATCCAAAAAAAAATAATAAAATAAAAATGTATTCATCAGTTTAGGCCAATATGTATTCTTCTACATATTTTTGCTAAAAAAAAAACGCAAAAGGGGTATATGAATGATTTGCGCAAAAGTTATCGCGTCTACAAACTATAGAATAGATTAAGGGCCTTTTTTTTTTATTTATTTTTTATTGTTTTTACTGGTAATGGTGGCGATCAGCAATTTTTAGCGGGATTGCGGCAGACAAATCTGACGCCAAATGACACTTTTTGGGGACCAGTGACATTATTACATTGATCAGTGCTATTAAAAGGCACTGACCAATGTATAAATGACACTGGCAGGGAAGGGGCTAACACTGGGGGACGATCAAGGGGTTACATGTGTTTCCTCAGCGTGTTCTAACTGTAGGGGGGGTGGGCTGCCTGGGACATGAGAGAGATAGCTGTTCCCGATCACTGGGAACAGCAGATCTCTGAGATGTCCCCTGTCATAACAGGGATCCACCTTGTTTACAATGGCAGATCCCTGTTCTGCCTCTGTATACAGCGATCGCAGGCGGCCAGCGGACATCGAGTCTGCCGGACCTACGGGTGTGCTCCTGTGGCGTGCAAGAGCGCCGCCGCTGGCGGGTGCGTGCCCGTAATCTCACATGCACGGACTGATATACAGGTACGTCTGTTCGCGCAGGAGAGCTGACCTGCCGCCGTATAACTACGGCGGCTGGTCAGCAAGTGGTTAAGTAACTTTTCTCACTACTGCTGCTAGTTGCAAATGACACAAGGCTTTTCTTTTTTTGATTTTTGCTAATTGCCTTCAGTAACCTGGTCACCTATGGCTGTCTGAACCTCACTTGCTTCCAGCAGCTGGTTCTTGACATGCCAAGTCCCAGACATACAGGCATCTGTTCTGCGGTAATGGGTCCCTCAAACTCTCAATCCACTATAGGCTTTAAAGTGATTCTGAGGGCTGGATTATTTAAATAACAAACATGTGATTCATACCTGCACTCTGCACGGGTTTTGAACAGAGCAGCCCTGATCCTCTTCTTTTTTTGGGCCCCTATCGGCAGTCCTGGCTCCTCCGCCCTGCCTAATGTCCCCAATAGCAAGCCTTTTGCTATGGGGGCACTTGAGTAGGCTTGTTCCTGAGCCACACTCCTGTGAATTGACATTGTCCATTCACACACAGAGCATGGCTTGGCCCTGCCCCCACTCTTTGTTTGCCCTGCCCATTTGTTTACTGGCTGTGATTTACAGCAGGGGGAGCCAATGAGGAGAGAGAAATTAAGAAATGTCACCAGCACACCAAGGATTCCTCAAAATGGGTCCAAAGCTTTATTTTCGTGATTACATGGTAAACATAAGGCAGTGTTTCAGTTCCACGCAGGGCACCCCTCATCAGGCTAGTGACAAGAGAGACCTGGGAGGGCCACTTCTCTCATGCACATCTCTGGATCAGGGTCAGGCTTAGGTAAGCATAAGGATGGGCTGGGGGGGGGGGGAATAAAAGGCATTAAGGTAAAAAAAACTTCTGCCTTTAGAACTACTTTAATGCTGTCTGCAGTGCACCCTCTTAATGGCCTAGCACTGACAGCATTGAACGTTAGCCTCTGCTGGAGCCCCAACACTTCTCGGGATCTTCCAAAGCTCCACCAGGTATGGCTCCATACTTGGTTTTTCTCTCCCGTGGGGCATGACTCTCACCACAAAGGCCAAAAGTGTACTACCATTCCCTCCCCCACAGAATCTATATCGGAGCTTCTGTAACTATATTGGCCTTTGAGCCTTCTGCCACAAAGACTCTTTCCACTTAAGAGTGTCAAAAACCCTTAATGACTGATATTACCTTTGGAGAGCCTAAATCAGCTTCCATTACTCCCAGGCTTAGAGAAACTGTTTTAGCTCTGGTTTATGCTGTGCGGACCACCTTGAAATTGGAATAACAGCCTGCAGCTTCTAGCAGTGCTGTAACATGTCTAAGATCTCTTAGTGCATGTGTTAGTCCCAGACGTACTTAATAGTGATTGGAACACCCTTGACAGGCTTTTGTTCCTACTAAATGTTTGGCAGTTCTTTACCCATATGAGCTACTTTTTTCTAAGATATGGGCTGGTCCTACTGTGAACCCAGTAATATCCCATCTTTTAAAGCACTAGCAATTTCTGTAGAGGATGTGCCTGTTTTTTAAGGATCCCATCGATAAGCATTTGGATATCCTTTCAAAAATGTTTCACTTTGGCTGGCCCTGCATTACAACTTACATTGGCTGAACTTGAGCCAAACGTTGAAATTCTGTTTCCCTCCACATTAATCTTGTTTGTGGAATGTTTGAGCTCATGCCAATAGCCTTAGGCTATTCCATTGATGGGTTTGTTAATATCTCCCGTCGTATTGCCCATTTGAGTTTCCTGACAGTAAGCTTTTGGAGAACTCTTTGGCTAAAATCCTGGGCAGTAAAACAAGCATGCAAAGGGTGTTTACTGTGTCTTTTGGAACAGCCTTATATGCCCTCATCAAGAATGAGACTTATCCATTTGAGACCAAGAGGGGTGTTTTTTTGTTACTCCCAGGCCTCAACCTCCAAACATACAGAAAGATGGGATCTCCTCTCGAAACACGTCAGCCTTCTGGACGGTTCTTCGACCTGCTGGGAACAATCTCTGTGACCTGGTTGCTTTGAATCTACTATGGACTTTAAAATGCTTTTATCATGAATATGTTTATGAGTATATTTCTTTTTATACATGATTAAAGCTACCCGTCATGGAGGTCCTGCCAGAAGCAGGGGTCCTGGTCTTCCTGATTCTCGGTTGCGCATGCTCCGCCCTGCAGGTGGCGCCAGAGGGGCTATTTAAACCTGTCAATCGCAGACAGTCCCTGCTGTCTGCTCTACAGCGTTGAGTACCTGAAAACCTGATCTGAAGACTTACCTGTGTTTGACCCGGCCTGCCTGTGACTTCTCCAGTTTTCTGCCTGAATCCGACCCCTGGCTTGTTGTGACCTCTCCTCTGTCTGATCCCTCTGTACCTTGCTGCCAGCCAGTTAACCGACCCGGCTTGTCTGACCAAGCTCACTGTTCCTAGTTCCGGTCCAGTCTGCTAAGCTGATCCAGTTTGCTGAGTTCCTGTGTTCCTGGTTCCAGTCCAGTCTGCTAAGCTGATCCAGTCTGCTGAGTTCCTGTGTTCCTGGTTCCGGTCCAGTCTGCTAAGCTGATCCAGTTTGCTGAGTTCCTGTGTTCCTGGTTCCGGTCCCGTCTGCTGAACGATTCCAGTTTGCTGAGTGTTCCTGATTCCAGTTCGACCTGCTGTGTTCCAGTGTGCCTGCCAAGTCTGCATAACTACCTTCACCTTGGTTGATCCTGCCAGGCACTCGTACCCCTCCTACCTCCGCGCCTGCTGTTACCTTACCAGGGGCCGCTGGTGGGAGCCGTAAGGGAGGCCTTCCTCTGCAAGTCTGGGCTCATCACCGCTAGGTACGTGACAGTAGCAGACAGCCATGTCTGAGCCCGAGCAGGGAGCCTCACCTATGGAGGAACTATGTCGGCACCTGGCAGGATTGGCTGAAGCGGTCAAGAACCTCCAGCAAGGCTACACCCATCTGGAAGAACAAGTGCAGGTCCTCTCCAACCCCTCTGGAGCCCAAGGGGGATCCCATACCTCTACCTCCACTGCTGGGGCAGGATCCTCACCCACAGTTGTCATGCTTCCTCCGGAGCCCAGGGTCCCTACACCCGAAAAATTCTCCGGGGATCGAAGCAAGTTTAGGGCTTTTCGTAATTCCTGCGAACTCTACTTCGCCCTGCAGCCTCGCACCTTCTCCTTGGAAGCCACCAAGGTGGGCTTTGTGATGTCCCTGCTTTCCGGAGACCCTCAGAGCTGGGCCCACCGTCTCTTGGAACGGAAAGATATGGCGTTAAACAACCTTACTGCCTTCTTTGACGCCATGGCTCAGCTATATGAAGATTCCCAGCTCTCAGTAACCGCAGAGACCGCCTTGCGCACCCTTCAGCAGGGGCGCAGAGCAGCAGAGGACTACGTAGCGGAATTTAGACGGTGGAGCACAGATACCAGTTGGAATGACGCCGCCCTCCGCCATCAGTTCCGCATAGGTCTGTCCGACCCTCTGAAGGACGAGCTCGCTAGGGTTGGCATACCACCAACCCTGAATTCACTAATTGACTTAACAATCCAGATCGACCGACGTCTCAGGGAACGAAGGGCTGAGAGGTCCACGGGTTTCTCCCGCCCGACCTGGATGCTTCCCCGGGCTCCCAGCCATCTGCACCCAGCACCTGTTGCACCTCCAGCCGCTACATCTGACATACCCGAGCCCATGCAGCTCAGAGTGCTTCGTCCTTCCCTCTCCCAACAGGAACGCCAACGTCGCCAAGTGAACAATTTGTGCCTCTACTGCGGGGAACCCGGACACTTCGTTATAAATTGTCCCCTGAAACTTCGTAAGTGTCTTTCAGTATCTTCTGACACTACCAACCCACAGGCCAAGTCCACATCTCACCTTGCTCTCTCTGTCTCGTTACAGCTCCCAGGAAGGACTCTGCAAGTGCCCGCTATTATTGATTCCGGGGCTTGCAGCTGCTTTATGGACTCAGCCTTTGCCATCAAGCACAAGATCCCTCTTGTCACCAAGACCCATGGACTATGTGTGCATTTGGCTGATGGGTCCATCATTAAGTCTGGACCAGTGGTCCAAGAGACCGCCCCTTTACCCGCTACCATCTCCACCATCTCCGGAACCCACCAAGAATACTTACGCCTGGACATTATCTCTTCCCCATTGTTCCCTGTGATCCTTGGTATACCTTGGCTACAGGTCCACAACCCTACCATTAACTGGGCCACGGGGTTGGTGACCTTTTCTTCTCCTTACTGCCAGCAATCCTGCGGGACACTCAAAACCCCTGGGCCGGCCACCCTCTTATGTATCAATACGGAGGCTGGAATACGGCAATCCATCCCTGAGGTCTACCATGACTTTCTTGATGTGTTTAGCAAACAAGGGGCAGAGACTCTACCACCTCATCGGGCCTATGATTGCCCCATTGACCTACTTCCCGGAGCGGCAATTCCGTTTGGCAGGATCTTCCCGTTAACAGAGGTAGAACAGGGGGCACTAAAAGACTATATCGATGAAAACCTACAGAAAGGGTTCATTCGTCCGTCTACATCTCCAGCCGGTGCAGGCATCTTTTTCGTAGAGAAGAAGGATCATACCCTTCGACCCTGTGTGGACTATCGTGAATTAAATAAAATCACAGTAAAAAAACGCTACCCTCTCCCCTTGGTACCGGAACTATTTCAGAGACTGGGAACAGCCATCATTTTTACCAAACTTGATCTCCGCGGAGCCTACAATCTGGTCCGCATCAAGGAGGGGGATGAGTGGAAGACCGCTTTCCGCACCCGATTCGGACATTTCGAGTACCGGGTAATGCCCTTCGGGTTGTGCAACGCCCCTGCCACTTTCCAGTATTTCATTAACGATGTGCTCCGGGACTTCCTAGATCTCTTTGTCATTGTCTACCTGGATGATATACTAATTTTTTCTTCCTCCCTTGATTCCCACCGCAGGCACGTCAGAAGTGTGTTGGCTCGGCTTCGCCAGCACGGCCTGTGTGCGAAGGCCGAGAAGTGTGAATTTGAGCTGGAAAGTATATCGTTCTTGGGACTAATTATCTCCAGCGAGGGCATCAAGATGGACCCTCAAAAGATTGCTGCAATCCTGGACTGGCCAGTCCCGGCGGACAAGAAGGGGATCCAACGTTTCGTTGGATTCGCCAACTTCTACCGCAAATTCATCAGAGGGTTCTCAGCCATCATTGCACCCATCACCCAGCTGACCAAACAAGGGATCCGTTTCCACTGGTCCCCTGAGGCCCAAAAGGCCTTTGAGGCCCTGAAGGGTCTCTTTACCTCTGCCTCTATCTTGAAGCACCCAGATTCCTCATTACCGTTCGTTCTGGAGGTAGACGCCTCGGAAATTGCGGTAGGAGCAATACTGTCCCAAAGACAGGGGACCAGAGCCTTGCTCCACCCAGTAGCTTTTTTCTCTCGCAAGTTATCTGCGGCAGAGAGGAACTACGACGTGGGGGATCGGGAATTGCTGGCGATCAAGTCCGCATTAGAGGAGTGGCGTTATCTGTTGGAGGGGGCTGCCCACCCGATTCTGATATTCACCGACCACAAGAACCTGGAGTACCTGAAGGCAGCGAAAAGGCTAAAACCACGACAGGCCAGGTGGGCGCTCTTCTTCTCCCGGTTCTCCTTCCATGTCACTTACCGTCCCGGTTCCAAGAACATTAAGCCCGATGCCCTCTCTCGGATGTTCCATAAGTCTAAGGAAACCTCTCCTCCAGACACCATTCTTGCTCCTGGAAACTTCCTTCTGCTTCAGGAAGACCTACTCTCCCGGATCAAGCAAGCCTCCACTGGGCAGAAACCCCCCTCTGAACCGGAATTACAGGCCAAAGATGGGCTGTTTTGGTACCAGAACAGGATCTACGTACCTGAAGAGCTGAGAATAACCGTACTGGAACTCTGCCACGACCATGCCCTTGCCGGGCACTTTGGCGTTGCCAAGACCACCGACTTGGTACAGCGTACCTTTTGGGGGCCTCGGCTCCGCGAGAACGGTAGGAAGTTTGTGGAGTCCTGCATAGTTTGTACCCAAAACAAGGGTTACAAATCCAAGGCCTGGGGACTACTGAGACCCCTACCCGTCCCAGACAGACCCTGGAAAATGCTGTCCATCGACTTTATCGTCGAGTTGCCTCCGGCTGAGAGTCACACCACTATCTTCGTGATAGTAGACCGTCTATCCAAGATGGCACATTTCATTCCCATGAAGGGGACTCCCTCAGCTCCCGAAACTGCACAGGTGTTCATCAGAGAGGTCGTCAGACTCCACGGGGTACCAGCCAATATTGTCTCCGACCGAGGGGTACAATTTACCTCCCGGTTTTGGAGATCCCTCTGCAAGGCTCTGGAGATAGAATTGTCACTTTCCTCTGCTTACCATCCCCAGACCAACGGACAGACTGAGAGGACTAACCAGACCCTTGAGCAGTACCTGCGCTGCTTCTTTTCATTCGCTCAGAATGACTGGGTTTCCCTGCTCCCATTGGCCGAGTTTGCCTATAACAACTCTACGCATTCCGCTACCAAGCAGTCCCCATTCTTCGCAAACTACGGTTTCCATCCTACATTCCTGCCCAATTCCCTTCCTGAATGTACGGTACCCGCAGTCCAGGAAAAGTTGAACTTCTTTTCATCCAACAACCAACTTCTGCAGGAAACCATGACCAAGACTCAGGAACACAACAAAACAATTTTTGACAGGAAGAGACGGGGTGAATTAATGCTGGCACCCGGCGACCAAGTATGGTTATCCACTTTAAACTTGAGGATGGCATGCCCCTCTAAGAAACTGGGCCCCAAATTCTTAGGGCCGTTTCCAGTCAAAAGGAAAATCAATGAAGTGGCTTATGAACTGGAGCTCCCTGACTCCCTCAAGATCCATCCGGTCTTCCATGTATCTCTGCTGAAGCCTTCGGTTCCCAACCCATTTCCAGGCCGAAGTCCGGCTCTCCCTGATCCTGTCATTGTAGACGGGGAGGAGGAATTCGAAGTGGAAGCCATTATGGATTTTAGAAGAAGGAATAACCAGAACCAATTCCTGATTAAGTGGAAGGGCTACGGACCCGAAGAAAACTCTTGGGAGCCTGAGGAGAACATCCATGCTAGAAGCCTGGTGCAGTCCTTCAAGAGATCTCACCCTGAGAAGTTTGCCCGGATGGGCATCCGGAGGCTGCCCCTTGGGGGGGGGCAATGTCATGGAGGTCCTGCCAGAAGCAGGGGTCCTGGTCTTCCTGATTCTCGGTTGCGCATGCTCCGCCCTGCAGGTGGCGCCAGAGGGGCTATTTAAACCTGTCAATCGCAGACAGTCCCTGCTGTCTGCTCTACAGCGTTGAGTACCTGAAAACCTGATCTGAAGACTTACCTGTGTTTGACCCGGCCTGCCTGTGACTTCTCCAGTTTTCTGCCTGCATCCGACCCCTGGCTTGTTGTGACCTCTCCTCTGTCTGATCCCTCTGTACCTTGCTGCCAGCCAGTTAACCGACCCGGCTTGTCTGACCAAGCTCACTGTTCCTAGTTCCGGTCCAGTCTGCTAAGCTGATCCAGTTTGCTGAGTTCCTGTGTTCCTGGTTCCAGTCCAGTCTGCTAAGCTGATCCAGTCTGCTGAGTTCCTGTGTTCCTGGTTCCGGTCCAGTCTGCTAAGCTGATCCAGTTTGCTGAGTTCCTGTGTTCCTGGTTCCGGTCCCGTCTGCTGAACGATTCCAGTTTGCTGAGTGTTCCTGATTCCAGTTCGACCTGCTGTGTTCCAGTGTGCCTACCAAGTCTGCATAACTACCTTCACCTTGGTTGATCCTGCCAGGCACTCGTACCCCTCCTACCTCCGCGCCTGCTGTTACCTTACCAGGGGCCGCTGGTGGGAGCCGTAAGGGAGGCCTTCCTCTGCAAGTCTGGGCTCATCACCGCTAGGTACGTGACACTACCACTTGGGTAATGCGCAAGGTTGGTGCGCCCTCTCTTTGTCTTACAGTGTTTCTTTGTCTCAACCGCCAAAGCCAGACCCAAACCAAGTACCCAGTTCATCTACAAACCTTGGGCTTCCAAGTCACCCAAGCCTGCTAGGAAATAATTTTTAGCTTTTGCCCCATTTTGTATTTTAAGGTCTTCGGTCTCTTCATTCAGGTCTAAAAGTTTTGCATGAAATCCACCAGGTCTGTCATAGCCTTAATGGCCTCTGTGAACATCAAGAACATATATTTGCAAGTCCCCATTTGTCCAGCGCATCAGTCCTTTTCTGGTGATCTCATTCAGCCTATGCTGTGCACACCTAGATACTGGTCCCTGTTCAAGCCCCCCCCCAGGATATCTCCATTGTGGGATATCTGAACAATCTACTATTGAGAAAACACTCAGCACATGTTCTGACCAATAATGTGGTGCATACAATTCAAGCCCTGAAAAGATTTGGTTGGATCCTAAAACCTCAGAAGTCAGTGTTAGACCCAACTCATCTCTTGGAGTATCTGGGTCTTAACCTCGACACAGCTCAAGCCAGATGTTTCTTTCTCAAGAGAAATTTCTAGATCTGTGCTTCTAGATTTGGACTTTTCAGTTTTGAGGCTGAGAGTAATTTCATTTGAGGCAGTCCCATTCCCCTGGTTCCATTCTAGCACTTTGCAACTCAACATCCTATTATTGTGGGATAAGTTAGTTTAATCTTTGAAAAAAAATGATTTTCCTGATAAATGGTACCAGATTGTCTCTGAACTGGTGGCCCAGGAGTCCAGTTTTGAAGTTGGGAAAATCCTTCCTTCTGATCTTTTGAAAGAGCCTCACAACAGATTCCAGCCTGACAGGCTGAGGAAGACTTTTAGACACCTTGTCGGTGCAGGGACATTATACGCTGGAGAAATCCCATCTCCTGTTCAATATTCTAGAGCTCGGAGTAATTTGGTTATCCCTGCTGTGCTGGACACCCTAACTGAAGGGCCATCTGATCTGGATCCAGTCGGATAGTCCCACAGACGTGGTATACAGGAAGGCCAGGAAGTATACTTTCTGCAAGGTCAAACATCATACAAAGAAAAGCATAGTTTGCTGGGTGCGAGGAAAGAAGCTTCCATCCCAGGCAATTCTCCATGGTACAAACGCTTATCTTTTTACAATCAGGTCTTGATCAACATTTGGCCCTGATTACCATCAATAGCTACATTTCAGACCTTGCAATTTTGCTCCAGAGACCGCTAGCTTTGCATTGTTAAAATAAGACCTTAGTGCAGGGTGTCCATTCACCTGTTTCCCTGTGGGATCTCAATTTCATTCTTTCTGCACTTAAAAAATCACCTTTTGAACCTATCAGGGATCTTCTATTTTCCACTCATACAAGGGTACCTTCCTTGTCACCATCATCTCCGTGAGACATGTTTCTGAGCTGGCAGCCTTGATCAAGGTGGTGTTGAGGCCCAGAGCCTCCTTCCTTCCCAAGGTGGTTTTTGGCAGCTTTTCACCTCAACTAGGACATTGCTGTTCTTTCCCTCTGCTCAACTTTAGTGCATGAGAAGGAGTTTTCTTTCCACTTTCTGGATGTAGTGCTAGTGTAGTGTGTGTGCTTTATCTGTTTTGTTTGCAGCAGTTGCTTTCATTAGAAAATCAGGCATGACAAATCTTTCATGCCTGATGTTCCCTTTAAAGATCAACCTGCTTCTCCACCCATTTTGCAGTGGTTCAGATAAGTTATCACACAAACTTATGGTTTTACGGATAAGGTCCCACCCTTCCTGTTAAAGCGGAGCTCCGGCGAAAAAAAAATATTAAAAGCCAGCAGCTACAATTACTGCAGCTGCTGACTTTTAATATTAGGACACTTACCTGTCTTGGAGTCCAGGGACGTCCGCAGCAGAGGACGAGCAATCGCTCGTCACTCTGCTGCCCCCACCGCCATCCTCGGTGAGGGAACCAGGAAGTGTGGCTTCACTGCCCGGTTCCCTACGGCGCATGCGCGAGTCGCGCTGCGCCATTCTGACTGGTCCCCGTGTGTTCTGCGGGAAGTGACGTACTACCCGCAGAGAGGACTCCTGGAAGTGGGTGAAAATACCTGTCTTAGACAGGTGTCTTAGACAGGTATCTTCACCCCCCTCCCCCCTGAAAGGTGTCAATTGTGACACCGGAGGGGGGGAGGGTTCCAATGAGCGGAAGTTCCACTTTAGGGTAGATCTGTGAGCTTTTCGACATCAGGCTCCTATTTTCCAGAATCGCATGGCTGCCAACTGACCTTCTGTTCACACTTTTTCTAGGTTTTACCAGGTGGATGTTTAAAGTTGTATTAAATCCAAAAGCAAACATTTATTATATTGCAGCTCACCATTTCTTATATGTGATAGGTGCATTATTTTTTTTTGTTAGGCTTTCTCTTATTTTTACCTGGTGATCCTGCCAGTAAGTCTCTAGTTTTTCAATAGAACAATCTGTCCTGTAGATGTAGCAGTTAGATGGTTGAGACAAACCATTTACCACTGACAGGGGTGCATAAAATGATCAGCTTTTATTTATTTCTGTAAAACTTTTTTACCAAAAGGAACAGTTTTGGTGTAACTGCTTATAATGTTTTAGCTGGAGTTTGGCTTCAACTTGTTAGTGTATTTAAATCTGCTAGTCCATCTAACGCTCCCCCTCTCTGCAGAATAACAATGCTGCTGTCCAAAGGTATATCTGTTGCTCCTTGATTCAGAGTGTAGGCACTCTAAGGCAGGTAGTGTGTTACTAGCCAGCTCACCAGGTGAAAACAGAGGGGAAACCAGCCTAAAAAAAGAAAACCAACTCAATCACCACATCTAATAATTGGTAAACTGCAATATAATAAATTTTTTGGTTTTGTGTTTAATACTGCTTTAAGCCTCATCTGATGCCAGCTTTGGGTGTAGGGTCCTTCAGGTGGCTGTTTGAGTTTCACTCAGCTGTAAGTTTTGCTGTTGCTATGTGGACCTGTTAGTGTTTTATTGCTGTTGCCCACCTCTCAGTTGGACTGCTTTTGGATGTCCGTTATGTTACATAGTTTTGGGGATGGTACTGCCCTAGGTTGGCCATGAGCCTCCTAAAACCATACTAATCTATTAACCTATTGCCTTGTGTTAAAGGGGTTGTAAAGGTTCATTTTTTATTTTATAAATAGGTTCCTTTAAGCTAGTGCATTGTTGGTTCACTTACCTTTTCCTTTGATTTACCTTTTAAATGTTTTTTTTCTTTGTCTAAATTTCTCACTTCCTGTTTCTCCTCACTAAACTTCACACCATCATCCGAGTGGTGTGGAGTCAGCCAGAACAGCTTACTGAACAGCTTACTGAACAGCTTACTGAGGAGGAACAGGAAGTGAAAAATTCAGACAAAGAAAACAAAGAAAAAAAATATTTAGAAGGGAAATCTAAGGAAAAGGTAAGTAAACCAACAATGCACTAGCTTAAAGGAACCTATTTAGAAAATAAAAAACTAACCTTTACAACCCCTTTAAGTCAGAGACAAACCAGAAGGTATTCTTATGTATTGTATATTTTTAGTGAGTTATTTTTACATTGTTTACCCTAAAGCCTAAGTTTAGTCATAAATAAAAACAAAAGTCAGCACAAGGAACATTGCCTAAAATCAATGTGATCTGTCCCTTGTTCTGTTGTCTCCTGCTTTAGTTAAAATCTTCTATCCTCTGATATCCCCCATCACCATGGGCAATTCTCTATAGCCTAAACAGGCCCCTATGAGCACTAAAAAAATGGCTAACTCCTGAAAGACACTTACTGTACAATGCACGCACAAATTGATTGTGCTCTTTATGAGGACTCGCCTAGTCCTAAAAGAGTTTTCACTCCTCCTAAACATTTTACAGCAATTTATCCTTTGGAAAAGTAATTTAAGAAGAAAGACTGTTCCAGTAGTGGATCCTGCCATTTAAATTCTCAATAAACACCTTATGCCGCTTACACACAATCGTTTTTTCTGATGAAAAAAGACCGATGGACTTTTTTCATCGGAAAAAACGATCGTGTGTGGGCCCCATCGGTCTTTTTTCCATCGGTGTAAAAAAATAGAAACAGGTTTTAAATTTTACCGATGGGAAAAAAAAACGATGGCAAATTCCGATCGTCTGTGGGGAACTCCATCGGAGAAAAATCCACGCATGCTTAGACTAAATTACAAGACGGGAGCGCTCGTTCTGGTAAAACTAGTTTTCGTAAGGAAGATAGCACATTCGTCATGCTGTAACGGACTGAAAAGCACGGAGACTGAAAAGCGCGAATCGGCTAACACCAAACTTTTACTAACACGCAGTAACACGAAATCGGCAAAAGCAGCCCAAAGGGTGGCACCATGGGATTTGAACTTCCCCTTTATAGTGCCGTTGTACGTGTTGTACGTCAGGGCGTTTTGGACGGTCGGAATTTTGTCTGATGGTGTGTAGGCAAGACTGATGAATGTCAGCTTCATCGGAATTCCGATGGAAAAATCCATCGGATTTTATTCCATCGGAAATCCGATCGTGTGTACAGGGCATTACAGTTCCTATTGAGGATGTTCCATATTTAAAGAATTCTGCCGATAGGCATCTGGAAGCCCTCTTAATGGCCTTTGTTGCCCTAGCAGGTCCTGTCCTGCAGCCAGCTATTACTGCTATGTCACTTTGCCAGACTTTTGCTAACATGACAGGACATATGAATAGAGAACATGAACCTGTCTTTGAGGACATCTCGGCCGGTTCAGCAGGGACTGGCCGAGATTCGAACCATGTAGGGGGATTGTACCCAAATCTATTGATCGATCAACTTGGGTACAACCAACTTGTTGGATTTTGCAAGTGAGAATACAATAGGCCTCATCAACGCAGTCAGTCAGAATCGAGCGCTTATCTTTCCTACATTCCATGGTTGCAGGAAAGAAAATCACTCCATCATTTTAGAACAATTACAGCATTGTTGTTTTGTGTTGACAGCTGGATCTGTGCAGGATTTTGTGTCAGAAAGCTTGGTCTGCTGAATCTGCTTTTGATGGTTGTCACCTATAATTAAAGAGGCTCTCCAGGCTCCATTAGAAAAAATAAAAGTCAGCAGCTACAAATGCTGTAGCTGTTGACTCTTAATATTAGGACACTTACCTGTCCTTGGACCCAGCAGTGTCTTCCCCCAAGCCGATTTTTTAATCGGCTCCTGGATGCTACCACCGCAATTTCTTGTAAGGGAAACCAGCAGTGAAGCCTTGTGGCTTCACAGCTGATTCCCTACTGCGCATGCGCAAAGTGGGGTTTGCTTTTTGAATGGCCCTGCGGCGGGGGAAGGAAGAGGGGGGCCGAACTTCGTCGCTGCGAGATCAGCCAGAAGTGGAAAAGTGTACCTGCCAAAACCAGGTACCCCCTCCCCCCAGAAAGGTGACAAACGTGGCAGTGGAGGGGGGAGGAGGCAAACAAGCTGAGCTTTCCCTTTTGCTTGGAGCCCTGCTTTAAGGAAGTGCTTGGAAAAAATGTGCTTTCACCTCACAGAAAAAGCTTAAAGCGGAGCTCCAGGCTCCGGCAGAACATAATTAAAAGTCAGAAGCTACAAATACTGTAGCTGCTGACTATTAATATTAGGACACTTGCTTGTCCAGGAATCCAGCAGTGTCTTCACCCGAGCCGATTTTTCAATCGGCTATTGGGTGCTGCTGCTGCCGCCGCCATCTCCACTAAGGGAAGCTGGCAGTGCGGCTTCATGGCCGGTTTCCTACTGCGAATGCGCGAAGCACGCTGCGCTCTGTGAATGGGCCGGCTGCGGGGAAAGGACGAGGGGGCCAGACTTCTGGCTGAGTTCACTGCAGAGAACTCAGCCAGAAGAGGGAGCGGTTACCTGTCAAAACCAGGTACCCACTCTCCCCTCCCTCCCCAAAGGATGCCAAATGTAGCAGCGGAGGGGGAGAGGAAGCAGATAAGTAGAACTTCCCCTTTTGGGTGGAGCTCTGCTTTAAGTCTTCTAATGGAGCAGCTATTACTTCTCAGCAAAATAGTTTTTTTCACTCTCCACGGGCAGCTAGTATGAAACCAAGGCTAAGAACCTCCTTCATGGCAAGCCCTTGTCTCTGAAGTCCACTAAGCCTGCCCAAATTGCACCTCAATGAAGGGGCAGCCTTGCTCTTTTATGAGTAGGGAGACACCTGTTGGCGGTTGCGCGAATCTTGATCTGAGATATCCAGACCTTTATGTTTAGTCTGCCATTTCAGAAGGATACTAAATAGAGTTTATAACTGTGTTCCCTCCCTGCTTTTTACCTTGAAATCTGCCCACCTCAGACCAAAAGCAAGCAGATTTAATGACTGCCTTGCCCCAACTTCGGGCAAAAGAAATGGTTGTATCAGTTCCTTCAAAATTATTGTTTTCAAGGTTTCAATCCAAACCTAGTCACAGCCCCAAAACCAAATGGGGGTGTCTACCCAATACTGATCCTAAAATCTTCAGATTTCTTCATGTACCCAGATTCTGGATGGAATCAACTGAATCAGTCACAGCTTCTCTGAAACAATTGGAATTTCTGTCATCAAAAGACATACAAGCTGCCTGTCTACACATCCACATCTGACCCTTTACATTAGCGATTTCTGTGTTCTGCTTCATATTGTTACACTTTTTGCTACACAATGTTTCCCTGTACCATTTGGGCTATCCTCTGCACCCTGAGTGTTCACAAAAGTGCTTTTCTAGAAACAAGACAACCTCCTACTGAAGGATTTCTTGGCCATAACCTTGGCTATGAACGTCCAGAGGACAATTCGGTTCCTTCAAACCTTTGGCTGGATAATCACCCTTCTAAAGTTTGCTTTCTATCCCTCGCACGGTCTGGAATTTTCCTTCCTCAAGAGGATGCTTCCTTAGGGTCCCACACGAGGGCCCCCAAATCGAATTGGTAACCCCTCATTTTGTTTCCACATCTGGGTTCTGGGCTTGATGGTAGCCGTCTCCAAGAAATTTTCCTTTTCCCAGTTCACTATAGACCTCTTCAATACAATACACTCTCAACGTGGAACAAACAGATCTAATCAGGGTACAGTCAGACAGTTCCACCACAGTGATTTGCCATAGGGGGACACCAAAAGTTAGGATGTCCATAAGCCTAATACCCTCCTGGGCATAAGATCATATTCCAGATGTCTCGGATGTCCACATGGAGTGGATAATTGGTAGGAAGGAAGGTAGGGTGGGGAAAATCTGATGTGGACATCCTGGCCTGCAGGTTCAACAACAAGCTGAACAAGATTGTAGTCAAGACCAGGGATATGACCATCCTCCCTCGTCTGCTGCCCAAAATGGAGGAAAAAGTTCTGTTGATTCCCATTGCACCAAATTGCCCCAGAAGAAAGTGGTACGCAGTCTTTCTCAGGCTTCTGGCAGATAGCCCTGGCCTCTTTCAGACCAGACTACTGAAACACAAGTCCTAAAGGATAGGGATATTTCTGACTGTTATTCCCACCCTACTCAGAGCAAGATATATAAACTCCCGCAAGATTTGCTATTGCACTTGAAAGTTTTACTTTGTCTGCTGCAGGGACAGGAAGTTGAGTCACAGGCAATACTCGATCACTGGTATTTTGCCCTTCCTTCACTCTGGTCTTGACCAGTTTCAGGCCCTTATTGCAAAAACCGCTTGCCCCGCAATCCCTTATCAGAATTTTTCCCTAGGGAGTTGCTCACATAATCTCCCAATTTGACTTTCTGTGTCACCTAGGGATCTCAACCTGTTTTTTTCTGTACTTCAGAGTCAATTTGAGATATTCGATTGGAAGACCTAACTTGTAAGGTTGCCTTTCTGTTAGGTTCCCTTCTAAATTGCCAGATCTTTCTTGGTAAGAGCCCTTTCTTGTTCTGCACAAGAATGCAAGGTGGTCCCTTCTTTCCACTTGAATGAGGACATTGTTCTTCCTTCCCTCTGCCCTGAACCAGAGCATGACAAGGGAGTTGCCCTACATTGCCTGGATGTGGTCAGGGCTGTCAGGGCCTACCTGAAATCTAAGCCTCTATTCGCAAGACGGAGTCTCTCTGTGTGCTCCTTGTCGGGAACCTACTTCCCGCTGCTTCATTGCTAGGTGAATTGGGTAATTCATTTGCAGGGCAGACTCCCTTAAAGAAAGGGTTACTCCTTTTCCTATCATAGCCCATTCCACCATAATCAAGCATCTGGTTCCCAGATTTGCAAGAGCACCACCTTGTCCTGTGTTGACTTTTTCTCCAAGGCTGTTCTCTGATTTTTTTTTTCGTTCAGGTTCTTTAACCCTTGGTTTTTTGTGGGCCCCTTGGCAGTTCTGTTTGCTATGTTGTTGCCCACCCCTCAGCTTACTGCTTGGGTACGACCCATGGTCTATGATCATAAGTCTTTTATTGTATGATTAAGATAATAGGAACTTTGACTTACCTGTTGTGGTAGTGTGGTACCCCACCAGTGTAGTGACCCAGAATTCTCAACTGGACGGGTTGAGGGGCTCCAGGGAGCTTGTAATGTACAGAGGAAACTGGCGTTTCGGTTTCCTCGTTATTTAATAAAGTCCACTTTGGGACCTGGAGCCCGGGGATTTCTTAGAGATCCGGGTGGGATGAAATCCCCAGTCCTGGGTCCAGATTTTGATATTTACCAGCACACTGACTGGTCAGGTGTGTGCTGGCCTATTTGTAGACACCTGACCATGGTTCTGGGCTCCACCCTCCCGAGGAGACCAGGCTTGCAAGGGAGAACCCAGAGTGTGCAGGTGTGCACTGAAATAGCTAGAGAAGCTGGAGAAGCTAGAGAGTGCAGGCTGCACTGTGAAACCCAGAGACCTGAGTCTGAGGTTGCTGACAGGAGTCAGGAGGGCTCCATGCGGGAGCCTGAGCAGTGGTGCTGCTGCTGAAGAGAGCCTGGCGGCTCGGTATTTTCATTTGCACTTTTGCATTTGTGAGCCAGGAGGCTGAACATACAACCGTTTAATGTTGATGATGAAAACCCCCTGTGAGGGAAACCACATTTGTTTTCATTTCTGGAGCTTTGTTTGATTTTCTTTAATAAAAGTGGGCCAACAAGCCCTCAAAAGGAAACATTTGTGTGGGACTGTTCTCGCTAGTGGGTGCTTGACTTGAGCTAACAACCCCCTAACATTACACTGTCAATTCAGTATCTTGGAATACAGCACAGGACCCAGACCTTCTCCACTGTATCTTGATCACTCCCTATTGCTATTGCTAAAAACTTGGTTTGGTGGGGTTATAAGGTGCACTCTGGTGTCAGCCTTGGCAAGTTTTCTTTGCCATTGTTCAGTCTCTAAGGCAGCTGCATATAACCAATGGCCTGTGAATAAAAGTCCTGTGTGCTGCTCTGTACTCCAAGATAAGGAATTTACAGAAAAGCCAAAATTAAATGTTTTGTTTTTTTACTTTATTGGAAGTGTACATACTGGGGTGCTGGAAACACTGGAGTCCAGAGTCACTTGTGGCACAGGGGTGCTGGTAACACTGGAGTGAGAGTCTCTTAAAGCACTGTGATGCTGGAAAAACAGGGACACTGGCGTGAAAGCCTGTTTCAGAACTGGGGTGCTAAAACACTGGAACACAAGGGTGAGAGTTTTACAGCACTTAAATGCTGGGAACACAGGAACACCGAAGAGTCTCTTGCATCACTGAGGTACCGGGAACACAGGAATAAGAGTTTCTTCCAGCACTGGGTGCTGGGAACACGAGACTTTCTGAAAGTATGGTGTGCAGCAGCACTCAGAGCTCACTGGGAATGCACAGGGCACATGGATACAGAAAGCTCATAGTTGTCATGGAGTGCACTGGGCTCACAGGTACAGGGACGAATGCTTGGAACACGGAATGCCTGCATTCGGCATTTGTCCATGAACTCATGGGGCCCTAAACACGAGTACCATATGATACAGCTTTCAACCCACTACCAGCCACAGTGTATGTCTGCCATAGATTTTGACAGGCTGCAGGCAGCAGGGTTGGAACTGTGCCTACCGGCCACACTAATGCCGCGTACACATGGTCGGAATTTCCGACAAGAAAACTTCGATGGGAGCTTTTGGTCGGAAATTCCGACCGTGTGTAGGCCCCATCGGACATTTTGTGTCGGAATTTCTGACAACAAAAATTTGAGAGCTGGTTCTCAAATTTTTCCAACAAGAAAAGTTCTTGTCGGAAATTCCGTTCGTCTGTATGCAATTCAGACGCACAAAAAAAAAAACGCATGCTCAGAATCAAGCAGAAGAGCCGAACTGCCTATTGAACTTCATTGATCACGGCTCGTCGTACGTGTTGTATGTCACCGCGTTCTTGACGATCGGAATTTCTGACATTTGTGTGACCGTGTGTATGCAACACAAGTTTGAGCCAACATTCCGTCGGAAAAAAATCCACGGTTTTGTTGTCGGAATTTCCGACCGTGTGTACGCGGCATTAAACACTGGTATTTCCGGCATTGTGTCTAGATGCCTTGTTTGCAAGGGGCCTTAAGTTTACATCTAAATATAGACGTGAAGCACAAAAAAAAATACTTCTCGTTTGCAGTGATGCGCATTTAACGTAGTCCTTAACAAAAACTGAAGATTGAACTGAATACACTGGAGTTTATTTTCTTCTAAAGACTAAAACACTCTAATTTACTGAAGACTGTTTTCTTTAGGTTGACTGAATAGAGTGTACTACTTCATGTGTCCAGTTCCATTTAATATATACTGTATGCTATTATAGTGAATAGCCTTGCTTTTTCTTTTAATTTAAAATTAGACCTAAAAATTGCATGGATATTGCAATGCAATTATTTCATGAGCAGAGAGTTTATGCATGTGTTAATGTGTACAGTTGTATTGTTTACTATGTTTATGAAGTTTTCGGATGCTAAATAAGTAATTTTTATAAATTACTGCTTCTACAAAATTTAGCTTAGTGGGCACTAGGGGGAGCCTTTAGTATGAAAAAAATATTAACAGACTAGTTTTAACAGTGATTTGTAGGTGAAAGTAACTTTTCTTCCCTTTAGTTTGGGGTCATAAATGTGAAAACCAATGTGCCCTTAAAGGAGAGTTCACATCCCTGTAAAAAACTATTTTACATTATTTATGCTTCAATTGAAAGTGTCTATATGCAGTGGTGTATTAATTTGCTTTGCTTGCTGCAATGAAATGATTGTGCAATTACAATAGGCAAACATGAAAAATGTAGCACACTTTTGTCTGTAAATATAAAGTATGTGTGTGTGTGTGTGTGTGTGTATATATATATATATATATATATATATATATATATATATATATATATATATACAGGTCCTTCTCAAAAAATTAGCATATTGTGATAAAGTTCATTAATTTCTGTAATGTACTGATAAACATTAGACTTTCATATATTTTAGATTCATTACACACAACTGAAGTAGTTCAAGCCTTTTCTTGTTTTAATATTGATGATTTTGGCATACAGCTCATGACAACCCAAAATTCCTATCTCAAAAAATTTGCATATCATGAAAAGGTTCTCTAAACGAGCTATTAACCTAATCATCTGAATCAACTAATTAACTCTAAACACCTGCAAAAGATTCCTGAGGCTTTTAAAAACTCCCAGCCTGGTTCATTACTCAAAACCGCAATCATGGGTAAGACTGCCGACCTGACTGCTGTCCAGAAGGCCATCATTGACACCCTCAAGCAAGAGGGTAAGACACAGAAAGAAATTTCTGAACGAATAGGCTGTTCCCAGAGTGCTGTATCAAGGCACCTCAGTGGGAAGTCTGTGGGAAGGAAAAAGTGTGGCAGAAAACGCTGCACAACGAGAAGAGGTGACCGGACCCTGAAGAAGATTGTGGAGAAGGACCGATTCCTGACCTTGGAGGACCTGCGGAAGCAGTGGACTGAGTCTGGAGTAGAAACATCCAGAGCCACCGTGAACAGGCGTGTGCAGGAAATGGGCTACAGGTGCCGCATTCCCCAGGTCAAGCCACTTTTGAACCAGAAACAGCGGCAGAAGCGCCTGACCTGGGCTACAGAGAAGCAGCACTGGACTGTTGCTCAGTGGTCCAAAGTACTTTTTTCGGATGAAAGCAAATTTTGCATGTCATTCGGAAATCAAGGTGCCAGAGTCTGGAGGAAGACTGGGGAGAGGGAAATGCCAAAATGCCTGAAGTCCAGTGTCAAGTACCCACAGTCAGTGATGGTCTGGGGTGCCATGTCAGCTGCCGGTGTTGGTCCACTGTGTTTTATCAAGGGCAGGGTCAATGCAGCTAGCTATCAGGAGATTTTGGAGCACTTCATGCTTCCATCTGCTGAAAAGCTTTATGGAGATGAAGATTTCATTTTTCAGCACGACCTGGCACCTGCTCACAGTGCCAAAACCACTGGTAAATGGTTTACTGACCATGGTATTACTGTGCTCAATTGGCCTGCCAACTCTCCTGACCTGAACCCCATAGAGAATCTGTGGGATATTGGGAAGAGAAAGTTGAGAGACGCAAGACCCAACACTCTGGATGAGCTTAAGGCCGCTATCGAAGCATCCTGGGCCTCCATAACACCTCAGCAGTGCCACAGGCTGGTTGCCTCCATGCCACGCCGCATTGAAGCAGTCATTTCTGCAAAAGGATTCCCGACCAAGTATTGAGTGCATAACTGAACATAATTATTTGAAGGTTGACTTTTTTTGTATTAAAAACACTTTTCTTTTATTGGTCGGATGAAATATGCTAATTTTTTGAGATAGGATTTTTGGGTTTTCATGAGCTGTAGGCCAAAATCATCAATATTAAAACAAGAAAAGGCTTGAACTACTTCAGTTGTGTGTAATGAATCTAAAATATATGAAAGTCTAATGTTTATCAGTACATTACAGAAAATAATGAACTTTATCACAATATGCTAATTTTTTGAGAAGGACCTGTGTATATATATACATATATACACATATATACATGTCAGTAACAACCCATGCAATCTTTACATAGATAGAAACCAAAACAAATAAGTTCAGAAATTAAGTTATGTGTAATAAAATGGAATGAGACAGGCAAAAAGTATTGAATGCATGAAGAAAGGGTGGTGCAAAAAGAAACCAGCTGAAAACTATCAGTAATTAGAAAGCAATCCTGCCCCTTGTCAGTGCAAATTAATATCAAATGGTTCAGTCTCAACTGATGGCCTATAAAAAGGTGTCTCATTACCAAGGTGTCACACAAGAAACATCTCATGATGGGTAAAAGCAAAGAACTCTCTCAAGACCTTTGCAACCCTATTGTTGCAAAACATAATGATGGCATTGGTTACAGAAGGATTTCTAAACTCCTAAATGTTTCAGTGAGAACTCTTGGTACCATCAGGGGCGTCGGAACAGGACAGGCAAACCAAGCTTGGGGCCCCAGCAGAGGGCAGCACAGCAGAAAGAAGAGCTTGAGTAGGCAGCACGGGAGGAGGAGGTAAGACATTCCACCCCCCGTCCCGTGAACGGCAACAATGTCCCGCGGTAGCACCCCCCCTCCCCGCTCAACAACTTGGTGTCCAAGTCCCGCAGTAGCATCCCCCCCCCTGCTCAACAACTTGGTGTCCTGAACAAAATGCCAATGTCCCGCGGTAGCACCCCCCCCCCGGGTACCATAATCCAGAAGTGGAAAGAACATAATTTCTTCGTAAACCGTCCACGACCAGGTGCTCCTCGCAAGATTTCTGACAGAGGAGTGGAAAGAATTATCAGAAGAGTTGTCCAAGAGCCAAAGACCACTTGTGGAGAGCTTCAGAAAGACCTAGAATTAGCAGGTACAATTGTTTCAAAGAAAAAAGTGATCAGCAGGTCCTGCAGCCTCATAGGACTACAAGCTTGAGCCGGATACTGATAGAAGTCACCAGATTGCTATATACCGCAGGTATGCAGAAGGAAACTTCTCTCCCCTGCTGCTGTCACAATAAAAAAATAAAAATATGGCCCGTGTGGGGCTCTGCCCTCCCGGCCGTGTCCTGTGAATGGAAAATTCCAATGTCCCTCAGCCTTTGTGGCTGTCGGCTTATAGTTTTCAGTGAACTACCATGGCGCTGTGGAAGTTCATTCTCTTTCTGTCCGATTGTACCTGCTTTCCCATACGGAATGTATGGGCACACAAATACACTGACAAGTCTGCAGGAGACCTGCATGGCATCAGCGATCTGCTGGTCGCTGGTGCAGTGACTTAGAGGCTCCAGAAACAATAAATGCAAATTTTTTACCTGCAAAAAAAATGTGCATTTATTATTTTTTGTTAAAAGGCGAATGTATCCTTTAAAGCAAAAGACATAGATGACTAATTTTTTTCAGTGAGCTAGCGGGCTGATCGAAATAAAAACAAAAGGATTCCTCCATCCACACAATCGAGACATTGCATTCTGACAGAGGGACTTCTCCATTGTCAGAACCCACTGATCAGGGGCTGCAGCTGCGGATTGCCAAAAGTCCTCCAACATTCCCTTTCAACAGATCTAACAATAAACTTCTGCTGTACCGAGACAGCCATATATGGATCGAAATTCAGCTGTTCCCTGCTAAACCAGCCACATTTCCATCCATCTAAGCTTAGCTTAAAGTGATTGTAAAGTCTCTTTTTTTTAAAATAGCAAACATGTTATACTTCTCTCCTATGTGCAGTTGGTTTTGCACAGAGCAACCTAGATCCTCCTCTTCTTGGGTCCCTCTTCACTGCTCCTGGCCCCTTCCTCCTGTCGAGTGCCCCCACAGCAAGCAGCTTGCTATTGGGGGCACCCGAGCCAAGCTGCAGCTCCGTGTGTCCATTCAGACACAGAGCTGCCGTTTGGCCTCGCCCCCTCTCTCTCCTGATGGCTAACTGACTTTGATTGACAGTCGCGGGAGCCATTGGCGCCACTGCTGTGTCTCAGTCAATCAGGAGGCAGAGTCCCGTATGGGCGAGGGACTCGTGGACATCGCTGCACAGAGATGGGGCTCAGGTAAGTATTAGGGGGTGCTGGGGAGGCTGCTACACACAGAAGGCTTTTTATCTTAATGCCTAGAATAAAATAAGATAAAAAAAAACTTCTGCATTTACAACTCCTTTTAACCACTTCCCTACCCAGCCATAGTCAAATGACGTCCACAGATGGGATCTCCCATCCTGGGTGGACGTCATATGACGTCCTGGCTTTGTAGGGGGATATCTGAATGATGCCTACAGCTAGAGGCATCATTCAGATATCCTTTTGAAGTGCCGGCGATTCTGTGGACCATAAGAACGATCATAGCGGCGGTTCCGCCGCTTGATCGTTCTTATAGGCGGCGGGAGGGGACACCCCCCCTCCAGCCGCCATCCGGTGCTTCTCCGGGCTCGCCCGTGCGATCGGGGACCCGGAGAGAATCTTCCGGCGCCGTTGGTGGGTCACATGACGAGCATAGAGATGACTGGTGACCAGATGGTCACCAGTCATCTCTATGATCGTCGGAGGCCTGGGCGTGATGTGATGACGTCACGCCCGGGTCCTCAAATGTAAACAAAGCTGCCATTGCGGCTAGTAAGTATGAGATCAGTGAAAAAAAATTCACTGATTTCATGCTTTCCAGCCTGGAGGAGAGATGTGGGGTCTTATTGACCCCGCATCTCTCAATAAAGAGGACCTGTCACACACATTCCTATTACAAGGGATGTTTACATTCCTTGTAATAGGAATAAAAGTGATAAAAAAAAAAAAAGTAAAATAATTGTAAAAAAATAATAATAAATAATAACATAAAAAAATTAAAACGCCCCTGTCCCCGGTAGCTAGCGATCAGAAGCGAATGCACACGTAAGTCGCCCACATATGTAAATGCCGTTCAAACCACATATGTGAGGTATCGCCGCATGCGTTAGAGTGCGTGCAACAATTCTAGCACTAGACCTCCTCTGTAATTCTAACCTGGTAACCTGTAAAAAAAATTAAAGCGTCGCCTATGGAGATTTTTAAGTACCGAAGTTTGGCACAATTCCATGAGTGTGCGCAAATATAAAGCGTGACATGTTAGGTATCTATTTACCCGGCATAACATCATCTTTCATATTTTCCCAAAAAATTGGGCTAACTTTACTGTTTTGTTATTTTTTAATTCATGAAACCATTTTTTTTTTTTAAAAAAGGCGTTTGAAAAATTATTGCGCAAATATCGTGCAAGAAAAAAAGTTGCAATGACCGTCATTTTATTCCCTAGGGTGTCTGCTAAAAAACATATATAATGTTTCGGGGTTATGAGTAATTTTCTAGCAAAAGAATGATGATTTGTACATGTAGGAGAGAAGTGCCAGAATAGGCCCGGTATGGAAGTGGTACATAAAGCCCTGTATTGAAGTGGTTAAATCACAGATTCAATTTTTTTTTTTATTGTTCTCATCATAGAGAAGATATATCCTAGCGTGTATGAACACCATCATGAAAGTGTAGCATCAATTTATTATGATGTTTTCCCCTCCTTGCTTTTTTTTCCAGCTTCTGAGCTATTGAAAATGGACTACAGTATGATTAATCAAATCTATCTTTGCTATACAGATTTCACATATAATTGTTCTTTCTCCTTTCATTATATATTTAAATTCTTTAGAGTCAGCCTTACAGAAAGCAAATGGTTTCTGGTTAATTGGCCAGAACATGAGATTAAATTATCCACTCTGACACTGGCCGGTAAAACAACACTCAGTTTGAAAGGGATTACGAGATGAGCTATATTCCCTCTATAATGTCATCTGTCCCTTTGTAAACAGGTGTTTGCCCAAGGGGAGCATTGGGGACATCACTTTGTACATTTTATGGAGGAGTCATTATTGAGAAGATACAGACAACTTTATCTCTCCACTGAAGTGCTCTTGTATATATTATGTCAATCCTTTTAGCACATATTGTCTCCACTGGTCTGTAGCTTGCAGAAAAAGGATTGGATTCCAAATCTTATGGAAGTCATTCAGCTTGACTAATGAACCCAAGCGTTTAAAATGTTGAGTGGCAGCTTGCTGTTCAGTTTTAATTAAACTGCTACTTAAGTTAGTGCTTTCTATTGTCCCTAGTGTCTTACACAACTTTCTTTTGTGTCCTACTAAAAAGGAAAGTGCTTAAAGAAAACAGTTTGCAACAAAAGCGTTGGTCCAGAAACACACTTGTTAAACTGCTTCTTTCACTGAATGGATTATACAAATAATAAATGTCAAACTACTCTGAATTGTGTGTGGTTTTTTTTTGTGTGTGAAAAATCAGAAAATAGCATTTCTTTTGTTATTGTAGCCTATTATGGCTTCTGTAATTTATTATTTAGTTTTATTCTTAGCTTTGTGTTACTGTATGCATTATAGAGTACATTTGAAAACTTAAGTACTGTATGCTCAATGAGGTTGTCTTTTCTTAAAATTTTTGTTAGCTTAACCTCCCTGGCGTTATGATTCTGTCAGATTTTAGGTGCTGAAAGCAGTACAATTATTTTGCATGGAAATTTGGAGTTTTATATTGTAGGCCTGCAATTCTTAGTAATTACTTACTTAAATCTGTCCAAACCAGAGTCTAGTAGACATCCCAGGTATGATAAAGTTTGAAACACAAAATCATAAATTATAATATAATAAATAAATATAAATAATTATAACAAATAGTAATGTAATTATAATAAAAATTATTCAATAATGTAATCAAATCAAAAACACTGAAATTTGCTCAGTTGCAGAATTGTCGCTGTCATTACTTTCAGTGTTTTGATGACAAATTTCCCCACAAATCGCTATCGCCTAATTCTGCAAGTGATTCTAATTTATTATCGCTGTTTTCTAGCCGGTCTAAAACCACTTTTGACATAAAGGGACACTTTTTGGTTGCTATGGACAATCTCCAGTTTCCAGGCAGAAAGAACAGGTTTTATTATATAAAAGTGCATGCAGGACACTGGACAGACCACTAGGGACAAAGGGGATGTGTTATTATTTGATACAGTACTGTAATCAGTAAGATTACAGTATACTGTATCTATACTATGTTTTTCACTTTTTGAATTTGGCGCCGAACTCCGTCCCCGTGCGCCGCAACGTCGCAGGAAACGGAGCTCGGCACTCGGTAGCGTGGATCGAGCGAGACACAGCTCGCACACACTGCGGGGTGACATTGCAGGATCTAGGGGACAAGGTAAGTAACTTCCTCTGGATACTGCAATGCAGCCCGAGTCTGGCTCAGGGTTACCGTTCTTAGCATGAAAAACTCACCCCGAGCCTGACTCGGGAATACCGCTAAGGGGGTTAATGATCCACCTGCAATGCAGTAACCTGAATTCATATTTCAGTACTTTAAATTGTAAGTCCAGTCAAATCCCTATATACCTATACCTACTCCTACCCCCATTCTAAAGGCCCGTACACACGATTGGATTTTACGACAATAATTGTCTGATGGACGTGTTGTGTCTGATAATCCGACCGTGTGTATGCTCCATCAGACAATTGTTGGCGGAATTAACGACAACAAATGTTGGCTGTTCATGCTCACCAACTGTCTGACAATAAATGTGTTATGTCGGATTATCCGATCGTGTGTACACAAGTCCGTCAGACTAAAATCCAAAGTACAAACACGCATTCTCCGAACCAATGCTAAATGTCAGAAAACAATAGTAGAAGTTGCCCAAAGGGTGGTGGTAAAAAACACATGGTTTTGTGAATGTTGGCTGAAAATGTTCTGCCGTCTTTATGTAGAACAAGTTTACGGACAACGCCCTTTGGACAAAAATCCACTGAAAAGTCAGATGGAAGTCCAATGGTGTGTACGAGGCTTTAGCCTATTCTTACAACCCTGTAAAGGAAAGACATCTATACTTACCTATTCTGAGGGCAATCTGGTCTGGTCTCATGATTGGCTCCCAACGACACCTTCAGTGTATAGGAGTGACAGCCGACAAAGGATGCCCCATAGAAAGCCTATGTAATGCCATCGCATGAGATTGCTGTCATTGCCAGTGATCTCTCCTCTTCACTGAAGCCAGCCCCTGAAGAGTTCATGTGACCGGACTTGAGTGTCCACAGAATAGGTAAATATACACATCTTTCCTTTCCAGGGTAGTTAGATGGAATGGGAATGGGGGCAGGTTTATGTATAGTTAGGATTTAACTGAACTTCTACTTCAGTGTAGACTGGTTTCTATGGGTTTCTTCACTCTTATCAAAGCTCTTTGAACTGCTTAGAACTTAAATTTTACTCTTGAGACTGAGTGATCATCAGTTTTGGCTAAGTTGTAGCAGTTCTCAGCTGTACGGTACCATGATCAAGAAATTGCTAATTATACTTAGCGTACTTTAAGGCTGGCTAAAGATTGAGCAAATTTTTTTCCTGCAACCACGGGTTCAAATCCCTCCTGCCGAGCCATTGTGTTCTCCCAGTGGGGATGAGGGAGGTGCAGGGGAAGCCGTCCCTACTTAGAGAACTCTATTGCTAGCAGCTATAACAGTCACTAGCGAAAATCACATGTAAAATCCGTCAGTCTGGTACTTGGGTACATTCAGCCTGCTCATACATGGTTCAAATTTCAGCCGTTTCCTGCTCAACCAAGATTCGAACCATCTATGGCCAGCTTAAGTGAAAATATACTGTATAACAAGGCAAAATTAAATGAAAGTTCGATTTAGGATTTTATATATAACACAGGTTCTACAAGAATTTGCGACATTCTTCGTAACAAACACAGCGGACGACAGTTCACCCCTAATACACTGGGAATCCCACAAATGAGGAACCCCAATCAAGCTTGGAATACAGAGCTCACAAAACAGATCGACTCTCTAACTGTCCCAGATTAGAATACTTCTAATCGATCCCATAAAAATCCCTAGCCCTCGATAAATTAAAGGCCCTGGGGATTTGTTTAAATGCAGTGTTTGCTGACACAAAAAAAGCACAATTGAGTCATGTACAAGAGCATATTATAAATACAGGAATAAACTAGGTAAAATGTTAGCTAGGGCACAAAGGACTACTAAAGTGAGAAACTATATTTCCTAGGGGAAGGGGAAGACAGGAATGTTTTTAGGGACTCTCCTTCTACTGTATATCTTCAATCTTTAGCTCTTATTGTTCCAAATTGTATAACTTGGCATCTTCTGTTCCTCAGACACCTTCCTCCTAAGCCCTGTACACACGGACTGAACGACAGTAGACATCGGCCGGTTAAAAAAAGAAAAAAAAAACGTCCAACATTCGGCCTGTGTGTATGTCAGACATTTGGCCGGCTTCTGTCAGACGAGCATGCTGGAAAACCTACTCTGACGGCGCTGACCGGAGTGTTCTGGCAGGGGGGCATCCCCCTGTTAGAACACAACAGCTCATGGGGGGAGATCGCTGCACTAACTTTCGATCATTAGTACAGCAGCTCCGACAAGAGCTGACAGTTTTTTTTTTCGTTCAACAAAAAACCTATTAATGTGCACAAGGCTTTAGACGCATTCCACCATCTCACTCTATCTGCAGGAATCGGGCATGCCATATTTACCAGATGAGGTTATTCAAGAACTTGAACACCCCACCTTTGGGGAGGAATTTAGTCTTGCCCTTAAAAAATATGAAATCCAGGAAAGCACTGGACCTGGACAGATTCACTCTATCTTACTGTAAAACATTATAGAATACACTAGCAGCTCATTTTGTGACAGTCTACATCTCCAACTTACAGGACTGTACTCTGTCTAGAGACACATTACAGGCACAGTTAAGTGATCCCAAAGGACGGTAGAGATCCATAACTGTGCCCTAGTTATAGGGCAATTTCCATCTTAAATGTACTAATTTACGAGAATTCTAGCAACCCGATAATTGCCACATATATCTTCCCTCATTTACCCCAACCAATCTAATTTTGTACCAGAAAGAAAAGCCGGAGATAACATGCAACGTATACTTAATGGCATTTATCTGGCTCAGGAGAGAAATATCCCCATGATTCTCTTTTCCGCTGACACAGAAAAAGCTTTTGGTAGAGTTAGCTGGGATTTACTTCATACTGCCCTAGCACATATAGGCTTAGGGATTAATATATCATTTACTAGGATTCTGCGCTTAGGAATAAACTGGGCTGCTGCCTCCCCTGGGAGACTCCAGTAATGGAGCAGAAAAGTGGTAAACAATAAAAAGAGGTGAGTGGCACTGCCCGTCACCTGAAGAGTGAGCCTTCAAAGGTGAATCACACTTCACATGGATAAGTGCAAGTGCTATAGTAACCAATAATATTGTATATATATATATATATATATATATATATATATATATATAAATATTTATAGTGTTTAAAGCAAAAAACTTTGTGTAAACCCAGTGATCAAGGTGTTAAAAAAAAACAAAGTGCATAAAGTAATACTATACGCATAAACTTGAAAAAAACTGCAATGAACCAATCCTGTTATATAATGCACCTGATGGTGCATGCAAACACCAATACCATAAAATGTTTATATAAGTCCAAAACACAGCGTGAAGATGTAAAAATATGAATATGTAAAAAAATTAAAAATATATATATATTATAAAGATAGAAATAAATAAATAAACTTTTGAGAATATATCCCCACATATATTGAGGAATATATGTGTTAGAAAAAAATATTAGTCCAGTCTTAAGTGCAAATTGCAAAAATCCCAAGTGGCTTGTGCATACACTTAATCGCGGATCCTGTGCAGGAGTGGAAGTGACACTCGTGCTTCCCTTCAGTTCCACATTCACCAGACCCTTTACCCCTGTAGGGGTAAAGCGCATGTAGTTAGATTTAGTTGCAGTATCTTGATTAGTCACCTCCTCCGTGGCATACCAAACCGTAGGGTTTCCTCATGTATGTAAATATAAAAATAAAATATTCCCGATAGCGTGGAATAACAACAATCCGAGAGGTCTGGGCCGGCGTACGTTCCACAGACCAAATTACTACCGACCGGAAGTGACGTGGGTGCGTACCAAGCTCAGTCTTGCGCGTTTCGTCATAGGACGTTGTCTGAGGTCGTGCCATCTTTGTACACCTCACATCTTATATATTGAGCAGTGGTGCCGGGCCAGCCTCCTATACTTGAGTATGTAAACATCGTGGGTCGGAACTTTTAAAATTAATTCCAAAATGTATATAAAAAAATGTGTATAAAAAATGTAATTATAAGGGGGGGATTTAATCTCTATTGTATCCCCACCTACCCGTGGGCATAAATTGATGAGTCTCACATTAGTATAGTATACAAATAATACTTTGTATTGGTCCAAATTAGACTTCGTGAGTTGTATGCAGTTAGGCTTTTTTCTTAGATCACTGCCAGATACTTCCCAAAGCTTTTGGGCGCTGATCCCTTTCTAAGCACTCTGCTTGAAATCAATGCTACCTTGGGCTTTGTCCTTCTCATATTTGGCGCTGACCTCAGGGGATCATAACAAAGATCCTAGCTTTATAACTAAGACCCCTTTTACTCTGAGGCGCTTTACAGGTGTTTTTGCGGAAAACATAGCGCCTGTAAAGCGACACTTCTGTAGCCCCAGTGTGAAAGCCCAAGTGCTTTCACACTGGGGCGGTGCGCTCGCAGGACAGGAAAAAAAGTCCTGCAAGCAGCATCTTTGGGACGGTGGGGAAGCAGTGTATACACCGCTCCTCCACCGCCCCTGCTCATTGAAATGAATGGGTGCCGCTTTCAAACCGCCTTAAAAGTGCTTTGGAAGCAGTGCTAAGCTGGCTGCTTTTAACACCTTTTTAACCCCCCTCTGGGGGATTAAAAGCACCCCGCTAGAGGCGCCAAAGCGCCGCTATAACAGCGGTAAAGCGCCGCTAAAACTAGTGGCGCTTTACCGCTAACGCCCGCACCAGTGTAAAGGGGGTCTAAATGGGAACAAGAACTGCTCACCACATTATCCCAGGCTGAAAAAGATTGATTACTTCTCTTTGCAAACAATGGGGTTGATTTACTAAAACTGGAGAGTGCAAAATTTGGTGCAGCTCTACATAGAAACCAATCAGCTTCCAGGCTGTTGTTTTTTTTTGTTGTCAAAGCTTAATTGAACAAGCTGAAGTTAGAAGCTGATTGGCTACTATGCACAGCTGCACCAGATTTTGCACTCTCCAGTTTTAGTTAAATAAACTCCAATGTGTCCTTAGCGAATTCATATCATATCAGAACATGGGTATAAAATCATAACTTGGTGTTATTAAACACTCCACAAAATCAACCCTCAGATCTCTTCTCTTTGTTCGAGATGTTAAAAAATGGAGAGCCCATTATACATTTTTGGGACTGCTCAACGCTGAACAGTTTTTGGTTTGGGGTCTAAAATTCTATCAAAAATCTGACCAGGGTGTCTCTTGTGGACGAACCTGCTTCTTTTGTACTACATGATGGGCCACTTTCATTCAAACGCTACAAAAATTCTCTTTTCAAACATCTGCTGGATGCTAGACTCCGAAGGCTCCTTAGATATAAGTTGAGAGAATCAAGCCTCACGCAATAGACAAAGGAGCTTCTCTTGCCTTTCTACACCTCCAACCCTCCTGCCCATCTACCTATTTACCCCTCTTTCATCTTATATACACCCCTTAACTCCTTGCTGGCTTTTTTCCCCTTTATCTAATGGAGGGACTTTCCTGTTATACCCCACAATTTCCCTACAGTCTATTCCTTCCCCTATAAATTTAAAACCACAGACCATGACAAGGGTGACATCAATTTACTCTCTTTTGTATCCTGTGGAATTTGATTGGTATTGTATATGTCCACTTTGTGCTGATTTGTATACAATTTATTTCTAGGTATTAATATGTACCAGTTCCACTACTATGTATAATTGTATTGAAATGCGACTCGTACAATTGGATGTTCAACCTGGTCTCGTTTTGGTCTATAAGAATTTTACTAAAATTGCTGGCATAGGTAAAGCAACATTGCAGAGGGCTGTGAAGATGGACCTCAGCCCAGCCCAGTGGAATGCACAACCTTTAAAGCCCAACTCTAGGTTCAGCAATGAATTAAAAATATTCAGTTCCCGGCATTTCAGTGCTTTTTATATTTTTAAGTTATTTAAATATATAGCAGGGCAGCACGTATTCCTTTCTCGCCTGTGCCAGAATGACGTTGCGCACATGTGAGCAGGTATTCCGAAGGTCTCTGCTGGGTGTCAAATACCAGCATTATTCTCACCTAGGAAGTGCTGCCCTGCAGCACAGAAAAATGAAAAAGCGCATTAAAAAATTGCGGTAGAGTGTGGTAGAGTGAGAGGGCTGGATCTAGGTACACCTACACTGTCGTCAGTGCCAGCCCAAGACATTGTGCTGCCTGGTACCAAGAATGAAATTCTGCCCCCCCCCCCAAAAGAAAAAAAAATCACGCCCACCAAAATGCCCCCACATCCATCATTTTATATCATGATAACTAAAGTGGACCTGTCATGGCTCTATACATGTATATAGGAGTATAAAGAGGACCTGTTATGGCTCTATTCATGTATAGGAGTACAAAGAGGACCTGTCATGGCTCTCTACATGTAAAGGAGTATAAAGAGGACCTGCCATGGCTCTATATATGTATATAGGAGTATAAAGAGGACCTGTTATGGCTCTATTCATGTATAGGAGTACAAAGAGGACCTGTCATGGCTCTCTACATGTAAAGGAGTATAAAGAGGACCTGCCATGGCTCTATAAAAAGGACCTGTTATGGCTTTATTCATGTATAGGAGTATAAAGAGGACCGGTCATGGCATTATACGTGTATATAGAAGTATGAGGACCTGTCATGGCTCTATACATGTATATAGAAGTATAAAGAGGACCTGTCATGGCTTTATACATGTATGTAGGAGTATAAAGAGGACTAAAGTGGACCTGTCATGGCTCTATACATGTATATAGGAGTATAAAGAGGACCTGTTATGGCTCTATTCATGTATAGGAGTACAAAGAGGACCTGTCATGGCTCTCTACATGTAAAGGAGTATAAAGAGGACCTGCCATGGCTCTATAAAAAGGACCTGTTATGGCTTTATTCATGTATGTAGGAGTATAAAGAGGACCGGTCAGGGCATTATACGTGTATATAGAAGTATGAGGACCTGTCATGGCTCTATGCATGTATATAGAAGTATAAAGAGGACCTGCCATGGCTCTATACATGTATGTAGGAGTATAAAGAGGACCTGTCATGGCTCTATACATGTATGTAGGAGTTTAAAGAGGACCTGTCATGGCTCTATACATGTATGTAGGAGTATAAAGGGACCTGTGCGTGGCCAGCGGCCGCAATGTCAGCCGGCCACCCACGATCGCTCCACAGAGAGCCAGAACGGGGATCTGTCAATGTAAACAGACAGATCCCCATTCTGACAGGGGAGGAGAGACAGATCTGCTGTTCCTAGTGATTAGGAACAGAGATCTCTCTCCTCCTCCAGTCAGTCCCATCCCCCAGTTAGAAACACCTCCCAGAGAACACATTTAACCCCTTCCTTGACAGTGACATTTACACAGTAATCAGTGCATTTTTATAGCACAGATCGCTGTATAGATGTCACTGGTCCCAAAAATGTGTCAAAAGTGTCCGACCTGTCCACCGCAATGTCGCAGTCTCGCAAAAAATCGCAGATCACTGCCATTACTAGTAAAAAAATAAAATAATAAAAATGCTTGAAGTGCATTATTTCTATTATTACATTGTTATATAAAATAAAATAGTTCAACTCACCATATTGCAGAATCAGTGGGAGCACCGAGTGTGTCACTTGCCAACGTCACCTGCCTTCAGATGTGGATTGTCACTTGCCACGTCACCTGTCACCAGATGCGGATTGTCACCTGTCAACAGATGCAGATTGTCACTTGCCACCTGCCACACATTGCAGTTTGTCACTTGCCACAATGTCACCGGCCACACGTAGCGGATTGTCACTTGCCACGTCACCTGCCACACGTAGCGGATTGCCACTTGCCACCTGTCACACATTGCATATTGTCACTTGCCACAACATCACCTGCCACACATTGCGGATTGTCACTTGCCACGACGTCACCTGCCACACGTTGCAGATTGTCACTTGCCACATCACCTGCTACACATAGCGGATTGCCACTTGCTGTGTCCCAGAGTAAAGGCAGGCAGCAGAGAGATAATGTAATGTCTCTGCTGCCTGCACAGTGGGGGCGAAACTGCAGTGATGCAGGGCGGGCAGTGAGAGATGAGGAGCGGGCTGGCTGGCGGGCGGGCGTCAATTTGCCTCACAGTGGAGCGCGGGGCGGAGCGGGTTGGCGACAATTTGCCTCACAGTGCAGCGTAGGGTTGCCACCTTTTCGTCAAGCCAAACCCGAACACATTAGCAGCGCACGCCAATATATTTGTTTATTTGTAGTACATTAAATTTATTACCTCTGTACAAAGCAATGCACAGCTATTTTTTTTATGTAGTATACACTGTACATATATTTTTGTGATTAAATAAAATTTCTAATCATATGGGGTTAATCACAAGAGTCCCCCTTTATATCAGAGCCAACAGAGTTCTCCTTTAGATCTGAATCCGCAGAGTTCCCCTTTACATCTGAATGCACAGGGTTCTGCAGAAGAGGAGTGCAGAGAGAAGATGGGGGCAGTATGTACAGGAGAGGGGTGCAGAGGGTATTATGGGGGCGGTATGCATAGGAGAGAAGTGTGGAGGGTATGATGGGGCAGTATGTATAGAAGAGGAGTTGGGAGGGTATGAGGGGGGCGGTTTGTACAGGAGAGGAGTGTGGAGGGTATGATGGGGGCAGTATGTGCAGGAGAGGAATGTGGAAGGGATGATGGGGCGGTATGTACAGGAGAGGAGTGTGGAGGGTATGATGGGGGCGGTATGTACAGGAGAGGAGTTTGGAGGGTATGATGGGGGCAGTATGTACAGGAAAGGAGTGCGGAGGGTATGATAGGTGCAGTTAGTACAGGAGAGGAGTTCGGAGGGTATGATGGGTGCAGTTAATACTGGAGAGGAGTTTGGAGGGTATGATGGGTGCAGTTAGTACAGGGGAGGAGTTTGGAGGGGATGATGGGGCGGTATGTACAGGAGAAGAGTTCGGAGGGTATGATGGATGCAGTTAGTACAGGAGAGGAGTTCGGAGGGTATGATGGGTGCAGTTAGTACAGGAGAAGAGTGTGGAGGGTATGATGGGGGCGGTATGTACAGGAGAGGAGTTTGGAGGGTATGAGGGGGGCAGTATGTACAGGAGAGGAGTGTGGAGGGTATGATGGGGCAGTATGTTCAGGAGAGGAGTTCAGAGGGTATGATGGGTGCAGTTAATATAGAAGAGGAGTTCGGAGGGTATGATGGGTGCAGTTAGTACAGGGGAGGAGTTCGGAGGGGATGATGGGGCGGTATGTACAGGAGAGGAGTTTGGAGGGTATGATGAGTGCAGTTAGTACAGGAGAGGAGTGAGGAGGGTATGATGGGTGCAGTTAGTAAAGGAGAGGAGTGAGGAGGGTACGATGGGGGCGGGATGTACAGGAGAGGAGTTTGGAGGGTATGAGGGGGGCAGTATGTACAGGAGAGGAGTGTGGAGGGTATGATGGGGCAGTATGTTCAGGAGAGAAGTGCGGAGGGTATGGCGGTGGCAGAATGGGGAGGGATTTCTTGCAGTGTCTATGTGGTGACCAGGGAGTGATGTTGGGAAGATAGGGGAAGGAAAGTGACCATGGAATGATGTCCCTCAGCTGGGGGGGGGGGTAGGAAGCAGCTCGGAGTGACATCTGTATGAAGTGGTCTGGGGGGGGGTGATGCAAGCTGGGGGGAGTTGGGGGCTGAGAAGTGGTCAGATAGCGATGTATATAATAAAAAAGAAGTCATCCACTAAAAACATATACAACAATAAATCATACAACAGTACTACTAGATGTAAGTACAGATCTATGTAATCCAGCTCCTAGCACTCTGTATACCCAGATAATGTGAAGGTAATTTATGACCATTCATATAACCCTGTGGTATCCAGGCTCTGAGTCTGTACAATCAGAGGTGTGAACTCACCACATATATACAGGTTACATGAATTGTTATAAATGACCTCACATTATCTAGTCTGAACAATTGGATTGGAGGATGTTTGCACAGACTGTTCATGCTTAGAAGTGATCTGTCAAATGTGATCAGGCTGGTGCAGACCCCCCTCCCCCCACACTCAAACTCACTATCTACTCCAATTCTTCTGTCAACTTAACCCTTCACTGCATCTCCTGAAGAAAAAATCTCCTTGAAAGTTTGCAACTACTATCCACCCTAGGAAACTTCTCCCAGAAAAAAACAGCTCACCTCCTCCCTTCCTCTGGCCAGCCCGACAGGAGATACAGTGAGCTCCGCCTCCCAGTTCTCTCAACACACCGCACTGGTGATTGGAGGGGGGGAGGTTGATGTCAGAGATAACAGGGACCCCGCACGGCACGAGACTGGAGGGAGGGGGAAGAGACAGAAAGGAGCTTTGAATCCCGAACACACACCGTCCGCAGGCACAGTGTATTCTTTACAATGCCGCTGCTGCTGTTTCACAGTGAAAGGTGGAGTGGGGGAGTGGAGCGGGCGGAACAAAATGGTGGGCGGGCGGCAATTTGCCACCCCCCTGAAAGTGCTGCCTGGTACAATGGTACCATCGGGTCCCATGGTAGGGTCGGCCCTGACTGTCGTTCAGGGTGAAGGCCTGTTTTAGGTTGAAAAAATAGTTTGATATGGGCAAATAGGCCTGCTGGTACATTGTAAATAGTTAGGAACAGCAACATTTCCTGCTGTTACAGCTGTTGTCGTTATCTTATTTAGGATTCCCAGCTTTTATTTTGTAGTTTGAGGTGTTGATGGAATGTACCGTCTCAATGCTACTGTCTTACTACTTTCTAAATAAGTTTTCTGAAATGGCCAACCCTTTCCCACAGTGTAAGAACAATGACACATCACAAGAAATAAACCTTTTACATGGCACCTTAATGTTGAAACACATCACTGAGTACCGTCCTGCCTCCTATTATGCTTTGTATTTCTTTTGCATTTGTGCTGCTAGTTTAGTCTGTATTGCTCCCAATTTTTCTATTATCTATTTACCTGGCTTGAGATTTTTTATTTGTGCTTTGTTTTTGCAATCCTTGAGATTTTTTAGAAGTCTCCTTCCTCTTATGATGGTTGTGTCCTCAGTCTAGACTAGTGTCTGGTTAGTTTGATACAGAGTCCTTTACCCGTTCCTTTGTGTATTCCTGCTCCTTTTTTCTTCATTAAAAAAGTATTAAGGTTCATAATTAAAAGGGTTCTGGTTTAGTCTTCTATTTCTGTTTCCTCTTTTTGGCATATCACTCTCTGGCTACTGATCTTTACCTATATACTGTATCTGGACCAGTGGTATTTATCCACCCCTAAGTAATACTCTGTTTTTTATCCTGGTAATAACTAGGCTTGCCTTCTGAATTTTTACCTCTTTACCAACTTACTTACCAAGTTCTATGTATCTACTCCACTTGACTTTTGCTTGTCTTTCGCTTGCTTATAGCCTATACATTTACCGATCAGTCCCATACTACATCTAATGTTATACCTCATTGTTCTCTGTTCCCTTTACCTGACTGTATTTTGTTGCCAGTGGGGCATCTTGAAGGTCACATCAAGCCCAACCTTTCTGGAAAGAATTGGCAAGGATGAGTAACAGGCACCCCAAACCACAGCTTTTAACCGTCAACCACTGCTGGCAGTGAACATTACCCTTGCCTGTCTCTGTTTTGTCCTCTCAGATGCTCAACATCTTACTGCTGTTTGGCCCCTTTCCAAATACCCATGTTCCAACAATATAGGAGTAAAAAAAAAGGAAAATTTGAGTTGCAATGGTCTGCTACATGTTTCAGACATACATACAGTATCTCACAAAAGTGAGTACACCCCTCACATTTTTGTAAATATTTTATTATATCTTTTCATGTGACAACACTTAAGAAATGACACGTTGCTACAATGTAACACAGCCAACAAATGTCTAAACCTCTAGCAACAAGTGAGTACACCCCTAAGTGAAAATGTCCAGATTGGGACCAAAGTATCAATATTTTGTGTGGCCACCATTATTTTCTAGCACTGCCTTAACCCCCTTGGGTATGGAGTTCACCAGAGATTCACAGGTTTCCACTGGAGTCCTCTTGCACTCCTCCATGATGACATCATACAGCTGGTGAATGTTAGAGACCTTCCTTTTGAGGATGCCCCACAGATGCTCAATAGGGTTTAGGTCTGGAGACATGCTTGGCCAGTCCATCATCTTTACCCTCAGCTTTAGCAAGGCAGTTGCCGTCTTGGAGGTGTATTTGGGGTCGTTATCATGTTGGAATACTGCCCTGCAGCCCAGTCTCCAAAGGAAGGGGATCATGCTTTGCTTCAGTATATCACAGTACATGTTGGCATTCATGGTTCTATCAATGAACTGTAGCTCCCCAGTGCTGGCAGCACTCATGCAGCCCTAGACCATGACACTTCCACCACCATGCTTGACTGTAGGCAAGACACACTTGTCTTTGTACTCCTTACCTGGTTGCCACCACACACGCTTGACACCATCTGAACCAAATAAGTTTATCTTGGTCTCATCAGACCACAGGGCATGGTTCCAGTAATCCATGTCCTTAGTCTGCTTATCTTCAGCAAACTATTTGCAGGCTTTCTTGTGCATTATCTTTAGAAGAGGCTTCTTTCTGGGACAACAGCCACGCAGACAAATTTGATTTAGTGTGCGGCGTATGGTCTGAGCACTGACAGGCTGACCCCCCCACCCCTTCAACCTCTGCAGCAATGCCAGCAGCATTCGTACATCTATTTCCCAAAGACAAATTCTGGATTTGTCGCTGAGCACATCCACTCAACTTCTTTGGTCGACCATGGCGAGTACTGTTCTGTTCATGCTGCAGCTCAGTTTGAAGGTCTTGGCAATCTTCTTATTGCCTAGGCCATCTTTATGTAGAGCAACAATTCTTTTTTTCAGATCCTCAGTGAGTTCTTTGCCATGAGGTGCCATTTTGAACTTCCAGTGACCAGTATGGGAGAGTGAGAGCGATAACACCAAATTTAACACATCTGCTCCCCATTCACACCTGAGACCTTGTAACGCTAATGGGTCACATGACACCGGGGAGGGAAAAAGGGTAATTGGGCCAAATTTTGACTTTTTTACTTAGGGGTGTACTCACTTTTGTTTCCAGCGGTTTAGACATTAATGGCTGTGTATTGAGGTATTTTGAGGGGACAGCAAATTTACACTGTTATACAAGCTGTACACTCACTACTTTACATTGTAGCAAAGTGTAATTTCTTCAGTGTTGTCACATGAAAATATATAATAAAATATTTTTTTAAATGTGAGGGGTGTACTCACTTTTGTGAGATACTGTATGTATGCGTAGAATAAAACACTTTATTTTGATCAAAAGCATACAACATGGTTGGTGATTATTGTTCAACTACGACAAAAAACTGTAACGGCTACTTACTTTTTTTGTATCTTATCAACGCTCTTTAATGTACTGCTTCCAAGACAAACTGCTAATCATTCCTAAATTGCTTACCTTGTTCATATACTGTATCCTCCAGTTTTTTGCTTCCTAACGCTGACACTTTGTCGCTAAAAGACCTCAAGCTGACCCGGCCTAACTCCTGAAGTTTGCTTTTTTGTGACGTAGCATGACACCAGCCCTTCATCTACTTATAACAAAGAATGGGAAGTGATAAAAACTATTGACAGCTAGTAACGAATAGTCAGTACTTGCAGTCAGCCTGGGGCGACCTAAAATAAGATCATCAGAAATTGTTGTGAACCACCAAACCATTGCCGACCTTCAGCGAATCGGTGCAATTTGGGTCGAATCCTGGTTCGCTCAAATCACTTTAGTCATCTCTAGTGTTTGTTACCAAAGAATTTTTGGCAAAGTAGAATCTACAATTGTTACATGTGCTCCTGGTTCCAGAATAAAAGGTGCTCAGTTGTCTTTATGATCCAAAATCTGTTTTATTTTACTCTAACATAACACATCTTCCAAGCTGGAAGAGAAGAGGCAACATCTGTGTATTTTCTAACACTGCTTGTTCTACATTCCTTAAGGACACCATGAGTAGTGTTAAAAGCTTGTCACACTTTCTTATATGCATTTTATAAAACATCATCAGGATTGTATCTGCAAGTTATATATTTCCTGGGAGTATGCTTTTACAAGCTAAATATAATCTGCAGATCAAAAGTAGGTTGTAATTTTATATGGAATTATCTGCCATTTTCCGTGTTTCAGTTGTGTAATTTTATGCTAATGTGGCTTTCAATTCGATATATTTAGTGTATAGCTAAAGTGCTCATCAACTTTAATGTGTATTTCCACTTTTGCAGTCAAATTTGAGAAAGCCCACTATATGTATCTTATGTCTTCCCATTTACACAGAATACAAAAAATAAAATAGAAAAATATTATACAGATTTTAGATGTTTCTCAGGAGAAGGGGTCATGGCTGGCTTCAAGTATATCCTCTCATTAACATACAATGCAAAAAGCCAGGCTTATAAAACCTTTAACCCTTTGTTTACAACTGATAATTACGATCTGCCTGCTCAGTACAGATAGGGTTAGCAATAGCAAACACAGCTACCCAGGCCCCTTATAAACAAAGAGAACGAGTAGGATTTTCCAGTGCTAGAATTTCCAAAGTGCAATCAAATGGTTACTAATGCTGTCACTTACTTTCCCCCCTCCCCAGCTTCTCAATCTCATGCACTTACCATTCCATTCAGCCTCCGGGAGCAATGTGAAATACACTTTTGAATATGGGTGAGCCTATTAGTCGCTTTATATAGTGATAAATAGTGTTGCGCTACTACTCAGTCATATATCTTCAGCACATAAATTACTACCAGTAGATATATCACTGAGTAGCGCAACACTATTTATCACTATATACTGCTTTTAGCGTGGGAACACATTGAGTGTTTTTGCTGCAACTAATTAAGAGATTCATATTGTCATTTACTTATTTCTTTTTATACACTTTGAAATTTAGTGGTAGTGCACAGTTTTTGTTTTTTGTCATGTTAAATCGTTTCCTCTCTCTCATGTACCAGTGCTTCTGCCTCGCAGTTCGGCCAGGGCTGTCACTTGGGGGCAAAGAAGGAGTCTAAACTTTGTGTAAGCTCCAGAAATTTGGTTTGGGGCTCTTTCTCCCTAGTTACAGTAGCAGAAGGGAGAGGTGTAGCAGAGAAGAATTGTAAGTGTATGCTACTAAGAAGGGGGTTTAATTGACCCTTTAATTTACCCTTTTACTTTTGCCCTGCATGGGATTATTTTCTATCCTACGAACCATTTTTGTGTTTACAGGCTTTTCTCTTCTAAATCTGTGCTTCATCACAAAAAATGTAATATGTGTTTCTGGACAAAAAACAATTTTAGTAGGACCCCCAGATTGTCTGATTTGACATGTATTGCACTTAGACCCACCTCAACAGGATCCTAGACCCATTACACAATGTACAGTTGTCTACATTGTCATGTAATGCATATATTTGTATTTAGAACCAGCAAATCTGGGACTCATTGAGTAAATTTGTATCATGCTGGTTTTCTGTAGATTAATGCCAGACTGGTCAGTTCTTAGTCTTAATTCCAAATAAGTCCTTCAGTTGTGTCCATATTCTGTTAGATCTAAAGTAAATTTTTCTGGTTATCTTGTAAATCTTATATTTTCGGGGTTACAGAACAATGGTATCGTTACAAAAAAAATGTGAGATGTACTTTATACTTTATTTGGAGATAAACATGTCTAAAAACATTTAAAACATTCTACTAGATTACTTGAAATTAGGTTAGTCTGTAAACACTGAAATTCAGAGCCGGTTCACGCTACTGCGACTTGTGATCCGACTTGTGTCGCCCCAAGTTGCCCCAAGTCGCGCAATATGTCAAATTCCATTGAAGTGAATGAGAGCCGTCTTAATGTACACTACTGAAGTCGCTCTGACTTCAGAAAAGGTTCCTGTACTACTTCAAGGCGACTTGTACCCATTGATTTCAATGGAAGTCGCCTCTGAAGTCTGATCCCTGTCTTAACTTAAGCAACTTTCCAGGAAGAGAAAATAGTTTTCTCAGGCAAACCCCTCCCTCCCACAGAGCTGATTACTCTTTGATTGGCCACTGGAAAAGTCCCCTGTCCTGGAGGCGACTTCAAGTCGCGCTGTGGTTCACGCTCAAGTCGTGTCCAAGTCGCCTCGCAAAGTCGCGCACAAAGTCATGTTGCCCCTGTGTGAACAGGCTCTAAGTATATCTTGTGTATTGTATATAAATAAATAAACAAGTGTACATTATAACCATTTATATATTTTGAAGAGAAAATAAAAAAAGGTAAATACTGTAATAAGACAAAAGATATTTGTTTAAAGGCTGCCATACATGGATCGCAATTCGACCGGTTGAGCAGTGCCTGGCCGAATTTCAATCCATCTATGAGGAGGCTGGTTGTACTGAATTCGATCTACCGATCAACTTCTGTACAACCAGCCTGTCAGGTTTTTCACAATCGACCAGTGCCACCCAATATAGTCGGCAGCAGTACACAGTGTATTCTGGCAGCGGGGAGATCTCCCCACTGTCAGAATGCAATAGCTCAGCAGGAAGGACTCCCCTATCAACATCAAGTGTCTGGATAGTGGAATCGGTAATTTTTGAATGAAAAAAAAAAGTATGAGCCAGCCTTACAGTACAGAGACAAAAGATATTTGTTTTTATTTCATCTTACTGTAAAAATTGTTTCTGGTCGTCTGGACATTTTCTGCTAAGTAGTGACCACAAGAGGGCTATTTGTTCTTCATTGTACTTTGCAGCCTGTGAATGTCTCAATTTATTTGCCAAGTTAATACAGTCCCAGAGGTAATTTCAGGTTTCAGGGTTACCTATGTTTCTTTTTCCTGTGGATGACACATAAGTGAATAATGTGCCGCTCTACCAAAAACCTCTGTAAAATCTCAATGATGTGCTTCATTCAAAGCATTCTGCATGTATGTCTGAGGTTAGTGATGATAACATGGTTTAACAACTGCAGGCCCTGCTGGACATTTCCATCCCTCCAAACACAGCCGAGTCTGAAAGTAAGTAAGTGTTTTCTGCTGTCTTTACTCTCTAGAGTGGGAGACTCGGAATATAGTAAATCCATTATTCTTGTCCATTACTAGAGACCTTTGATGTTCTTTTCAGCAAATGTGGTACACACACATTTTAGGTAGACAGTCTGGTTTCAGTGAGAAAAGGAAATATTCATATTCCCCAATTGTTAGGGAAATTTTTAATTTGCTGCAGACCAGAATTGTTTAACTTTAGAACTCGCTGCACATAAATCCAAACCCAAATATACAACTAAAAATGCCTCGAAGGGGAATTAAAAACTCATGTGGTTATTTTGGTTTGGATACATTTCTTGGCTGCTCGGGCCACACTAAACAAACTGTTCTTTACTTTGTAGAAGCGGAAGCCATATGGAGCAATGTACCTAAATATGAGATATTTGAAAGGCTTCCGTTTCAGCGCATTATCTGTGAACTAGGAGGTATTAGCTTCTCTTTAGTATGGGTCAGTGACTCATTGTTCCCTGGGTTGCTTCCAACTGCTTCCATCAACTTGTCCAACTTCAACCTCAAGTGAAGTATAAACATTTACATCTTTCAGCTATACTGCATATGTATATGGCATCAGCATCCGTATTTTAAGGCATGTTTCACTGAATGTAACATGCACACTTGTGGTTAAGGGATCCAATACCTGTGAGTTTTCCTATTACCGACTGCATATCTGTGGCATTTCAAGAAAAGACAAGGGGCAAGAAGTGGAATGGCGCTTGTAATCTGTCATCACCTGTCACTTCATCATAAGGAATAGGAACTTACCTCCAGCCAGCTGTACACAAATAAGAATTATAAACTCTAGAAGGAAATGGAAAGCATAAGATGACATTCCGCTCTGCTTCTCTAGACAATCATAGACCATAGTAAACAAACAATATAGTTACCAGCAAAACCAGGCTCAGTTTATCTTTTAACATCCTGTACACACCCAAAGGGCCCTTTCACACGTGCGGACCGTATGTCCGTTTTTCATCCATCCGTTTTCGGATGAAAAACGGACATACAAGTATCCCTATGGGATAGCCGATGTCAGCGGATTAACATCCGCTGACATCCAATCTCATCAGTCTCCGCTATGCTCCGTTTATTTTGACGGAGGAATATCTTATTCTTCCATCCGTCATCGGATCGGATGAACACAGACAGACGGTCCGTGTTCATCCGATCCCCCCATAGAGGAGAGCGGAGATCTGACTGGTCCGTCTCTGCACAGTGTGCAGAGACGGGCTAGTCATCCCCGCTGAGAAAGCGGATGTTTAAAATCGGATCATCACGGGATCCGCACATGTGAAAGGGACCAAAGGAGGAAGATAGTTAACATGACATACAATGTTAATTATTTACTACAGTATGACATTTTAAGAATTAAGAGAAAGACTGCAGATGAGGAGTCACCATGTAGACATTGTACGGTGTCCTTCATTCTGGGGGAGTATGGCAGTGATGGAGCATCAGACAATTCCCATACTACTCTGCTGGTTAAGCAATACATGTAAGTCGGCGCCATATGTACAACTGTATGGCAAGTTTGTCTTGCATATCCTTTTTGAACATTTGATGGATTCTTGATGCAACTCTGAGCATTCCTAGTGATCCCTTATGCCGCGTACACACGGCCGAACTTTGCCACGGGCAAAACTCCTTCGGAACCTGCTCTCTATCTAATTCCTTCCGAAATTCCGACAAAAAAAGTCTGCGGCATACACACGGTTGGAATATCCGATGAAAAGCTCCTATCGGACTTTTTCCATCAGAAATTCCGACCATGTGTACGCGGCATTAGAAGCTCCATGACAATATCTAAAAAAACATATACTCCTTGGAATTCATAAAGACTGGCACAGACAGGTTTTCCTAAAGTGTGTCTCGCATTGTAAAAGTGGTGCTGAATGAGCCAAATTCATGTACCTGTCTAGGAGTTGTACTTGACTTTGGCTCATGCTGCGCCACTTTTAGACTGCACTCAAGACACCTTTGCAAAATCTATCTGAGCCAATTTTTCTCTCTGTACGCTAAAAGATGTCAGAACCAAAAGTGCAGCAAATGCTTCATAAATTTGGTGCAAAAGGGATTAACACCAGAAAAGTGGTGCAGCAGCTTTATTGAATTCTCACCCCACTGTGTGTTATTAAAAACCTACAGCTGATTTAGCTGTCCTTTCTCCTGCTTCTTACCTGGTGTACCAACACCTCTAATGAACAGCTTTCATTGATGATGGAGCAAACCTTGCTTCATTTTCAATGAACTAATGTTGTTATTTCAGTGTAATATAGTTATTTTACAGGACATAAATCTGCTTGCTTTTAATAAAGATAGCATGGTTTGTTACTGCGTTCTGTAATGACATCACAGAATTGATTGTTTTATTAGAATACCCATATACACTCACTGACCACGTTATTAGGTACACCTTGCTAGTACCGGGTTGAACCCCCTTTTGCCTTCAGAACTGCCTTAATTCTTTGTGGCATAGATTCAACAAGGTGTTGGAAACTATTCTCAGAGATTTTGACCCATATTGACATGATGGCTTCACGCAGTTGCTGCAGATATGTCAGCTGCACATCCATGATGCAAATTTCCCCCAGTTCCACCACATCCCAAAGGTGCTCATTGTCATGTTGAAGAAATCAGTTTGAGATGATTTGAGCTTTGTGACATGGTGCATTATCCTGCTGGAAGTAGCCATTAGAAGATGGGTACACTGAAGTCATAAAGGGATAGACATGATCAGCAACAATACTCAGGTAGGCCGTGGCGTTTAAACAATGTTCAAAAAAATATACCCCACACCATTACACCACCACCAGCCTTAACCATTGATACAAGGCAAGATGGATCCATGCTTTCATGTTTACGCCAAATTCTGACTCTACCAATGTCACAGCTAAAATCGAAACTCATCAGAGCAGGCAATATTTTTCTTCTATTGTCCAATTTTTGTGAGCATGTGCAAATTGTAGCCTGAGTTTCCTGTTCTTAGCTGACAGGAGTCACACCCGGTGTGGTCTTCTGCTGCTGTAGTCCACCTGCATACCTTTTTTTGTAACAAGTGGTTATTTGAGTTACTGTTGCCTTTCTATCATCTATTCTTCCCATTCATCTCTGACATTAACAGGGCATTTTCATCCACACGACTGCTGCTCACTGGATATTTTCTCTTTTTCGGACCATTCTTTGAAAACCCTAAAGATTGTTGTGCGTGAAAATCCCAGTAGATCAGTCGTTTTTTAAATACTCAGACCAGCCCATCTGGCGCTAACAACCATGCCACGTTTAATGTCACTCAAAGCGGAGTTCCACTCGTTTTTCTGTTTATTAAAATTTAGCAGCTACAAATAGTGTCCCACGGCCCAGCAATGTGGCCACCCGAAGCCTCAGTTCTCTCCCCCTCCTCTTCCCGGCACCGGCATTACTAGTGTGGATACCTGGCTGTGACAGTTTGCGGCTTTACAGCCGGGTACGCATGCGCGAGTCACGCTGCGCGTCCTGAGTGGCCGAGCAATCTTCTGGGACCTGTGATGTGGCCCAGAAAATTGCAAGGAGGGAGGGGGAGAGGAGGATTCATCTAGGCAGTGCAAGCGGAAGTGGGAGCTGGGTACCTGTCAAAACTAGGTACCTACTCCCCCCACCCCTGGAAAAAAAAAGACATGTCAAATGTTGCATGCCAGGGGGCTAGGAGTTCCTAAAGTGGAAGTTCCACTTTTGGGTGGAACTCCACTTTAAATCCTCTTGCCTCTGGCTGGTAAGTGTAAATGCTACTTTTGCATATTTGCAAGAACAGCAACAAACCAGTATTTGCAATAATCGGATAAGGGTGCCCTTGCAAGATATGTTAACCACTTGCCGCCCGGCCTATAGCAGATTGACGGCCGGGAAGTGGTTCTGTTATCCTGACTGGGCATCATATGATGTCCAGCAGAATAATATGCCAACGCTCACCCGCGGGGGCGCGCAACGCAGCGTTTGCGACTGTATCAGTCTGACACGCAGTATCACCGATCGTAGTAAGAAGCCTCTGACAGAGGCTTCTTACCACGTGATCAGCTGTGACCAAGCACAGCTGATCATCGCGTGAACCAGGAAGTGCTGGTAAACGGCATTCCTCAGTTTGTGCTGACAGGGAGGGTCTGTGCTGATAATCAGCACATTGATTATCAGCACAGCCTCCATCAAATGTACCCATCAGCTGCCAATCAGTGCCCAGTAGCTGCCAGTCAGTGCCCCATCATAACCTCCTGTCAGTGCCCAATAAAGTGCTAATCAGTGTCCACCACAGTGCAAATCAGTGTCCACCATAGTGCCAATCAGTGTCCATCACAGTGCCAATCAGTGCCCAGCATTAACACATGTCAATACCTGCCCAATCAGTGCTGCCCGTCAGTGCCATCTATTAGTGTCCATCAATGCCACCTGTCAGTGGCAATCAGTGCCGCCTGTCAGTGCCCATCAGTGCTGCATATCAGTGCCCATCAATTCTACATATCAGTGCCACCTTATCAGTGCCAACTCATCAGTGCCCATCGGTGCCGCCTCATCAGTGCCCATCAGTGAAGGAGAAAACAATAGAAACTAAGAAAAACTTATTTTTTTTCCAAAATGTCTGTCTTTTTTAGTTTGTTTAGCAAAAAATAAAAACCCCAGTGGTGATCAAATACCACCAAAAGAACGCTCTATTTGTGGGAAGAAAATAATAAAAATTTAGTTTGGGAGCAGTGTTGCGTGACCGCGCAATTTTCATTCAATATGCGACAGCGCTGAAAGCTGAAAATTGTCCTGGGCAGGAAGGGGCGGAAGTGGCTGGTATTGGAATGGTTAACTACTCTAAAGAATCTGAGTTGTTTGCTGCGACTAGTAATATACTTCCAAATCTTTTGTCTGTACTTAGGCCCCATTCACACCTGAGCGTTTTGTAGCTTGAAGTCTGCAGCTACAAAACCCTGGAGGAGAAAAAATCTATTTTCTTTCTCGTACATCACGGGACACAGAGCGACATAGTCATTACTAATGGGTTATATAGTTACCGTCAGGTGCTGGCACTGGCAACTTCCAAAACCGGAAGTACCCTCCCCTATATAAGCCCCTCCCATCCGGGAGCACCTCAGTTTTTTGCCAGTGTCTAAGGTGTTGGCCAAGAAGAAACATGTGTTTTTCACTGAGCTTGCGTACAGGTTCTTTTGGGCCTCAGTAAGCTATTCCGGATCCGACCAAAAAAGCTTCATAGCTAAACGGTCGGTACCCGGGCCTTGCAGAGAAGAGCAAGGTTTTGCCTGTAATGCTTCTCTTAGGAGAGCTGGACCCTGGGATCCAGAGCTCTGGTCATACCCACGACCAAGATGTTTTCTGTGCAGGGTGCTATACAGGTCCAGGGGAGTGGAATCCTTGGGAACCCGGTCCCTGAAGGTTTGATTACAATGCCTGCCGTGATAGGTGAAGTTTGGGCTTTTGTGGACCAAACAAAGTCCTGCGGCGGGGAACAGGTAAGTGGGGGCCCCCAGGAACTTGGTTCTATTGGGGGACCCCCAAGCCTAATTTGTCTTTCTGTCTGTTACCTAATGGTATTCCCGCAAAATTCTGTGCATGCCTGTAACTACTGAAAAAATGTAATAATTTTTAATGGTGGTCAAGAAAAAAAAAAAAAAAAATTTTTTTTATATATATTTAATATATTAGACTGCGGTACCTGTGTTTGTCCACTAGAGGCCGCTGTGGAATGTTTTCTTGTCATGTGGACTAGCTTCTTCTCAGCAGAGCAAAGTCCAGGCAGATGGTGAGTTCTCTTATAGGAAACTGCTTCCTCTGCCATGTTGCAGTGTTTGTCCATCCCCCGGCCTGCGGCAAAGAGGGGCCCTGGCTCCTGTCCCTTGTTACCATATTTGAAATTAGCGCCGAAGGCGCGCGTGCGCGTGCACGCGCCTCTATATATAGAGGTGAGCCGGGAAAGGGGGCGGAGCCTGGGGGATGACGCTCTGTGCGCGCCGCAGCGCTTCTGCGCATGTGCGGGCGTCCCAGCAGTTTTAAAAAAACCACAATATTGTAGTGAGCTGGCTATGAAGTACAGAGACAGAGCTGGCAACATTTAAAGGCATACAGCAAGCGGTTGATACAGGCATCCCCTAGAAAGGCACATTAGTAGACACCAACTGTGATATAGCAGCAATTGTGCTAGACTATTCTCAGTAAAAGTGGTGTATTACGGCTGGAATACCTCAGCTTTAGGCTTAGGAATATGCCGTCCAGAAGCTCCGGAACTGAATCTTCCAGGAAGCGAAGGGGGTCTCATCGGGCTCTGAGGATCTTGGGCATACTTCTGCTGCACCAGTCTCCCCTGAAGTTCAGAGGTAAGTGACCGTAGAGACCCCGCAGGGGTACTTGGTACTGTGGCTGTCCTCAGTCACCTGCTCCTGTGTATGTAACAGAGGAGGTTTTTTCCTCAGCTCTGGGAGGATTAGAGAGAGATTGTCAACATTTATCGCTGCCTCCCTGTCAGGGAAAGCACGCCCGATCTCCGTCTCCTCCTTCAGAGTGCCTGTTAGCAGAGCAACAGTCCCATACAGGGATCGACCTGCCTGAAGGGGATCAGGATGAGGATGATTCTGTTATAGAGGAATCAACAGTGGGGGAACCTTTTCTCAGCATCTCAAGCTGAAAGATTATGGGTTCAGTCTCTGACTAACATGGTCCGATCAGCATTTAAAAATGCACCTTGCGGAACCATCAACCACTACTGTATCCTCGTTGGGGTCGCTAGAAGCCCCCAGACTGTCTGTTCTTTTCCACTTCACCCTTTACTGAAAGGGCTCATTTACCAGGATTGGGAACGTCCTGAGAAAATATTTATTCCCCCAAGAGATTTCCGGTGGTCTATCCCATGGAGGATAAGTTCATCAAAAAAAAAAAAAAAAAAAAAAAAAAATGGAAGGTCCCTACAGTGGACGCAGCCATCTCTTGTATGTATAAATCACTGACATGTCCAGTGGATAATGTCCAAATGTTCAAGAACCCAATAAAAGATTGGAGTCCTTATGAAAATCTGCTTGGTGATACAACCAGCAGTAGCAGCTATTGGGGTCTGCTAAGCAGTGAAGGATCAGTTGAAACAGGTCTTGAGGGACTTGACAGATCAGCAGGCTTTGCCCTAGCTGATCTACCTAGAGCCTTAGGCTTTGCGGTTGACGCCATAGAGGATTCAGTCCATCAGGCCTCCGGCCTTACGCTGTCTATAGTACATATGCGTAGGCTCCTATGGCTCAAAAACTGGTCTGCTGAAGCTCCCTGTAAAAAATGGCTGGTTAGCGTCCCGTTTCATGGTGAACGCTTATTCAGGGAAAACCTGGACAAATATATCCAGAAAATTTCCAGCGGTAAAAATACGCTCTTGCCGTTTAAAAACAGAGTTAGAGGTCCCTCTTTGAGAGGCCTACTTCTCCAGTCCCTGGGCCATCGGCTGTGTAACAGTTCCGACGGCCTCCTCGGTCAGATCCCGGGGGTAAAAAACAGGGACAGTAGCAGGGTAATGAGAAACCCTGGGTCAGGGGAGGTACAAAACCTTCCCCAAAGTTAAATTCATTGAAGCCCCCACTCAGTCGGGTGGGGGGAGGACTCCAGTTGTTCGCAAGAGACCTGGCGGGACACGATCAAGGCAGATAGGTGCTCTCCGCAGTAGGTTTGGGATACAGTTTGGAGTTAAAAGACTCTCCTCCTTCCCATTTTTGAGGTCAAACGTGCCAAGGGATCCCCGGAAGAGAGAGTCCCTCCTGTTGGCACTAGAACAACTATTGCTCCAAGGAGTAATTATGGAGGTTCCCCTGGAAGAATGAGGGTTCGGGTTTTTACTCAAACCTCTTTACAGTCCCGAAGCAAACACGGACGGGAGGCCCATATTAATTTTAAAAGGGCTATACAAATTCCTGTATATCAGGACTTTCCAATGGAGTCAATCCGATCGGTGGCCACTGCCCTACAAGGGGAGGATTGGTTAGCCGCGATCGACATCAAAGATGCTTATTTGCGCATTCCCATCTTTCCAGTCCACCAAAAATTTCTACGCTTTGCAGTAGAAGGGTGCCATTTTCAGTTCAGAGCCTTACCCTTCGGTTCGGCCACAGCACCACGAGTGTTTACAAAAATTCTGGCCCTTTATTGGCCAATCTAAGAACACAAGGTGTAATGATAATGGCATATCTAGATGACTTGTTGCTGATAGACCACTTAGTGAAAAAACTAGACGTGGTCGTTCACAAGACAATCAAGTATCTGGAATCTCACGGTTGGATTATCAACCGAGACAAGTCACCCCTAAAAACCAGTCAAAAGTCTGGAATACTTGGGGCTAAGGTTGGATTCAGGCCAGAGAAAAATATTCTTGCCTCGAGGAAAGGTGTTGTCTTTGAAAGATTTGATCCACTTAGTGGGTACAAAAAAGACAGCCGTCCATACGCCTGTATATGAGGCTGCTGGGAAAGATGGTGGCATCATTTGAAGCAGTACCCTACGGTCAATTCCATTCAAGGAATTTGCAAGGGGCCATACTGTTTAGCCTGGAACAAAAAAGTTCAGGCCCTAGACTTACAATGTCCTTGTCCCCTTCCGTTCGCAAGAGCCTCCGTTAGTGGTTGGTTCCCCAGAATCTGGAAAAAGGGAAATCCTTCAGTCTGATTTCTTGGAAGGTGGTCACTACAGATGCCAGCCTTATAGGCTGGGGAGCAGTACTGGAGCAATAGTCTCTCCAGGGCAGATGGTCGGATGCAGAAAAGGCCCTTCCCATCAATCTCTTAGAGATACGAGCAGCCCGGTATGCCCTAGTAGCATGGACATCCAAACTCCAAGGGTCCCCTGTCAGAATTCAATCATCAGGGGGGCACCAGGAGTCGTGCAGCCCAGAGGGAAGTAAATTACATCCTGAAATGGGCAGAAAAATATGTCCCAGCCATATCTGCGGTATTCATTCCAGGAGTGGAGAATTGGAAGGCGGACTTTCTAAGTCGCCAGCAATTAGGCCCAGAGGAAGGGTCCCTTCACCCCGAGGTTTTCTGGACAATATGTCAGCGGTGGGGAACATCGGATGTAGATCTTCTAGCATCCAGATTCAACGCAAAGGGGGACAGGTTTGTCTCTCGGACAAGGGATCCCCTAGCTTGCGGCTCGGATGCCCTAGTGTTCCCTTGGGATCAGTTCAAGCTGATATATGCATTCACACCGCCACAATGGTTACCTCGATTACTCCGCAGAATCAGGGTAGAAAAGAAACCGGTGATTCCGGTGGCTCCAGCGTGGCCCCGAAGAGCGTGGTACGCGGAGATTGTAAAATTTCAGTGGGGAGTCCTTGGACTCTCCCACGTCGTCCGGACCTGCTTTCGCAAGGACCGATATACCACCCTTCCTTACCAGCCCTAGGTTTGACGGCCTGGCTATGGAAGCCCACATTCTAAAAAAGAGAGGGCTCTCTAATCCTGTGGTATCTACCATGATCAATGCCAGGAAGCCGGTATCCAGGCAGATCTACTATAGAATCTGGAAGGCGTACATCGCCTGGTGTGAGGCCAAGAAATGGCATCCACATAAGTACGTAATAGGTAGGATTCTGGACTTCCTACAATGGGCTGTAGATAGGAAGCTTGCCTTGAGTACTATCAAGGGTCAGATTTCGGCCTTGTCAATATTTTTTCAAAGGCCCTTGGCTTCGCATTCACTAGTCAAAGCCTTTATACAAGGAGTGATGCCTATTAGTCCTCCGGTTAATATTCCCATATGTCCATGGGATCTAAACTTGGTTCTGTCGGTTCTACAGAAACAACCATTTGAACCATTACAGCATATTTCTTTGGTGCTTCTCACCAGGAAATTGATTTTTCTAGTAGCCATTTGTTCGGCTAAAAGAGTGTCGGAATTAGCAGTTATGTCCTGTAGGGAGCCATATCTGGTTATCCATAAGGATAGAGTAGTATTACGTCCTCATCCAGCCTTTCTTCCTAGGGTGGTACCGAGGTTTCATTTGAACCAAGATGTGGTTCTTCCTTCTTTTTTCCCCAAACCTACTTCGGTAGAGGAAAAGTTATTGCATTCTTTGGATGTAGTAAGAGCAGTTAAAGCTTATCTAAAAGCCACTGCTCAGATTCGCAGAACGGATATTTTGTTTATTCTGCCGGAAGGCCCCAGAGAGGGTCAGGCAGCGTCAAAATCTACTTTAGCCAAGTGGATTCGACAGGTCATAATACAAGCCTATGGCTTGAGAAGGAGACCGCCTCCGTTCAAAGTTAGAGCGCACTCCACGAGAGCAGTTGGAACTTCATGGGCAGTGCATCACCAGGCCTCCCTGGCTCAGATCTGTAAGGCCGCAACATGGTCTTCAGTACACACGTTTACTAGGTTCTACCAGGTGGACGTTAGAAGTCAGGAGGATGTCGCCTTTGGGCGCAGTGTGTTGCAGGCCGCAAAAGATCCTCATGTCTGATAGCGCTCAGCTTATATATGGTGTATCCCCCCCCCTCATTGGCATTGCTTTAGGACATCCCATTAGTAATGACTATGTCGCTCTGTGTCCCGTGATGTACGAGAAAGAAAATAGGATTTTTATAACAGCTTACCTGTAAAATCCTTTTCTTGGAGTACATCACGGGACACAGAGCTCCCGCCCCTCTTTGGGGACACTTATTGCTTTGCTACAAAACTGAGGTGCTCCCGGATGGGAGGGGCTTATATAGGGGAGGGTACTTCCGGTTTTGGAAGTTGCCAGTGCCAGCACCTGACGGTAACTATATAACCCATTAGTAATGACTATGTCGCTCTGTGTCCCGTGATGTACTCCAAGAAAAGGATTTTACAGGTAAGCTGTTATAAAAATCCTATTATTCTCTATGCAAATGGTTCACAACTCCACTACACAACGCTTGAAGCCAGAAGCTCCAAAACGCCTGAAGCTCAAACAAGTTCTGGACCTTTTTTTTTTAGCAGATTACAGGCGTTTTTCTGCTTTGTACATTGGTGACCTTTTGACCTGTACAAAATTGTGGCAAAATCGCGGCCAAAAAAAGCGGCAAAAATCACGGCAAAAGTGTGGTAAAATTGCGCGACTTTCTGCCTAAAAACGCTACGTTCAGGTGTAAATGGGGCCCTACAGATAATTGTACTTCACACACAGGTACTACAGTAAAATGTTCACTGATTAGGACAAAAAAAAAAAAATTGTGGCACTGATTACAGTAAAAGCCAAATCTCTTACACCCCCCTCTTTATCAATGACAGATCTTCCTATGTATGGTCAAGGCTAGACACATCTAGGAAATAGCATTTGTGAGCTATCACTTGCTGTAATATTATTACATTTTGTTGCTGCATTCATTCTTAAAAAAAAAAATCATAAAAAGGTAGATGCCATCCAAATGCGATATTAGGACAGATATTACCCATCAGCACTGGTTGGGTTTGCACATAAAGAATGCCATGTGAGCAGTATACTGTAATTATTCACAGGTGTGAAAGTGATGTAAATTCATTTTATACAGACTTTTATTAGTTCCACAATGTCAGCTTTTATAGAGAACTGGTGCCATGATGATTGCTTGTTCTTTAATATACACAAACAGGTAAAAAGTGAGAAGTCTGTTTTTGATGTATACGGCGTGCAGTGCCGTTTATGACCTTTGTCACTGAAATGGATGTATATTAAATTACTAAAACATTGCTTCATTTTGTGTTTAACTGGCAAGCAATTTCTTTAATCAAACTAAAATATTTAAATAGATGATTAGATCTTTGGGTGTGAAAAATGATTGCCTTAGTTTTATTGCTATTGAATTTTTTTGTGAAGTCGTGTTTCCTGGTCTGTTGTTTTTTATTCATTTCCCTAACCAAATTAAAACTCAGAAAGGTCACATTAAGCATTGTTCTCTAAGCCTAGGTTCACATTGATGTGATTCGCATGCAATCGCATGCCAAATCGGTGGCTATTGTCGGCCGGCAAAGGAACCGTCTGAATCGCAAAATAAGTTTTCTGTACTACTTTTGGCGACTTCGGGTGCGATTTCAATAGGCATCTGTGCAGGAAACCCGCACAGATGTCACTGAAATTGCCCTTAAACACAGTCAGTCAAATGTGAATGCCTTTTCCTACTGGTTGGTAAATTTGGAGAATTAATCAGATAGGTTGATGTGAAATGGTACCTACCCACTAAAAAATATGACACAAGTCAACATACTTGCAACAGTGTTATTTTGTTTGCTACTCCTACAACTATAAGTCCCCAGATCTCTCCTCTATGTTGGAAAGCCTGAGATAAAAAAAGTAGATCCGCCGGCGCCAGAAGTGACGTCATGATGTCTCCGATTGTCATAGAGCTGGCCAGGGACCATTTGGTCCCCGGCCAGCTCTATAATAAACCGCTGACGCCAGCGGATTTATTCTCCGGCTCCCCAATCGCACATGCGAGCCGGGAGAAGCACCGGAGGGCGGTGGGAGGGTGGAAGAACATCCCCTCCAACCACCTGCAAAAAGCAAGCAGCTAAACAGGGAATTTTTCTGGGAATCATCTGCTGAAAAAAGATATCTGAATGATGCCTGCAGCTGCAGGCATCATTCAGATATCTCCACTCAAAGTCCAGGACATCATATGACGCCCTATGGGCGGAAAGTGGTTAATGTAGCGCTGTTTTAAAAATCCTGCTTGCATTTTTTTTAGAGGCCAGAGGAGTAGTACTTCACATTCTACGTCTCACAAATGCACTTCAATAAATGAAAAAGCAGAGGTTTGCAAAGGTCTTAAGACAAAAAATTATAGAGGTTGGACATTTTAGAGTGATGTCCAATTTTAGTGATCAAGGTTTTAAGTCTGGTGGTGGTAACATAAAATACTCAGAAAAAGCTGTGATTGTTGGATGCATGGTCAATATTCCCTTGTATGGGCAACTTAGGAGCTTAAGAATAAATGTCTGTTAACATAATCATTTTCCTGGCTAGCTCAGTTCAGTTAATTGCAAGTTTGAAGGTGATACGTAAGCTCCTGCAGGAAGTCTGCTTCATAACTGTGCCTCTGCAAAATATAAATATAAGAAATATGTTTATACCTGGAATTATATCTGGCTTCCCGTTTTATTTCAAGATATGTGTTTGGTTCTGCAAATTTTTTGTTGCAATTACATTTATTTTTGCAATATAATATTAATCCTTTGTATACACAATCCAGTTACAGAGTTTATTTTCTTCTATGAAAGCTGGCTAGAAAACAGTTCACAGTCCAAATACTGTACCTCTGTAAGTCTGGAGGTGATGCTAATGATTTCAAGATTTCAGATTTTTTGTGTTATTATTTTTGGGAAGATATTTCTTGTACTGAAACTGTTTTTCTTTCTTGTTAATCTCAGAAGATTCACAGAGTATGCATATTTATAACTACTACACAGCAAATCCCACAAATGGGGCCAGATGGAATTCTTTCCTAATACTTTTTATATTATTTCATCGCAAATAACGAAAGCTGCTTAGTGGTTTATTGAGTAATGGAAGGCTGTTTACATTAAACTGCAGCTTTGAAAAATGTGTGCTGCAAATGTGAAAAATATTTTCCTTTGCAATTTGTTTTGGTGCTACTGTATCTGTTGTTTGACCCTCTCTCAAACTTCCTAGGAAGCTGGATTAGTTTCAAGGCTTTTGGTTGTGAAAATTATATTGTCGTTGTTGGCACACGGTAAGTTAGTTTAATTGGGTTAGGTGGGAAGTCCACCAAAAGTATTGAGTTTAAATAAATATCAGTGGTTTAGTCCAGCCCTCTGTGTCTTGTAGGTCATGGGAATACTGGTGGTGAGATCTATGCACCGATGTTTCTGCTACCACCACAAAAATGATAAAATGGCCAGTCAAGAACTTGACCAGCTGTACTGAAGATTATCTGTTATTTGAGCCCATACATTGCTGATTGCAATCCAAAGTTGGCACAAAAGCATAATTTGGCTTACTGGTATCTAGTGCCTATTGAAAACCCTAGATTAGCTAAGGTAGGCTTCCTCTTTGTTGCATATAATTAATTTTTAGCCTCAGAACCCACTCATTGCCGACCCATACACTATTTAAAATGTAGAATAACTTTTTCCCACAATATTTGGCTTAAGTTGGACTTTAAAGCAGACCTATGGCATTCTAATAAAGACTTTACTGTAAAAAGTGTAATAAACAGCATGAAACTAACCCATGTGGCCAGCTCTACAGCAAGGAATGCCGCTGATTGTGTTCAAAGTCAGATAGTTCAGGCACAAGGAATGCATGCAAACAGCAATTCAGTTGGATAAAACAGCAGATGGGGCTGTAACAGTCTATTGAGTCCTTTGTAGCAGGCAGTGTAAAAATAGGGGCATGTATGTGAGGCACTGGAGGCTGAGGTCGTCAGAGTTGAGCCAGCTCTGTAAAGAAGACCAGAAAGGAAGGAAAAGGGGAAGCACCACCTAAGTGCAGCATCACAATGAAAGGTTTATTGCCAATGGTTAAAAACATAAAATCTCTTATTGTGTTGGTTTGACGTCCGCCACTGTCCTCTGTCCTGCAAGCTCCAATGGGATCGGGTCCACTGTAGATGGATAGAAGAGGAATGGGTGCTCTGTAGATGACAGGGAATCCACGCCGACCAGTGTGAGACGGCCCAACGGATGCGACGTCACCAGGAAAGGATAGGAGAGGCTGGACTGTACAGGCTATGTGTTTGGAGCTCTCTGCTCCTTCTGAAAGCCTGGGGTGGTAGTGCAGCCTGCCGCTCTATATAGGGAGAGACGTGTACAGCTGTGGTCGTGGAACTGCCATGTATCACACTGGTCGGCGTGGATGCACTTAGGTGGCGCTTCCCCTTTTTCCTTCCTTTCTCACTGATTGTGTCGCCAATTGTAGAATGGCCTTTTCCAGGACCTGACACTTGCCCAGAGAAGTCTGCAGGTCTGGCTAGAATCAAGGAGGGGCCCAGAGCACACACCATAGAATAGGGCAGTAGAATTGGGAAGTGAGGCCCTCCGTCTTCTTTCTGGGGAAAGTAGAAAGTAGCATATTTGCTCCAGCAATGATATCTGGCTGCAGAGCTAGTCTTGATGACAAATGTTTTTTATACAACCTTAACTTTACTGTTGCAATACAATATTGAAAATGCACATTTAAATTGCACCTGTGTCTAGTCTATGCAACCTAATCTAATTACATATTCTCAACAAGCAATACAATATATATATATATATATATATACAGGTATATATATTTTTTAAAACAAGCTACCCTGTTACCTCTGTCTGATTTTAATGTGAAGTTATGCATTCTCAAGGATCCTTAAGCCCTGGTTAACATTGCAGCGATTTGACACTTCAAATCGCATACCGAATCGGCGGCTATTTCCGGCAATGGCACCGTCCGAATCCGTGCAACGCCAAATTTGCGACGCTGCACCGATTCCTAAAAGTAGTTTCTGTACTACTTTTGGCAACTTCGGGGTGCGATTTCAATAGACATGTCTGAAATCGCCCCCTCCCCCCCCAAAGTCGCGACTGACATGCAAGAATTAAATTGTGCGAGTTCAGCTGAACTTGCACAATTTCATTCCCACTGTCAGTGTGAACCTAGGCTTAGGCCTCATGCCCACTGACGTTTTTACAGCTGCATTTTTTACAGCTTAAAAACGCCTGTGCATGTTATTGTATAATTTTTTATTTTTTTTTAAAAAACAAAAAAAACGCAGAGCTGAAAAACGCGATCGCTGCGTTTTTGCGCGTTTTTTGATGCTCGCGTTTTTTCCTGCCTAACGCTGATGCTGAGGAACGCACTGGTCCTGTTTTTTTTTTACAGCTTAAAAACGCCTATGCTATTTGCAGCTCAAAAACGTCTAGGTGGGCATGAAGCTATAGACTAACATGGGCAGGCGTTTTTAAGCTGTAAAAAACGCTCAAAAACACGGCTGTAAAAACGTCCGTGGGCATGAAGCCTAATGTCAAAACAAAGCCTCCAGTTATCTCTGTATCTATAAGCACTGTGAAGAAATTAAAGTTCACAACACAGACATTTTAAATCTTAGCTCTTTCTTAGCCTGCCAGCCCTCTAATATAATCAACCAGCAGGTGTTTCTAAGCTCTTGACTGAAACCGGACTCTTGATATGTCAGGATAGTCTTAGGTTTTGACTTTTTTTTCTATAATCATAAATTGGTGGTTTGCAAAACCACTGCAGCGTCATTCATTTTGATCTGCTATAGTTCCATTGGGTTCAGCAATTCCACGCAAGTGCATGCTTGTGAACAGTATGTGAACTTATACTCTGACATAAGTTTTAGTAGTTTTTGTATTTGTGCTGTAAATAGATGTTATGCTGCGTACACACGATCGTATTTTGCGTCGGAAAAAGTCAGATGTGAGCTTTTGAACGGAAATTCCGACCGTGTGTACGCTCCATCTGACTTTTTCTGTCGGAATTCCTGCCAGCAAAAGTTTGAGAGCAGGTTCTCTATTTCTTATCGGAAAATCAGATCGTCTGTAGCAATTCCGACGCGCAAAATTCCGATGCATGCTCGGAAACAATTCGACGCATGCGCGGAAGCATTGAACTTAATTTTCTCGGCTCGTCGTAGTGTTGTACATCACCGCGTTCTTGACGGTCGAAAGTTCAGAGAACTTTTGTGTGACCGTGTGTATGCAAGCTAAGCTTGAGCGGAATTCCGTCGGAAAAACCATCCAAGGTTTTACCGACGGGAAATCCGATCATGTGTACGCGGCATTAGTGTATGTGCTTGCAAATTGATGTAGACATATAGTTTTTTTGGTATTTTAATTGTTTTTCTAATTATGTGCATCTCCAAAGTAACTTTTTTAGAAGCCTTAGGCTTCTTTCACACGGGACGGATCAGTCATGATCCGCCCCGTGAACCTCCGCTTGCTCAGCGGGGATCGCGCCGTTGATACCCGCTGAGCCGGCTGATGACTGGGCGGTCCCCGCACACTGTGCAGGGACCGCCCTGTCAGATCTCCGCTCTCCCCTATGGGGGATCGGATGAACACGGACCGTCTGTCCGTGTTCATCCGATCCGCTCCGCAGCCGGATAGAAAAATAGAAATTTTTCTATCCTGAAAAACGGAGCGGAGCAGACACGGGTGAGATCGGGTGTCAGCGGATGTTCATCCGCTGACATCCGCTGTCCCATAGGGATACATGTATGTCCGTTTTTCATCCGAAAACGGATGGGTGAAAAACGGACATACGGTCCGCCCGTGTGAAAGGGGCCTTAAATGTGGTAACTGTTTTATGAATGGTCCATGTAACCTTGCTTTTTAGCATTTTAGCAGCTGAAGAAAATCTATTTCTGTTTTGAAAAAAATGCTGTATGGCGATATATAGACAAAGATTTACATAAAATTCAACATGCCTTGTAGTTGTCTACAGTGGATGAAGAGCAGTATCACATATGGATGCTTTCAGTTTTCATAGAGCAGTGTTTGATCTCAAGAAGAGCATGTTTCAAGTTGTCAGACGGGGAGGGAAATACCTGCTCCTCACAGGTGCCTTTCCAATCCTTATCAACCATGAATCGAATTCTCACAACCTTAACATGTCAGAAATGTCATAAACAAGTCGCCCATTCAGCAGCTAAAACACCAAAGTGCTATATAACAGCACAGATCACATACACATATCTTTGATGATCTCCCATTTATTGTGATTTCCATGGCAAACATCCAGTGGGGATAAATGGAAGGTGCAAGTTCACTTTCCCAGTGCTCACTTTCCACTATACTTGCTTATCTTGTGCTTGGCACATCTCTCTGCTAATATAACAGCAGCATCTGCAACAGATTCATTTTAATTCACTGGCATGTTCCATTCTGTATAATTTGCTACAGATGTTACATTAGTCAGATAAGATACATGCATACAAACGTGTACAGTATGTAATAAATATATTTGTTCTACCTTTCAGTAGATGGGGTGTGTATGCAACAATTCAGTGTGAATATACATATGTCAGGCAGGCCCAATGAAACATAATAAGCTGTCAGGATGTAACCTGCACTAAAATATTCCTACTTGCTAAAAGTTATATTCAGGTTTTAAAGATACGTCCTTCTATTTTTTTTTTTTTTATCATTGTCTATGTATAAATAATAATTGTTATTCTCATGTTATGTATCTATGCACGTTAAGTAATTTTGAGGTAGCATCCCACCATTAAAATAATATATACAATATCTCTCAAAAGTTTTTTGTAAATATTTTATTACATCTTTTCATGTGACAACACTGAAGAAATTATATTTTGCTACAATGTAAAGCAGTGAGTGTACAGCTTGTATAACAGTGAACATTTGCTGTCCCCTCAAAATAACTCAACACACAGCCATTAATGTCTAAACCTCTGGCAAAAAAAGTGAGTACACCCCTAAGTGGAAATGTCCAAGTTGGGCCCAAAGTGTCAATATTTTGTGTGGCCACCATTATTTTCCAGCACTGCCTTAACCCTCTTGGGCATGGAGTTCACCAGAGCTTCACAGGTTGCCACTGGGGTCCTGGACTTCCACTCCTCCACAGGGCTGCCATCAGGGGGGTACAGGCAGTACACCTGTAAGGGGTCCAGAGGTCCCCAGGGGCCGGGAGGTCCCCAGGGCCCTGGGTGGCAACCCCCCTTTTTTTATATATATATTTTGTTTTCTTTTTTTTTATAATTTTTTTTTTCCTATATTTTTTCTTGTAAGGGGCCCAGAGGCCTGGGTGGCAACCCCCCTTTTTTTTGTTCTTTTGTTGTTTTTTTGTTCGTCAGCACCCAAAGCCCCCCCGACCTCAACAATTCACGGCGGCAGCACCCCCGCTTCTCAATTTGTGGCACCCCCCTGCTTCTCAATTCGCGGCAGCCCCCCCGCTTCTCAATTTGCGAAGGCAGCACCCCCCAGGTTCTCCTCTGCTCCAGGGGGCCCATGCCTGAAGCTCTTTCTGATGGCGGCCCTGCTCCTCCATGACGACATCACGGAGCTGGTGGATGTTAGAGACCCTGTGCTCCTCCACCTTCCATTTGAGGATGCTCAATAGGGTTTAAGTCTGGAGACATGCTTGGCCAGTCCATCACCTTTACCCTCAGCTTCTTTAGCAAGGCAGTGGTCGTCTTGGAGGTGTGTTTGGGGTCATTATCATGTTGGAATACTGCTGTGCGGCCCAGTCTCCAAAAGGAAGGGATCATGCTCTGCTTCAGTATGTTACAGTACATGTTGGCATTCATGGTTCCGTCAATGAACTGTAGCTCCCCAGGGCTGGCAGCAATCATGCAGCCCCAGACCATGACACTCCCACCACCATGCTTGACTGTAGACAAGACACACTTGTCTTTGTACTCCTCACCTGGTTGCCGACACACACGCTTGACACCATCTGAACAAAATACGTTTATCTTGGTCGTCTCAGACCACAGGACATGGTTCCAGCAATCAATGCCCTTAGTCTGCTTGTCTTCAGAAAACTGTTTGCGGGCTTTCTTGTGAAGAACTGGGACAACAGCCATGCAGACTAATTTGATGCAGGGTGTGGCGTATGGTCTGAGCACTGACAGGCTGACCCCCCACCCCTTCAACCTCTGCAGCAATGCTGGCAACACTCATAGGTCTATTTCCCAAAGATAACCTCTGGATTTGACGCTGAGCATGTGCACTCAACTTCTTTGGTCGACCATGGCGAGGCCTGTTCTGAGTGGAACCTGTCCTGTTAAACCGCAGTATGGTCATGGCCATCGTGCTGCAGCTCAGTTATAGGGTCTTGGCAATCTTCTTATAGCCTATGCCATCTTTATGTAGAGCAACACATTTTTTTTTTAGATCCTCAGAGAGTTTTTTTAAATGAGGTGCCATGTTGAACTTCCAGTGACCAGTAAGAAAGAGTGAGAGCAATAACCCCAAATTTAACACACCTGCTCCCCATTCACACCTGAGACCTTGTAACACTAACGAGTCACATGACACCGGGGGAGGGAAAATTACTAATTGGGCCCGATTTGGACATTTTCACTTAGGGGTGTACTCACTTTTGTTACCATTGGTTTAGACATTAATGGCTGTGTGTTGAGTTATTTTGAGGGGACAGCAAATTTAAACACTGTTACACAAGCTGTACACCCACTACTTCACATTGTAGCAAAGGGTAATTTCTTCAGTGCTGTCACATGAAAGTATATAATAAAATATTTACAAAAATGTGAGGAGTGTATTCATTTTGTGAGATACTGTGTGTGTGTGTGTGTGTGTGTGTGTGTGTGTGTATATATATATATATATATATATATATATATATATATATATATATATACACACACACACACACACACACACACATTATCTCACAAAAGTAGGCACACCCCTAACATTTTTGTAAATATTTTATTATATCTTTATACCACCCTAATAAGTAACTCAAAGCCAAAATGTTAAAACTTCTGTCAGGTTTTTATTGCTATTTTTGTGCCTACTGGGAAAAGTTCCTTTCAGTGTCAGAGCAGTAAGTAATAAGCAATATTTGCCCAAAATATTTTTATGGTATTATTCGGTGCAGATGGGTTCTAACTTTTGACCATGCTCTTTTTATTGTTGCCAGTGCCTTACTATTTGTGTATAACCCCAATCGGGTGTCACAGACTGAAATCGTTACAGAAATTGACCTTCACTGTATCCAAAATTAAAGATAATAAAAAATTGGGCTGGAGACTTTCTTAAAGTGTAAATAAAGGCAAAATAATTTTTAGACTTGGATAGAATAGTAAGAGGTTAGAACCACTGTCACTCTCTCTAATTGTCCTGATCATCAGTTTCACTGGAAATGAAAGTGATGATAAATCCAAAATGTAGAGTTGCCACTAAAACAGGAATAGAGGGGAAATCTTCCAGTGGGGCCAATTGTTCAACTTGTTCCTGTGACAACTGTCTATGGCCCTTTTCCTTGGGGTGGATTCCCCCCCCCCCCGATCAGTAGGGGATCCTCTCACAGATCCCCTACTGATCAGAGCAGGCAGATGACAGAAACTGAGTGGTCAAGGACAGAGCCATGGGTGGTTGAGTGTAAATGGACTTGATTGCCCATTTAAACCCAAATGCCCTCTGATCTAATCTGTCTACATGGGAGAGGACAGATCCCCTTTCTGTTTTTAGAAGAGCGGATTGGTTTAGATGTAGGTGGGTGTAAATGGACACAGGTCTATTTAGACCTCCCGGACCATAGGGTGGAATAGGCTGTCCAATCAGGTCCGCCTGAAAAACTGACTGAACCCAAACGGTCATGTGAAAGGGGCCTACAAGGGGATTTCTCTCACGTTGGGAAGATATCTTATCACTTCCTGTTGATTCTTCAAGACAGAAAATAAAGTGAAATCTCCCTAATGAGACATAGATTGCAAAAACCAACCTTCCCCTACTCTATCCAAAATGAAAAATTTGCTTTAGATCTACTTTAAGGACGGGGAATCGGGTGCAAATCTTTCTAGCTGATTTCCTTTGGGACATTTAAATTAAAATGTTTATCAGGTTCAGGCCTCAATCACATTATCTGTGGTCAACTTTAGGTCCCTATATTTCTAGGGAGAATATAAACTGGCCAGGATGGATTTTCATAACCATTTCATTTGATACCCTGAGGTGAAGCTGGTATCAAGGCATCATTTGGCAGTCAAATGAGTCCCTAAAATTTAGCTTCTGTCTGATGTTTGTGGCCAAGCTTTATATAGAACATATGAAGTGTGCAAAAGAGATTATAAGCGTCAGTGGTATTTCAATGATCTTAGCAAACAGCCATTTTCTGGCATCGGTGGCTGGTTTAAGGTGAAAGGGTTATGCATTCGTACTCAGTTTTTTAATTTTTTTTACCAAATAGACAAAAAAGCTTAGATAAGCTGTATGTCTTACGGGCACAAGATAAAGTAGCATTATAATATATTAAATGAGATTATAGTTAAACACAGTGACTGAGTCATAGCAGATACAGAGAATGTTTGCAACATATTAAAACAGTTTGTATTTTAAGAAAGAACTCCGGTCCAAACACATACTTTTGTATAGACCCTAATTGTAGAGCTGTATAGGTCTTTAAACATATTTTTTTTTTAAACGTTTGTCTCAATTTCTGATTCTTAGAACCTGCTGATATGGTAACAGAACTATTTATTGACTATACTGACCCTTGTTTTGGATCATAGAAAGTCTGTGAAAGCTACAGTGGGGCAAAAAAGTATTTAGTCAGCCACCAATTGTGCAAGTTTTCCCACTTAAAAAGATGAGAGACAAAATGTGGAAACAATTCCAGACAATCACATTGTCTGATTTGGAAAGATTTTTTTTTGCAAAATATGGTGGAAAATAAGTATTTGGTCAATATCAAAAGTTCATCTCAATACTTTGTTATACTGTATATCCTTTGTTGGCAATGACAGAGGTCAAAGGTTTTCTGTAAGTCTTCACAAGGTTCCCACACACTGTTGCTGGTATGTTGGCCCATTCCTCCATGCAGATCTCCTCTAGAGCAGTGATGTTTTGGGGCTGTCGCTGGGCAACACGGACTTTCAACTCTCTCCAAAGGTTTTCTATGGGATTGAGATCTGGAGACTGGCTAGGCCACTCCAGGACCTTGAAATGCTTCTTACGAAGCCACTCCTTCATTGCCCGGGCGGTGTGTTTGGGATCATTATCATGCTGAAAGACCCAGCCACGTTTCATCTTCAATGCCCTTGCTGATGGGAGGAGGTTTGCACTCAAAATGGCTGCATTCATTCTTTCATGTACACGGATCAGTCGTCCTGTTCCCTTTGCAGAGAAACAGCCCCAAAGCATGATGTTGCCACCCCCATGCTTCACAGTAGGTATGGTGTTCTTTGGTTGCAACTCAGCATTCTCCCCCCTCAAACACCATAGTGGAGATTGGAGTGTGACTGTTTGAGGTTGTGGCCAGGTGTCTTTTATACTGATACATTCAAACAGGTGCCATTAATACAGGTAATGAGTGGAGGACAGAGGAGCCTCTTAAAGAAGAAGATACAGGTATGTGAGAGCCAGAAATCTTGCTTGTTTGTAGGTGACCAAATACTTATTTTCCACCATAATTTGCAAAAAAAAATAAAAAATCTTTCCAAATCAGACAATGTGATTGTCTGGATTTGTTTCCACATTTTGTCTCTCATAGTTGAGGTATACCTATGATGACAATTACAGGCCTCTCATCTTTTTAAGTGGGAGAACTTGCACAATTGGTGGCTGACTAAATACTTTTTTGTCCCACTGTATACACACGAAAGTCACCATCTATTTACAGTTTATTACCGCTGTATGAACTGCCCGGATAGAAACTCATTTACTGTCAAATTAAAATACTGAAGGTTACACTTGCTGCTACACTTTGGTACAGACATCTGTTCTGACATTGCAGCGTAGAACCCTTATCTCAGTGGGTCTTTGTGACTGCATCTGATGTTGAAATCCAACACATTGTTTGTTTTACTATTCATTTAACCTTTATCTGCCTAGCCTACGTGGACTTATCATACACTGCCCCTGGTGGCGGGATTTGAATAAGGCTTATATTGGTTGGATTTATCCTATTTTCTGTTATTTTCACATTTAATTATCATTGGTATATATGATCGTTTTTCTTGGCCACCCAATACTGGCCTACTGCTTATTTTGCACATTTCATCAACGCACATTAGCACTTTCTTATTTTCCTGTGGTAGCTCCTGCAACAGGGGGCACCCCTCACTGGTGTTACTTTGTTCTTGTACATTGTCAATTTATCACAGAATACTAATCAAGTTGCTTGATATTTGGTTATCTTATTTTTTATGATAAATTTCCTACTATGGGGATATATATAACACATTGATTTATACAATCACCTCAAACCTGGGCAGCGCCACTTACCCCATCATCAGAATATATAAACTAACCAGTCCCTGAGCTCAGGGTCTTCGTGGGAGGCAGCAGCCGATATCATTTTGTCCTAAAGTGCGGATCCCATAGAACATTTCATATGTGCATGTTGTGTTAGCATCTAAAGCAGAAGTAAAGTAAGTTTAGAGTCTCAAAGACTGGTGCTGATGAGCACCCTAACTAGAAGCACCACACAGCGCTTAGAATATACCAATGAAGGTTAAAATGACAGTAAAAACATGTGAAGATAAAATACGTAGCAGCTGCTTAAAAAACTAATGAACATGCATAAATAGTAATATTGAAACTCATAAATATCCCAGAGTCCGAAATAGCACTGTAGCAGCGCTTCTATCAAACCAACGTTTGAAAGACTTCTATAATAAAGTGCATATAGGGAACAGTTTAGTGATGCAGGTTAGGATGGTTATGATTGGTCAGAGAGTCTTTACAAATGTGCTTCTTCCACCAAAATAAATATTCACCACGTGGGGGGGATTTGAAAAAGTTTAGAGTCCGGTTGTTCAAATGAAAATGACCTCATGACATGTAGGATCAGATTTAAGGAGAAGTACAGCCAAAGCTTGTTTCTCCTGTGGATCACAGGAGTGCAGTTCGTTCTGCACCCCTGTGACCTTTTTTCAGCAGGCTGAAGCCCGCTGCCGGCTGATGTCACAGAGCCGGTCCAGGCTGGGGCAAGATCCTGACAATATGGTCGGGATTCGCCCACAATCCTGGACCAGCATCCAGCTCAGCTGAGAGCCTAAGCCAGCCGCTCCCGCCCCCTGCACAGCCCAATACTCCAGGGAACGCGGGGGAGCAGAACAGACAGCCAGTGACTGACAATCACCAGCTCTCTGCTCACAAAGCTCTGAAAACCGAGCGTTCAGCCGTGTTTGATCGCTCGGTTCTCAGTCTTAGAGCCGGCGGGGGACAGAAGCATTCACCTAGGTAAGTATGATTCTTTAACAAAAAAAATAAATTCCTCAACTCTTTTAAATGTTATATATTTAAGCCTCCATTTAAAATAAAAAATGTGTAATTTCACCAGATCATCTTCACATTTCTCAAAAAGAAAATGAAAGCGTCTGGGCAGAATATAAAGAAGACAATTCATTCCAACTCTGCAATACATACATTTTTCAGCATGTGCTGCCTCTGTAAACAAGTACAGAAAAGTACCTGTTCATCTGCCAGAAATTCAATGATCTTGTAACTTCCTGTAATGAGCTGACAATGCTACCTTGGCTGCACTGAAATCCTGAAAATCCTAAAATCCTTGGCTGCACCACTGAAAATGAAGTGTTGTCAGCTCTGCCTAAGTTCTCCCTGCTGGATTACAGAACGGCTCCCCCTTCTCATATTCACAACATAAAGGGATGTGTTCTGTAGTCCAGCAGGGGAGAACTCAAGCAAAACTTTCAACACTGCTTGAGATTTCAGGTAAGCAGATGCAACAGTGTCAGCTCACTAAAGGAAGTTAGGAGCACTTTATATTTACGGGTCAACAGTTAGGTTTCCATGCATGCATTTTTTTTTTTTAAAGAGGCACGACATGGGGAAAAAAATGGATGTATTACAGACATGTACTTGAATGCTTTCTTTATTTTACTGGTGCATACACTTTATTATTAATAAATAACACCATCTATTGGTCACCCATGCCTTTGTACTGTATTTGTTAACCTTGATCAGAGGTGTGACTAACTTTAAGGTAGAGTTCCACCCAAAAGTGGAACTTCCGCTTTAAGCACTGCTCGCTCCCCTTACATGCCACATTTGGAGTGGGTACCTTTATCCCTACCCCAGTTCCATACATTGTCAGGATCAGTTTCACAGCATGGTCATTCCAAAGTAATAGTATTTCACAGAGTGATGCTTTATATACTGTAGAATATACAGAGTAAGTACTTAAATTGTATCTATGGTGAAAATGTAAAATCTTATATTTATTTCCACATTGTATTTCAATTATATTTTATCCTACTCCTATAATTCTGAATGATCTTCAAATTTGTAAACCTACTTTATAAAGATTCCCACATATTTACTTTTTTGAATTCTGTGACATGTGTTCATTGGGCCCTTGTCAGTAAGCAGTGCTGTGGCACATGTTTCAGAGAACCTGTCTTCTGAACTACAGAGGTGTTGAGAGGAGGAGTTCCAGAAAGCAGAGTCAGTACATGAATCACAGCTTGCAGATAGCAAAGTACCATGGGATATGTAGTCCTTAGAAAATGAAAGCAAACAGCAGAGAAGAAGCTGCAAAGAATCCAGTAAGTTGTGGAATGAGATGGCCAGCAGACAGGCAGCACTCACAACATGAACAAACATTTTAGAAAAGTTATATTGGGTTGTCAAAAATAACTATTGTTTGTATTGCTACTACAATGCTGATGTTATAAAATGAAAGTGTACTCAATACCAGCCCTCAAAAATTCCACTTGCCTGCTCGCATTTTGCGAGTGGCTTTGAGGGCTGGCGAGTGTGGGCTGCCTGGGAATGGAGGGGCAAGCACCGCCGGCAGCCTGGATGGTATGGGAGCCAGCGATCAAAGGGGAAGAGAGAGGAGAGGCGAGCCGCCGCTTGGTTGATTTAGAGTGCTGGGGAACATAACAGCTTTCATTTCAATAGCTGTGTGTTCCCTGCCGCGCGCTGTCATATACAGCCCCTTGTCCGGGGAACTTTGATAGACAGATCACCCATCCCAGGATTGGACGGGTGATCTGTCTATCAAAGTGCCCGGACACAGGCTGCACTGGGGGGGTGACACAGGATGCACTGGGGGGGTAACACAGGCTGCACTGGGGGGTGACACAGGCTGCACTGGGGGGTGACACAGGCTGCACTGGGGGGGTGACACAGGCTGCACTGGGGGGGTGACACAGGCTGCACTGGGGGGGGTGACACAGGCTGCACTGGGGGGGTGACACAGGCTGCACTGGGGGGGGGACACAGGCTGCACTGGGTGGGACACAGGCTGCACTGAGCGGGACACAGGCTGCACTGGGGGGGCAGGCTGCATTGGGGGGGACACAGGCAGCATTGGTGGTCACGGATAAAGTTGTTGTTAATATTTTATTTTTATAACTTAATTCTGCATAAAACATTTAAGTGTAACTTCATGAGATAATTTATGAGGGCGTGTTTAGCGGCGGAATTAGGGGCGAGTAACCTTTGAGGCCTGGCTAGTAGCTCAAGCTCCATTGGGGGGGGACAGGCTGCACTGGGGGGTGACACAGGCTGCACTGGGGGGTGACACAGGCTGCACTGGGGGGGACAGAGGCTCCACTGGGGGGGACACAGGCTCCACTGGGGGGGCACAAGCTGCGCTGGGGGGACACAGGCTGCGCTGGGGGGGACACAGGCTGCACTGGGGGGGGGGGGCACAGGCTGCACTGGGGGGGGCACAGGCTGCACTGGGGGGGACACAGGCTTCACTGGTGGACATAACTTAATTCTGCATAAAAAATGTAAGTGTAATTTCATGAGATAATTTATGAGGGCATGTTTAGGGGTGGGGCATGTTTAGGGGTGGGGCATAGTAGGGGTTGGGCGGGGTAACTGGTGGCGAGTAACCTTTGAGGCCTGGCTTGTAGCTCAGGACTTGAAATTTTGAGCCCTGCTGTATACTGTGACCATAGAACACCCGTAAATCGGAACTAAACTCTTTCAGTCAACATTACCTATTTTTAATCCTTGTGCTGCTATCCTTAATAAATAGATAGGAAGGTATATTATATTTACTTATTTTAAACTTTTTTTGTTTACTTTTTTTTTTACATTTCTTCAGTTGCTTCTGGGCTAGTCCAAAATGATATCATGCATCTTAGGAGTCCTCATGGGCATTTTTTTATTTGATCTGGAAAAGGGGAGGAGGGGCTTTCTCAGCTAAGCACACCCTCCTGCCTTCATGCCTGCGTTAAGGGCTGATGGATTCCTGGAAGTAATTAATAAATTAATCATATGCCTTTACTCAAGATGGCTGTGGCTAGAAATGCTAGGGGGATGTTTTTCATCATGATAAGATAAAGAATGGAGACATACTTTAAGCCCTGAGTAAAAGGGTGCTGAAAATTGTACTGTTGTTTATATAAATGTATAAAGACTGATAGTCAGAGGTGTTAAGTAGGGGCCGCTACTAAAACTTCTAAAAATTCCCACTTCTCACCTTTTTTTCCCCCTTACTTAATGACTGTATCATGTAAAAAGTGAATTATTGTAACAAAAAGCGACTAAATACATCCAGTGACCTAGCTAAGCTTGTGATAAAAGGTCTCATCTGGATTCTTTAAATGTTTTTGTGCTTTATCAGAAAACAATCTGTGTCCATTGGTCTCTGGAATTCCATCTGAGCTGATTCTGCAGCATTAAAAGAATGAAAAACATTGTAACAAAAAAGTGTTTACACTGACATTTTGTGCTGCACTGTCATACTGGCGCCATTCTATTACTTACAAAACATGGACATATTATGCAGCAGACAGTTTTCACCTAACAAAGCAAGTCATTCAGGCACAGCCAGGTATAGATCAGATGAACCTATTCTTGCCGGGATCAAAAGTATTTAGTTAGAGGCTACCTTGTGAATACACTTTACAAGGACCATTGTGGCACAGTGATACGTTATCTCTGTAAAGGCTTTGGAATTTAGAACCTAAACGTAAGAAAATTGTCTGACTCGTGTAACCACTGATAAAATAAACCCAAAATCTCCATCCTGCTCATCTTCAGAAACACTGTTAAAACTTGGCTGTTTTACAAGCTTTTCTCTAGCTATAACAGCTGTATAACAACCAGCAGAAATACAGATTTTCTAGTAACACACCTATTTAACCAAAACATGCTCTTTGAATTACATAGCAGATAAAGACATATCTACATATACTGTATGTTTAAAGAGCTCCTGAACTGTGAATGCTTTGCTCAACAAAGGCAAGCATGGGACAAATGACCAGTCACTGGTATTGCATGTGGGCTCCCTGCAATTGATCTTTTTCCCATTACTACCTTGCCACGACTTGTTCTGCACCATGTCTATGTATGGAGGAAGCCACCTTGGTAGAGGCAGGGCTTTGCTTTCCGTCTGCCAGAGCAGCCAACTAATGACTGGTAATGGAATATTCAGGAAGTCGCAGGAGAGGTGCAGAAAGCACATGTTTACAGAATGAGTGGAGCAGAAGCATGGAGATCCTTGCACTGCAGGTCTTTAGATAAAGTCTTCTCTCCAACAAGTGAGAAGTGAGCATCACAGTAGAGACATTACCAAATCTCACTTTGACTCTAGAGAGACTAGCAGTCAGAGGCAGCAGTGCCTTTGAAGGCCTCCCACTGCAGATATACAGCTATATGTCTTTTTTTTTTTTTAAAGGTATACTTTTATTGTTTGCATACAAACGTACAGACAAATACATATATAGCATTAAGGAAGCAAACAGTGCTCATTCTGTAATGAAGTACAATTACATGGTATCCAGTCAGTGATTACATATCAATAGAGGAGTTTCAATGTCAAATTCTAAATTACAGTATAACGACTAGGAGTCAGCTAATATTCTCAGGGAACTCAAGGAGCAGGTGGTATAGTGCAGTCTGAACTAACCCATGGATTCCAGATCTTAAGAAACTTTTTTTTAGCATCCTCTGGCCTCATACGTCAATTTATATAAAGGTATAGCTTGATTGACTAATGTGAGCCAGAAGGCTATAGTAGGTGAGGATTGGGATTTCCAATGCAGAGTTATCGTTTTTTTTTGCATAAAACAGGATAATAATCAGAAAGGTTTGTATTTTCTTAGATATGCCTTCATCATCTATATATCCCAATAGGCATCACAGGGGATTACAGATGTTAGGCAACTGAGTGAGGGAGCTAATAAGGGCCGTGACCCCCGACCAGAATTTCCATCGGTGGGTACTCCCACATTAAGTGGAAAAATGTACCGTTAGCCATGCCACATCGGGAACATGTTGCAGAGGGCAGTCTCTTTAGTCTATAGAGTAAACAAGGGGTAAAGTAGGACCTGTATAATAATTTGGTTTGAATGACTTTATCACGGGAGGAGATGACAGATGATACCTGGAGGGGAAGCACTTCCCGCCAAATATCCTCCGTCCGCTCTGGTATGTCATAGCGCCATTTATTTTCTGTGGTACTAATCCTAGTTGTTGTATTATGAAGGAGAGTTTTGTTGTACGTGGATACGAGTTTAGTTTGAGACGGGTTAGTCAGTAAGCGTTTGAGTGGGGAGGGTTGGATGTCTATGTTTCGAAGACCAAACTGTGTCATGGCGGTATGGCGTATCTGCAGGTATTGGAAATAGGCCGTAGGAGGAAGGCCATAGTCCCTGCGAAATTCGGGAAAAGAGCGAAAAGTGTTCACTATAAATAGGTGGGAAATTAGTCTAACCCCTCGCTTGAACCAGAATTTCCCATCTGTTCTGTGGAAGAATTCTGGTAGACCTGGGTTACCCCACAAGGGAGCTTTGGGGGAATATGTAATATGCGTATTGGGCTATATGTCTTTGGGAATAGGAAAGCCTAAGCACAGGCACATTAGGAAGTGCTGCTACTTTTTAAGACAAATTTGACACAAAAGGTAAAATTTGTACTGCTTAGGCACATTTAACATTTGTGGATGTATCGTTGCTCTTTGAGTTTAGGTCTACTCTAACATAAAATGTATATATTAGGGATGCACCGATGCCATTTTTTTGACACCGAGTACGAGTACTGATACTTGACATCATGTACTCGCCGATACCAATTACCGATACCTATCGCGTAGGTAGGAGGGTGGTTTGGCGGGGACTTGGGCGAGGCTGGGGTGAGGGCAGGATGGGAAGTAGAGTGGTAAGTGAGGGCAGGGTTGTTGAGGGTGGGGTGAAATAGGGATTGTGGGGTGGGAGAATTGAGAAGAAAAAGGCTGTGATTGCTGGGGGAAGAGGATGGGAGGGTCATTGAGAGACATGGGGGCAGAGGTGAAAGCTGGTGGGGGAAGGAGGAGCAACACAGGAGGGCGCAGTACAGGGCATTAGGATGGCGCAGTACAGGGCATTAGAAAGGTGTTAGGAGGATGCAGTACAGGGCGTTAGAAAGGTGTTAGGATGGCGCAGTACAGGGCGTTAAAAAGGTGTTAGGATGGCGCAGTACAGGACGTTAAAAAGGTGTTAGGATGGCGCAGTACAGGGCATTAAAAAGGTGTTAGGATTGCGCAGTACAGGGCGTTAGGTGGGTGTTAGGACGGTGCAGTACAGGGCATTAGGTACAGACCAGTCTGTACACTGACACCATACTGTACATCATATACAGACTGGTGTGTGTATAACATATACAGTACAGTGTTGGGGTACAGACTGGTCTGTATATAATGTACAGTGTCAGTGTATAAGACTGGTGCCCCTGTGTAACCCCTCATCCAGCCTTTGTCCTTGTGTCACCCCCTCATCCAGTCTGTGTCCCCCTGTGTTCCCCTTCATCCAGCCGGTGTCCCCCTGTGTCACCCCCTCATCCAGTCTGTGTTCCCCCTCATCCAGCCTCTGTCCCCGTGTCACCCCTCATCCACCCTGTGTCATCCCCTTATCCAGCCTGTGTCATCCCCTTATCCAGCCTGTGTCATCCCCTTATCCAGCCTGTGTCACCCCCTCATCCAGCCTGTGTTCCCCCCTCATCCAGCCTGTGTCCCCCCTCATCTAGCCTGTGTCCCCGTGTCACCTCTCATTCAGGTTGTGTCTCGCCGATACAGCTTGCTGCTGTCCCTTTCTCCCATCCAGCCTGTGTCTCGCCGTGTCCCGCTTGCATCCAGATCCAGCCTGTGTCTTTAAAATCATTTGGCATTGTGTTCGGCTGTAGCAGCTCTGTGCTCGGCTTCACGTGGGATACTGCTACACTGGCCACGTGCCCCGGCCCGACTTCCTACTTCCTAGCGCTACAGAAGGTGTCCCGTCCCCAATTGACGTCACTTCCAGTATCGGTTTTCCGTATTGGAGCATTTTCACGAGTACCGATACTCGTGAAAATGCCTAGCATCGGCACTGATACCGATACCAGTATCGGTATTTGTGCATCCCTAGTATATATAGCAGTCGTTTCATGGTCTAGGTAACTGACCGCAGTCTGCTATCAGTTAAAAAAAAAAACTGAACTGAAATGTCAGGTTTCTTGATTAGACTGCTTTGCCTGATGCTGTGCAAGCAGAGTTGAATTTCCAACAATGCTAGATGGTGATTTGTCTGGAATCGTATGCATTAAAGGCTTCCTATAACTTCTACAATACTTTAAAACATTCTACCTTGTATTTACAATGTTAATATAGGAAACATTCTTCCGGCTTTAACAGCTCATGATATCACACAAATGTAGCACATTGTAAAGTGGAAGAATATAAAGTTGTATTCCACACGGGGGCTGTTTTTTGCCTACCAAACATTCGTTTTTTTTAGTGACGTACGTACTTTTATCTTTCAGCAGACATAAAGAGAGAGGATTTATTTCAGGATTTTGTTTTTTTATGAATGATTGGCTGTCTGCACCTAACCTGTGTGCTCTCTCTCATATTGCTCAATCAGATCGTTTATTGGTATTCTGAAACCTGTCCAAAGAAGTAGTAGGTTAGCAAAAAAAATTCTTAGAATTTTAAGATCTTATTTGGCTTGCATGATTGAAAGTGTCCAAAGTAAGAACTCTTTATTGCCAAAAGCAAACATTCAGATTCTTTCTTGCTTGTCTCGGATAAGAGAATGAAGAGATGAGAGACCGCAAGTACTGTAGTTCTTCAGGTGCTTTAAATTAGGGTATCCATTACTAAATAGTTCAAAGACTTAAAGAACAAACAAACTGATATACAGTATCTTGCAAAGGTCACAAGGTTTTGTTTCTACTATACCTATATACAGTATCTCACAAAAGTGAGTACACCCCTTATATTTTTGTAAATATTTTATTATATCTTTTCATGTGACAACACTGAAGAAATGATACTTTGCTACAATGTAAAGTAGTGAGTGTATGGCTTGTATATCCGTGTAAATTTGCTGTCCCCTTAAAATAACTCAACACAGTCATTAATGTCTAAACCACTGACAACAAAAGTGAGTACACCCCTAAGTGAAAATGTCCAAATTGGGCCCAATTAGCCATTTTCCCTCCCCAAGGTCATGTGACTTGTGAGTGTTACAAGGTCTCAGGTGTGAATGGGGAGAAGGTGTGTTAAATTTGGTGTTATCTCTCTCACTCTCTCATACTGGTCACTGGAAGTTCAATATGGCACCTCATGGCAAAGAACTCTCTGAAGATCTGAAAAAAATTGTTGCTGTATATAAAGGTGAACTAGGCTATAAGAAGATTGCCAAGCCAAGACCCTGAAATTGAGCTGCAGCATGGTGGCCAAGACCATACAGCAGTTTAACAGGACAGGTTCCATTTAGAACAGGCCCCGCCATGGTCAACCAAAGGAGATGAGTGCACGTGGTCAGCGTCATATTCAGAGGATGTCTTTGGGAAATAGACATATGAGTGCTGCCAGCATTGCTGCAGAGGTTGAAGGGGTGGGGGGTCAGCCTGCCAGGGCTCAGACCATATGCCGCACACTGCATCTAATTGGTCTGCTTGGCTGTCATCCCAGAAGGAAGCCTCTTCTATAGATGATGCACAAGAAAGCCTGCAAACAGTTTGCTGAAGACAAGCAGAATAAGGACATGGATTACTGTAATCATGTCCTGTGGTCTGATGAGACCAAGATTAACTTATTTGGTTCAGATGGTGTCAAGCGTGTGTGGCGTCAACCAAGTGAGGAATACAAAGACAAGTGTGTCTTGCCTACAGTCAAGCATGGTGGTGGGAGTGTCATAGTCTGGGGCTGTATGAGTGCTGCCGGCACTGGGGAGCTACAGTTCATTGAGGGAACTATGAATGGCAACATGTACTGTGACATACTGAAGCAGAGCATGATACCCTCCCTTTGGAGACTGGGCCACAGGGCAGTATTCCAACATGATAACGACCCCAAACAAACCTCCAAGACGACCACTGCCTTGCTAAAGAAGCTAAGGGTAAAGGTGATGGACTGGCCAAGCATGTCCCCAGACTTAAACCGTATTAAGTATATCTGTGAGGTATCCTCAAACAGAAAGTGGAGGAGTGCTAGGTTTCTAACATCCACCAGCTACGTGATGTCATCATGGAGGAGTGGAAGAGGACTCCAGTGGCAACCTGTGAAGCTCTGGTTAACGCCATGCCCACGAGGGTTAAGGGAGTGTTTGAAAATAATGGGGGCCACACAAAATATTGTCACTTTGGTCCCAATTTGGACATTTTTACTTAGGGGTGTACTGGCTTTTGTTGCCAGTGGTTTAGACATTGATGGCTGTGTGTTGATATATTTTGAGGGGACGGCAAATATACACTGTTATACAAGCTGTACACTCACTACTTTACATTGTAGCAAAGTGTCATTTCCTCAGTGTTGTCACATAATAATAAAATATTTATAAAATGTGAGGGGTGTACTCACTTTTGGGAGATACTGTATGTAGTACTATGTAGAAATTGGTGCCGTTCTCACAGGAGTCAGGTTTTCATGGTATCATTAACATTTCTGATGTGTCCTGTTTTTATTTGTTTGTTCTTTTCTGCCACAGTCAGATGGGCAAGTTGAGCCCAGCACATCATGGGCTGTTTCTTTTAAAACAAGCCCATCACTTCTGTAAAATAATTTAGGAAGCTTTCTCTTGCAATATAAGAGGATCAATTCTTAACCCACTGGATGAAGGAATTCCCCCATGCACACACTTGAGGTGGATAGAGGAATCCTCTGCTGTGCTATTGTATTCTGACAGCGGGGAGATTTTCCTGTCATCAGAATACACTCATCAGCACCGCTTGCTATAGCCAGTGCTGCTGATCAAGATAACATTTTCTAACAGGTTGGTTGTAGAAAAGTCAATCAATTGATCGATTTGTGTACAATCAGCCTGCCCATACAAATCAAAATTTGGCTGGGTCCTGCTGAATCAGCTGAAGTTCAATCCATATATGGCTGACTTTACAGATCCAGGTGGCTATTAATCCATTCTTTGCTCTCTCTTTGCAAAGCTATCTGCAACATTACGGCCTCATGCTCACTGGACGTTAGAAAAATGCCAATAACGTTAGCTGTAGCTGTAGAGTGAGTTTTTCCGCTTTTTTGTAGAATCGTTTTTCCGCGTTTTTTAGGGTTTTTATTTTTTTTTCGCTGTAGCGTCTTTTTAGCTTTTTTTTAGCAAAACTATAATCCCATAAAAGCTTATAGCTCAAAAACGCTGACAAATGGCAATTAGCCAAGTTTTTTTAGCGTTTGTTGGCGTTTTTAAGCTGTTTTCAATACCCACTAGTTCTGTTATTTTTTTTCCAGGTAGAAAACGCCCCTGCCAAAAATTGCTGATAACAGCCTATGTGTGCATGGACACATAGGATAACATGCTGGTGAGTTTATTGACTGCAGAAAAAAACTGAAGCCAAAAACAGCAGCTGTAAAAACATCCAGTGTGCATGAGGCATACTACTCAACACTTCCAGGTGTGTCCGATAGCATATTCCCCGCTGAGCTTCATGGTTTCTGTCACATGACCCTGAATTGTAACACATGGGCACATGGAAGCGTCAAATAGCAGCAGTACTCCTAGCTCTGTTATGCCCTGTACACACGACCGGATTTCCGATGGAATAAAATCCGATGGATTTTTCTGTCGGAATTCCAATGAAGCGGACTTTCATCAGTCTTGCCTACACACCATCAGACAAAATTGCGACCGTCCAAAACCCTGTGACGTACAACATGTATGACGGCACTATAAAGGGGAAGTTAAATCCAACGGTGCCACCCTTTGGGCTGCTTTTGCTGATTTCGTGTTACCGCGTGTTAGTAAAAGTTTGGTGTTAGCTGATTCGCGCTTTTCAGTCTCCGTGCTTTTCAGTCCGTTACAGCATGACGAACGCTAGTTTTACCAGAACGAGCGCTCCTGTCTCCTAATTCAGTCTGAGCATGCGTGGATTTTTCTCCGATGGAGTTCCCCACAGACGATCGGAATTTGCTATTGGTTTTTTATGGGGCCCACACATGATCGTTTTTTCCGATGAAGTCCATCGGTCTTTTTTCATCTGAAAACCGCTCGTGTGTATGCGGCATAAGGGAGACAAGAAGAGACTCTAGTGCCCATTAGTGAGGCATTAGACCTGGTTCACACCAGTGCAATTTGTCATGTGATTTAACAGTTCAAAATTGCATGACAAGTTGCACCCCATTGCCAGCAATTAAACAGTTCAAGTTGTTCTGACTTAAGTCACAGCGACTTTGAAAAAGGTTCCTGCACTACTTTTTTGCGATTTCATTGTGACTTGCATTGACTTCTGTTAACCTCCTCCCACCCGGCCAGTGCATATAAACGGCCGGGTGGGCTTTCGTCCTTCTGAGTGGACGTTCTTTCCACATTTTCCAAAAACTTGTGGAAAAAAATTACATGTTCAAAAGACTCATTATGCCTCATAGAATATACATTGGGGTGTTTGCTTTCCAAATTGGGGTCATTTTGTGGGTAATTCCACTGTCCTGGTGCTGCAGGGCCTTCAAAAATGTGTTAGGTAGTCAGGAAACTAATTGTGAAACTTATGCTCCTAGAACACCTGATGGTGCTCCCTGCATGTTGGGCCTCTGTATGTGGCCAGGCTGTGGGAAAGTCTCACACATGTGGTATTGCCATACTCAGGAGGAGTAGCAGAATATATTTTGGTAGTGTAATTGCAAGTTTACCTATGCCATGTGTGAGAAATAACTTGTTAATATGACAATTTTGTGGAGAAAAAAAAACAAAAACGTAATTTTCCAAACAATTGTAGGCAAAAAATTGCAACTTCAAAAAACTCACTATGCTGCTTACTAAATACCTTGACCTGTCATCTTTACAAAAAGGGGTCATTTGGGTGGTATTTGTACTGTCCTGATATTTTAGGGCCTCAAGAAATGAGATAGGATGTCAGTACATCAGGAATGATCCATTTTCAGTGATACGTAGCATAGCTTGTGGACACTATATTTTTCACACAAACCAATTATCATACACTTATCAGGATTTCTTTTACCAAAGACATGTAGCAGAATACATAAATTTATGTCAACATTTGATTTTATTGGATTTCTTTTAAAACAGAAAGTAGAAAATATATATATATATTTTTTTTAAATCGCCCTTTTTTCGCTTATATCGCAAAAAAACAAACAAGCGGCGAATAAATACCACCAAAAGAAATCTCTATTTCTGTGAATAAAATGCTAACATTTTTATTTGGGTACAGTGTAGCATGACTGAAATTGTGCTGAAGTAGCGTGATTTCAAAGCTGCACTGGTGTGAACCAGGGCTTAATGTTCTATTACAGGGTGCAGCTCCCTGATTTTCTTTTCGTTTTTTTAGAAGAATGACAGGGTCACTGTAAGGGACATGCTTTTTCCTGCTAATATTCTGTCTGTTACTGGTCTGTGAATTCTTACAGACCAATAATTAATCAATGGTAGTGAACTGGGTTTAGAACAGCCACTCTGTTGAATGTGGAATGGTGATTAAAGGTGAGAATGGGTATTTTGGGATGCTTTGAATACTGTAGAAACTAAAAGAGTCGTGGTGTGTAATTCATTGTATATTTTCTTACAGTCTTAGTTAGCAACTTACCGTATATACTCGAGTATAAGCCGAGTTTTTCAGCACATATTTCTTTGTGCTGAAAATTCCCCCCTCGGCTTATACTCGAGTCTGTGTCCATCTTCAACTTTGTGCGCCTGATCCCGACCAGCCGTAGGTCCCCTGGACCCCAAACTTGTTGTTCAGGGACCTACGGCCAGGGAGCACCGATTTTTCAAAGCCGGGATGCCCCTTCCATAGACTCCCATGTTAACCGGTCATTTCTCCGGTGATTTTGGGGACCCGGTACCGACCGGCTTTAGGTTCCCTGGACCCCAAACATGGTGCGAATGTAGAGCCACTCTTCCTCTACAAGTGTGCAAAGTTTGTTGTCCGGGGGACCTACGGGCCCGGGGAGTAACGATTTTTCAAAGCCGGCCATCTCTTCCATAGACTCCCATGTTAAACAGTAATTTCTACAGTGATTTTGGGGACCCGGTACTGGCCGGCCCTAGGTCCCCCACACCCCAAACATGGCACACATGTAGCCCCACCCTTTATCTACAAGTCCTTAAAGTTTGTTGTCCAGGGGACATACGGCCGGGGAGCACCGATTTTTCAAACCCGGGCACCCCTTCCATAGACTCCCATGTTAAACGTCAGTCTAGTCACATAGCGCCGGAGATCAGGTAGGGAGATTGGGCACAGTGAGGCACAGTGACAGTGAGGCATGGGCACAGTGAGGCATGGGCACAGTGAGGCATGGGCACAGTGAGGCATGGACACAGTGAGGCACAGTGAGGCATGCACATGGACAAAGTGAGGCATGCAGATGGACACCCTAGGCTTATACTCGAGTCAATACGTTTTCCCAGTTTTTTGTGGTAAAATTAGGTGCCTCGGCTTATATTCAAGTCGGCTTATACTCAAGTGTATACGGTATATATTACATTGTGTAGTTCTGAAGATCTTGATTTTTTTATTGTCATTTGGGGGATGTATTATTATATTTAAGGATTATTGAATCTCATAGCAAATTATTCAATCTACTTTTACATGTAATACAGTATTTGTCAATGTGTCCATAGACAAATTCAAAGATCACTTGAATATCTTTTTTTTTTATTCCATATATGTCTATGCATCTGCGTACTTGTCTTACACAAACATACATGGCTGTGATCCATGTTGCAAGTTTATTAATGCACTGATGTCAAAGAACCATAGACAAATAGTAGAGAAGTCTAGTGTGGCAAATACATGTTTCCTCTGGAGGTCATGGCCCAAGATTCCCTGTGGTAGTTATTGCAATATGGCCTTCATATCATTTTTTAGGTTAGCAGGAGTATGCCTTCATAAATCATACAGGTGACTGATTTTGCTTTAAAAGAGCAGGCTTGACCTTACCTGATTTCCGTACACTGGAGATTTTTAAGACCTGAGATTGAACCTGTTTATACTCCTTTTATAAAGTCATGGCAATAAATCTTCTATAATATTACCTTGAATAGGCATAAAATATATTTACAACATTTTAATGAGGTTTATGCTATATCAATATCATCTTGCAGCATTTATCCAATTATATTTTGTGCACATGTCATTCTTTTAAACAATTTTTCTTATAATTACGCAATCAAATTGGGAAGACAGACTGAGAAATAGCATGCAATGTCAAGCAGCAGCTACCAAAGCCAGCAGAATTTGAGCATGCGCTAAAAAGAGAATTTACTCCAGAGATAAAATAATTATTCTGACACTTTATAAAACTCTGGTTCGGCCGCATCTGGAGTATTCCGTTCAGTTTTGGTCACCAGTCCTCAGAAGGGATGTGCTGGAGCTGGAGAAAGTCCAGAGAAGGGCAACTAAATTAATATGGGGACTGGAGGACCTCAATTATGAGGAACGACTACAAGCGCTAAATTTATTATCCTTGGAGAAGAGATGTTTGAGAGGAGATATGATTTTGATGTACAAATATCTCAATGGGGATCCCAGCATAAGTATGAAACTTTTCAGTCCCAGGGAGTGTAAGAGGACACGGGGCCACACGATGAGACTGGAAGAGAAGTGGTTTAACCTTAAGCTACATAGGGGTTTCTTCACTGTCAGGGCGTTAAAGATGTGGAACTCTCTTCCACAATCGGTAGTGTCAGCAGGAACTATGGATAGTTTTAAAAGACTCTTGGACATGCATCTTAACGTAAACAATTTGATTAGATCTACACACACACACACACACACACACACCTACGCAGGTTGAACTGGATGGACTGTTGTCTTTATTCAACCTTACCAACTATGTTACTATGTAAATTATTTCATAGCCCAGCATTTAGTTTGTCACATGACCTCATGACATAGTTGTATACCAAACTGAATTTTTTCACACTTCAGCTGTAGATCAGCTGTATAAAACAGACCGGGTTGCTGGAGAACTATTTTGTGTCTTACTAGTTTTAAGGGCAGGAACTATAGGATGATGTCCAATAGCTTTGAACACTTTGGTGGCTCTAAAGCCTTTTGATCAGAAAGCTAATAGGCATACGTCCGAGGGATCCTACCGCTAGTCATAGGAATTCTTTAGTCTTGGCATTTTATATTTCTGCAATAAGTATTGGTACAAATATATTACCTTTTAATGAATTTAAGAATTCTAAATTCTATGCATATCAAAATGGCATTATTAAACTGGAGGCATTTTTATGTATATCTTACAGGTTATTGGTATAGCAGAAGCAGCTGAAGGACTGCAGAATAGCCTGTTCCAGGCTTTCACAAAGCTGAAAAGTGCAACACAGCTGATAATTCTGCTAATAGGATTGTGGCAGAAACTTAGTAAAGACCAGATCAACATTTTGGAAGCCACATTTCTGCCACTTTTACAGGATGGGCAAGAATTGGTAAGTTGATGTTGTATTGGAGTGTTTTCCAACTTTCTATGGTATATAACTCTCCACAAAAGCTAATGTATACAGGGTTCTTCTTAGTGTATCTCAAAGAGCCCTGGACATGACATTTGTTAGCACTTATTCCTAATTATGTATACTGTAAATGTTTTCAAACAAGCCATTATATTCTAAAAAATTATCTAAATCCTAGCTGAACAATATTTAGCTTATTAACACACTTACATATGATACACATTTGTCTTGATTCTTTTTCATAAGTGTTAAACTTTTTTATCCTTCTTTGCACTTAAGCGCTGTTGATCTCCACCATCTTTTTTCAGCCGCTTCCTGCTTAAATGTCCTTGCTCCAGAAATGGATTTCTGTGGACCAATTTACTGATTGTGATAATGGTGACCCATAAACATGCAATGTTATTAGCAGGTTGGTTGTAGTATCCGACAGGTCTGCATATGACAAGCTGACAACGCGGGCAGGGCCGCTGATAGGCCAGTACAACTGGCCCTGTTGTACTGTGCCCGGCCAGCAGGGGGGCCCGGGCAACCTCCACAGAGAACTAATTAATGTTGGAAAGAAAAAAAAAACCTCCACAGCCCTGACCGAACATCGTTAAAGCGCAATACCTTCAGTGTTCCGTTCGTGTAGGTGGCAGCAGGAAGGGACTATTTTTTCTATTTCGGGCGCGGAAGAATGTCTCTTCTCTTCCGCACCCACTCCTAATGCTAGCTCAAGTCCCGGCCAGCGTGTCCTTCCCTAGTGCCGTGGAGTGATTCCTATCTCTCCGCTCTTGGCTCTGCTCTGTTCTTCACTCGGCTGAGAGAAGAAGCAGTGAGACGAGCGGCGGCTTTGGCAGAAGAGAAAAAAGAAGCAACTGACTGTTTGTTTGTGACAATGTCAGACTGACACTCCAGCAAGTCCAGGCAGCAGCACTGCAGGATCAGGGGGGAAGTGGCTGGGGCCCGGCTAACAGGTGTGTACTTGCTTGGGGTGGGGATTCAAGATCTACTGCAGAAGCATCTATACATTATGGAATTGGTGGCATGGGTGGCACTGTCTGCAGGTAGCACATGCGTTATGGCCCATAACGCATGTGCTACCTGCAGACAGTGCTACCCATGCCACCAATGCCATATTGTGCTGCAGACAGTGCCACCCATGACGCTAATGCCATAACTCATGTGCTACCTGTCTGCATCACAATATGGCATGGGTGGCACTCTCAGCAGGTAGCACATGCGTTATGGCATTAGCCTCATGGGTGGCACTGTCTGCAGCCCAATATGGCATTGGCCCCATGGCTGGCACTGTCTGCAGGTAGCACATGCGTTATGGCCACCCATGCTGCCAATGCCGTAATGTGCTGCAGAGACAGTGCCGCCAATGCCTTAATGTGTTGCAAACAGTGCCACCCATGCCGCCAATGGTGGCATGGGTGGCAATGTCTGCAGCACAATATGGCATTGGCGGCATGGCATGGGTGGCACTGTCTGCAGCACAATATGGCCAGGGGCGGAGCCAGGGGTGGGACCAAAGGAGGGACCAGGGGTGGAGCTGAAGGGGCCCGTCAGGTAGGCTGTACGGGGCCCCATGATTTCTATCAGCGGCCCTGAGTGCGGGAGCACAATCGGGAAGCAATTGTCAACTCATTACAGGATGTGCATACTACAGACATCCAAAGAAAGCCCAATCAAAGGCCACAAGGTAAAATATATATAAAAAACCCTGCACCTTAGTTTAATGTGAAAATCAATAAATTTATTATTGTCAGCTGCAGAAATTATATGTGCTGTATAGCAATACAAAATAAATGTGACTTCCGATAGTGGTATAAACGCCGGCCGATACCCACCGCTTACAAATGCAGTGTACACCAGGTGCCAGGTACAAAAGGCACTTTTCTACTTGAGTGTATCTCTACCCTATTTTTTAAATAAAATGTATTAGGTGGTTTTACACGATGAGGTTCTCTCGCTGTCATCCCTCCCTCTGAGTGTCTACCCAGGCACCCAGGCAAAACGAGTGGAGGTGGATTTATTCAAGTGACAGTGATCAGCAAGGGGAATGCCCCACAAGCGCAATAGACCATAACAATAGTTGGTCACTACCATGTAGTAGTGAGTGCAAGTCCATGTAGGGCACCATAAGCACAAGTGGAACAGAGCACAATTGTATGATTTAAAGAGCACTGACACAGCATCACTTGAAAGATCACTGTTGGACTTTGTTTAATAATATTTTTTGTATCATTTATTTTCTTCAGGAATTTAATTGTCACTGTTGGTTTGTGATATTGCCTTTATAACATTATTAGTGGAAAGCGCAGTTTTCAAAGTACACAAGATGCCTGTAATATGTTCTGTCCTTCTGCTCTTTTGCCACACCCCCCTCCACTGGCAAAATGACACTAGGGAGTTGTATAAAAACAGCTGCTGTAGAAGCTGCCGCTGCTGTTCAGGAATGCACTGTCTGACACAATGTTGATACACTGTTCAGACACAGATAGAAATATGCAAAGAAACATGCATATGGTGTCAGTTAAAGCAATCTGACAAGTAAAAAAAAAAGTTTTTCATCAACAAAAAAAGAAAAAAGACAAAGATCCAGGCATCATGGATATAGCAAATAAGTAATACTCATAAAGTATGTAAGAGTAATGCCGCGTACACACGATCGGAAATTCCGACAAGAAAAGTTTGATGTGAGCTTTTGGTCAGAAATTCCGACCGTGTGTAGGCTCCATCAGACATTTTCTGTCGGAATTTCTGACAACAAAAATTTGAGAGCTGGTTCTCAATTTTTCCGACAAGAAAAGTTCTTGTCGGAAATTCCGATCGTCTGTATGCAATTCCGACGCACGAAAAAACATGCATGCTCAGAATCAAGCAGAAGAGCTGAACTGCCTGTTGAACTTCATTGATCTCGATTTGTCGTACGTCTTGTACGTCACTCTGTTCTTGACGGTCGGAACATCCGACAAGATTTGCGTGACCTTGTGTATGCAACACAAGTTTGTGCCAACATTCCGTCGGAAAAAAATCCCCTGTTTTCTTGTCGGAATTTCTGATCGTGTGTACGCGGCATAAGACATCTTTTGAGTAAAAAAGAAAAAAAAAAGACAGTAACAAAAAGATCCACATCAGGAATCGCAAAGAGAATTTAAACAACTGGTTCTCAGGTATGATTGCGAGATGCTGAAATACCATAGTGCAAAATACCATCATTAAAGGGAATACTGGTAGCACAGAGGAAAAGCTCAAGGAGAGCTAGGAAAAAGAATAAAAGCAGAAAAAAGGGCAAGGATTACCGCAACACCGCACTCATTCAAAAAGGGCAAAAAGGGGAAAAAAAGGGGACCAGGGGAGTCTCAGGGTGGATCCTCCTGGAGATCCCATGGGTCCTAGACACGGTTATGAACCTCCAGTCTATCCTGGATTCTAGCAGTCAATTTCTCCATTAGTTCCACATCTTTAAGCCTAGCATTTAACGCAGCTGAGGAGGGAGAGGAGCGTTTCTTCCTATTAAAAGCTATTAAGCAACGCGCAGCCATAAGAACATGGCGTAACTTCTTATAAGGTTTAGCTAGTTTCAGGGGGGACAGGCCCAACCAAAAAAAGTTTCGGAGTCAGTGGAATGGATATCTCAAAAAGGTGGCATAACATCTGTTGCATGGAATGCCAAAAGGGGATAATCAACGGGCAGCTCCAATAAATGTGGAAGAGGGTATCCTTATGACATTGCCAACAAAGATCAAAGCCAGTAGGATAGATGGTATGGAGCAGTTCCGGTGTCAGGTACCAAAAGTAGAGAATTTATATGCATTTTCTTTATAGAGGGTACATAAGGAACTTTTGGCTGCCTGAGACCAGACTACCTCCCACACCTCTAGAGGAATTTCCTCGCCCAGTATCCTCTCCCAACAAAGCATGTAAGAATGTTTACCTCACTCTTGGATGGACAAAAGCATTCAATATCCGATAAATATCAGATATCAATCCTTTCCTTGAGGGACCCTTCAAAATCAACTGTTCAAAGAGGGACAGGGAGGAAAATTGCAGGTTCGAGGTTATAGTTTGTGCATAATGTCAAATCTGCAAATATCCATAAAACACCTGGCGGGGCAGGTTGAATTTGTCCTGAAGTTCGTTGAATGGCAGTAACTTGGCCGAAGTGGAATAGATTCCAAATGACCGAAGTGGAATAGATTGCTTGACGCCCAAGGAGAGTACTTTAGAGACGTGAAACTGTCAGGCACTTTGGGATTGTATAAGAAAGAAGTCAGCAATGACGCCTCAAACTTAAGATTATGTTGGAGAGATAATATGCGCCAGGTCACTCTAAGCTGAGCCAAAATTCCCAGCATACGACTAGGATCTACCTCCGCATTTGCATTCCATAAAAGATTTTTGGGATGAATAGGCGCTAGCGAGAGTTTCTCAATTTCAGTCCATTATAGGCGCGGTGTGTAGACCAGGAGGCAACTGCGTGTAGCTGGGCCACTTAGTAATATCTTGTAAGGTTTGGGAACGCTAAACCACTATCCGTATGTGAAGCTGTAAGTACCGAACGGGGGATTCTATGCCTTTTACTTTTTCATTTATTGAGGGATGCAGGATTCATTGACATTTGGGCTAAACTGACACCTACAGGAGGGTTTGTAGATGTTATGTACAGAACGTACCTGATCGTAGAGCCTGACTTGTAGGAGGAGACCTCTCTTACAGCCCTGGCTCAGGAGTCACTGGAGTGAGGACAGTGACCTCGAGAGCGCAGTGAGGTAGGAGTGCCTGAGGTAGGTGTAGTGGTTGGCACCGTGGCAAGGTGGTGATCCTCCAGGTATGGCTGGAACTGTAGGCAGCAGAGGAGGTGGTTGCAGGTCAGCGCCCTGGGAGCTGGCGGATACAGGAACAGCGGAAGCTGGAGCAGGGTGAGACAAGCCTGGTTAGGTGCACACAAACAGCAGACAGCAGGAGGGTCAGACAAGCCGGGTCAGAGCAGGTAATCAGATGTATGGTTCAGCAGGTGTAAACGTAGTCAGAGATACAGGCAAGGTCTGGCAGCAGGTAGGCAGGTAGGAGACAGAGCAGGGTCAAGGCGAGCTGAGGTCAGGATTGGAGATATCGGGTGGTCGAGCAAAGCCGGGTCGGTACAGGTAACTGGTAACAGGTGTGCAGGTTTACAGGTTTCAAAGCTGCAGATCAGACAGAAATGCATTATTGCAACTGCTGGCTTTTTAAAGGCATAATGGCGCCATAGCGTTTAGCGCGCACGCGCAATTGGCGCGCGCCGGCGCACAGGTACAGAGGGAAGCAGGAAACGTCTTCTATTTCTGGCAGGTCCCTGACAGTAGACTGACAAATAAACAACAGTGATCGGCCGTGTATAACCACTCCCACTCCTAGCATTCTTCTTTTTTTTTTGCTAGTGTCCCTGGAGGATGGACACTGCTTAGAAAAGTCTAACTGTGTTACTGCCTATTTTTTTTTCTTTACTGCCTTTTTTTATTAATTGTACATTAAGTGACATTATTCAGGATCAATGGGTTATGCAGCTACAGCTTGGACACTGGCAAAAAGGGCTAAAAGCCAGTTCAGTGTAACCCCTCCCACTCATGGCATGCCTCAATTTATGTGCTACAGAAGTCTTATCTCTGCTCTGAGGGAAGAAAATCATGTTTTCTTTTCCTCTTTTTTTTATCAAGATCTTTTTCAACTAGCAGGATTCTTCAGTTGCTGTAAGGCCACTGTGGCTAATTCTGCGGCTTTCCGGATTGGCTGAAACTTGGCATAACCCCAGAGGCCATATCTATACACTACTGTAAGAAAAAAAGCAGGATTGGTCTGTAGTTTGCTTTGGGTACTGGTCTCTCCTAGACACTTTTGCTGTAACATGTGAGTTGGTCACAGAATGTTATACAGGTCCAGGGCCACTGTGCGCCCATCTGGTGGAACTCTGGCCTTGAAGACTCCTTAGGGAGTATTCACCCCTGGAGGCTGAAGGCTGTTTGGATGGGACATGTCCCCTGGACCCTGTCTGTGGTCCTTAACAACCTAATCAGTTGGAATCGCAAAGTATCATGCTGTGGTGAGTCATTATTTTCCCTTTATGGAAGCCTGGGTTTGTATTGCTGGCTTCCTGAGCCCTTTAAAGGGTCAACTCAGGTATCCTGGCTGTTGATGATATGCCAGATTTTGTAAGGGTCTGACACTCGGTGCAACACATTTGGTTGCAGGTTGGCTTTGGTTAGAAAAGGCAGAAAATTTCCCAATGACTGGTTCTGGCTGGGCCATTTTTCAGTTGCGAACAGGTCTTGGGATTGGTCGCAGTACCATTTATTTTTTAATTAAAGCCCTTTATGTTGGCTTTTTCTGGACTTCCTTGCTGAGCCTTCTTCCCAATGGATTGCATTGAAATATAGGAAGAACCCTTTCTTCCAGATGGTAGCTTAAAGTAATTTTTCCATATATGTGCCCTAATACAGCCCCTTCCCTCTTTGCACATTATAGCCCTCTCCTCCTCTGGTAGTGTCTAATTACTCTCTGTGCTGGCGTTGTATATAGCTGCTGGTGGAGCTGCTGGTGGAGGAGGGAAGGGAAATACTATATAGTGTCTCTAAATTTCTTAGGCTGCTGACATCACAACCAAGATGGCAGCACCCAGCTAAATTCTCCAAGCTTTCAGATGTCTACACAAGGGTAAATAACATGCTTAAAATATTTTAAATGTACAAAAAACCTTACAAAGAGACTTTTTGGCAGGGTTTCAATATATATTTATACAAGATTTTTTATTTGCTAGTAGTACTGTACCATATGCTTGACAGTTAGCAGTTGTTTGAGTATGTATTTATTTGTCCTAAATTTTTACTGCTGCATGCCTATAAATACGTAGTACTGTAAGCTGGGAAAATACTGGCTACATTGTGATTATTGTTGGTAGTATGTTTACGTTGTTGGAAAAAAACACTGCTCAAATAAATTAAAGGAACACTTTTTAAACAAGAGTATAGCATCAAGTCATTTAAACTCCTGGGATATTGATCTGGTCAGTAAGTAGCAGAGGGAGTTGTTAATAAATTTCAGCTGCTTTGATGTTAATGAAAATAACAACAGGCGCTCTAGATGGGCAACAATGAGACGACCTCCAAAACAAGAATGGTTTTACAGATGGAGGCCTCTGACATTTATTTCCCTACACATCTGTTCTGACTGTTTTTCACTAGTTTTGCATTTGGTTAGAGTCAGTGTTACTACTGGTAGTATGAGGCAATATCTGGACCTTATAGAGGTTGCACAAGCAGTCCAGCTCCTACAGGATGGCAGATCATCACGTGCCATTGCCTGAAGGTTTATTGTGTCTCCCAGCACAGTCTCAAGAGCATGGAGGAGATTCCAGGAGACAGGCAGTTACTCTAGGAGAGCTGGACCAGGCCATAGAAGGTCCTTAACCCATCAGCAGGAACGGTATATGCTCCTTTGTGCAAGGAGGAACAGGATGAGCACTGCCAGAGTCCTACAAAATGACCTCCACCAGGCCACTGGTGTAAATGTCTCTGACCAAACAATCAGAAACAGACTTCATGAGGGTGGCCTGAGGGCCCGACGTCCTCTAGTGGTCCTTGTGCTCACTGCTTGACATGGTGGAGCCATTCAACACCAGAATTGGCAGGTCCGCCACTGGCGCCCTGTGCTTTTCACAGATGAGAGCAGGTTCACCTTGAGCACTTGTGACAGACATAAAAGGGTATGGAGAAGCCATGGAGAATGTTATCCTGCCTGTAATATCGTACAGCATGACCGGTTTGGTGGTGGGTTAGTGATGATCTGGGGAGGCATATCCATGGAGGGACACACAGACCTCTACAGGCTAGACAATGGCACCCTGACTGCCATTAGGTATCGGGATAAAATCCTTAGACCCATTGTCAGACCCTACACGGGTGCAGTGGGTCCTGGGTTCCTCCTGGTGCACTACAATGCCCAGCCTCATGTGGCGAGACTATACAGCCCGTTCTTGAAAGATGAAGGAATTGATACCATTGAATGGCCCCTATGCTCCCCTGACCTAAATCCAATAGAACACCTCTGGGACATTATGTTTCGGTCCATCCGACGCTGCCAGGTTGCACCTCAGTTTGTTCAGGAGCTCAGTGATGCCCTGGTCCAGATCTAGGAGGAAATACCCCAGGACATCATCCGTCATCTCATTAGGAGCATGTTCCGACCTTGTCAGGCATGCATACAAGCACGTAGAGGCCATACAAACTACTGAGTACCATTTTAAGTTGCTGTAATGAAATTTCAGCAAAATGGACTAGACTGCTGCATCATTTTTTCACTTCGATTGTCGGGGTTCCTTTGAATTCAGCCCTCTGTAGGTTCCTAACACATTATCCGGTCCATATCAGTATAGATATCCAGCATAAAAATTTTCCCCATTTGAGATCTAATGTGTTTTCAAAGTGTTCCTTTAACTTTTTTGAGCAGTGTAGTTTCATAGACTCCACTTCTCCTGAATTCTGTAGTGCAGAGGATGATATAAGCCCAAAGTAATTCAAATCTTGCAATAAGATGCTGCAGTACAGTGCAGTATAGATTTGGGCTACTGAACATTTCTAGAGGTCTGTCTGGAGGAAGGATGACATTTCCCTAGCCTAAGCATTGCACTAGGAAGCTGAGGAAAGGTAAGTATATATCTAAATTTTTTCTCCACACAAGATTTATTTTGTGTTTTCATCAAATAAGTGAACCAATGCTCATCAGTAAAAAAAAAAAGGAAAAATATATATATAGTTGCGCTAGTAGTGAAATTAATCATAAACACCAGTGATTGTAAATCGAAATGAATACAACAGTGATAAATAAAGAGTGACAAATTAAGTTATACATTGCTCAATGAAGGCCAAAACAAACTACATCTGTATAATGATATGAAATAAATGTGAAAAAAATTTGAAAAATTAATTATGAATTGTCCACCAATCACATAAAAATCATCAAAGTTCATGTGTTATAACAAAAACGAATCCAATCTTCATTGAAAGATAACAATCGTGACAATCCACCACCAACAGTGAGTAATCCTGCTTACCAGAAAAAATTGGTCCCCTATCACAAAGGACCTTAAACAGCGTGTAATATATCTTGATCAAAACCACCAGTCTTCAAACCGCATGATCGATGATTTCTACACAGCTTCTAATCCATTTAATCTTCTAACTCAGAGCTGTTGGCGTTGTGCAGCTGACAAATATGACAAAGGTGTGGAATATTGGCAACTGGATGATGGTATATGGGCTATCTGGGAGTATCAATCGAGATCTACTACATGCGGTTTGAAGACTGGTGGTTTTGATCAAGATATATTACACGCTGTTTAAAGTGGTTGTAAACCCACTTTTTAAACAAAGACCTACAGGTAAGCCTAGATTAAGGCTTACCTGTAGGTGCATGAAATATCTCCTTAACCTACACGGTTAAGGAGATATTTGTATGTAAATGCGGCGACGCTGACGTCACCCCATTCACAAATTCGGCTAGGTCGCAACATTCGACGACGTAGCCGAATTTGACAGCTCACGCGCGCATGCGCGGAGTCACGTCTTCGCCGCTCCGGCCAATCACAGCGCCGGTGCGGCGCTGTGATTTGCTGCAGCGCCGATACCCGGAAGTAACATTCTGGCTATCGCCGCAGCGATGGATGCGGCTAGAGGAGGGACACGGACGACTTCGGGGGCCCCGATCGAAGGTAAGTGGTACATAATGAGCTAGTATGCTAGTCATACTAGCTCATTATAGCCTTGTCTTGCAGGTTAGAAAAAAAAAAAAAAAAAACGACAAAAGGGTTTACAACCACTTTAAGGTCTTCTGTGATAGGGGACCAATTTTTTCTGGTAAGCAGGATTACTCACTGTTGGTGGTGGATTGTCACGATTCTTTATCCGGACACTATCACGGGTGTTTTTGTTATAACACATGAACTTTGATGATTTTTATGTGATTGGTGGACAATTCATAATTAATTTTTCACATTTTTTTCACATTTATTTCATATCATTATACAGATGTAGTTTGTTTTGGCCTTCATTGAGCAATGTATAACTTCATTTGTCACTCTTTATTTATCACTGTTGTATTCATTTAGATTTACAATCACTGGTGTTTATGATTAATGTCACTACTAGCGCAACTATATATATATATTTTTCCAATTTGTTTCACTGATGACTGTTTTCAGATTAGTTGCTGCTTTTTTTACTTATTTGTTTATAATATCCTAGCACAGTTTCTTTTTTCACCAATTTTCCAGTAAAAAATAAAAAGATCAATAGATAAGTGGTCATTAAAGACCCTCATATTTTTTCCAGAAATGCAAACAAACTGGAAAGCAATGTCTACATTACACAACAGTTTCTTGAAAACAAAACCATTCCATGTAAAGCACTCTTTATTGCAAAGCCAAGCAAAGTGGTGGGCTAATGAGGCATCTCCCTCTTGTCATCAAGAGCTTGATTACCAATCAGAATGACGATAAAGAGGAAGACTGCTTTCAAGTCTGTATTAATAACATTGGGGCCAGTGGCTTCTTTAGTCATGCAGCTGGAGCTAAACTTTTGAAAGTTCCTGGTGTTCGTTTTCTTCCCAGGAACCAACACTAAAGACTGCAGCATGGGTTGAATGCCACTTTGAAATTACCAGCACAGAAGATGGACAATGATTTTGTGGTTACAACTGGGCCCCTGGCTAAAGACAAGTGAAATGTAATAAGTACTGTTAAAATTTGCACTTCAGATGGTCTTTTTTGACATACTTACTCTTTGGCTAAACTTTTCCCCTTTATCCATTTCAAAAACAGAAGTATAAATTATTACAAATTTCAGATTGTGTGTGTCTTGGAGGGTGGGATAGGGAGTTTGGACAGTGTACTACAAGTGCACTAATCCTTTTGAAGAATGTACACCGATTTCAATTCTTGTATACTTGTCTGTAAAGCTGGCCATACACTGATAATGATTTTTTGTTCTGCCTATAAACTGAACAAATCTAACTGGTTCTGCAATCCATGCTAACCCATCGCAATGGTCACAGCGGGATGCAGGCACTGTTCAGCCAACAATTTTCCACCAGGCTCCTTGGAATTTTTAGCTTATGGATGTTGGGCAGAAGGGTGCAGACATGGCCACCCACTTAGTGAATTTCATATAGTTAATCAGGAATCACACTGAGCAAATTTCATCTATGGTCTGCTTAACTCAGAAAGTGTTGAAGAAGATCAGAAGTGCATATTTCTTCCAAAACAGGTTTAATTTAGTGGTTCAGGAATCTCAGAATACTTGGATAACTATACAATAGTTTTTTAAGGAGATCAAATGTGGCACCCTATATACAGTATTTCTCCCAGAACAAGTTTCTTTTAGTTGTTCTGCTAATTTATTGCATGAAGACTCTCAGAATACTAGGAAATAAGCAGTGTCCTTAAGTTTTTGGTGAAAGAAAGAGAAAACTGAAGCCTAGGCAGCTGCACGTTGCTGTGGATAACATTTCCAAACATAAACTTTCCATAGAAATATCTTTGTGTTACATAGTTCTAGCTAGGTGATCAAAATGCTCAGTGGGAGGATGGCAAAAGTTCATTTTGTGATATATGAGGAAATTAGTGAAGCTGAAAAAAAAAAAAATAACTACAGATGCTGTATTCAAAAAGTCCAACCAGGAATTACAATTGCCTGTGCATTTAACTGAACCTGAATCTGTGTAACTGGAAAAATAAATAAACTGCCGCAGAGAATAATAAAGTAATACCAATCAATAAAGAAGCTAAATTAAGGTGTGGTTTTAATCTTAAAGACATTAGAATGGTTGTCTTCATAAACCTCCCTGCATGTATTCTCATGACCTACGAGCTTTTCATATCATATACACGTGTTAGAAAGTTTACTCAGTGGAGACAGCAGCTCTATCGTGCAGATAGATACGCTGTATAATCTGCCAGTTTATCCATCAGTATTCTCCAGTGTAACCCAAAAAAATATTTACAATAACAGCCTTTTTCACTATTTTAGACAGTTTTTAAATTTTTATAAGCCTGGATCTTTTTTTTTTCAGAAAATATTTGTAATTTTAAAATTCATATTTACCATTACCATGTTAGAGGTAGATTCCAAGTTTTCTGCAGTGATTTACGGCTATGCTGTAAACAGCTTTAGCATCATATGGTAATTTAGCCTCCTGCTGTTCTGCTGTTTATTGTCTATTCATAACATACATTATGCACAGCTGACTAAGTCTAAAGTTGGTCATACGTTATGCAGTTTTCTTTCCTTCAACTTCAGGTTGAAGAAAAAACACAGTCCGTGTTGATTAGGGGAATTCGACAGTGGGAGGTTTCCCCGCCATCAAAATACAATGATTACTGCTGCTGGCTATAGCTGGTGGCAATAATCGTAAGAAAAAAAACCTGATTGACTAGTTGTACTGAAGTCAATCAATAGATCCACTTCAGTACAACCAGCCTGCCCAAAGATGGATTTAAATTCTTCCGATTCCTGCTGAACCAGCTGAATTTTTATTTGTCTATGGCCAGCTTAAGGATGGACACAACCCTTTCCCTCCACTAGCTTGTATAGATTTTTGTTTTGATTAGGCAGTCGTGGATATTGCATTACAAAAGAGGCACCTTTTTCTTTTTGTGTTTTTTTCGCAGTGGTGCCTCAGAAGATTTGTTAACAGGGACAATAAGGTGGTGATGAAGATTACCAGTGGTACTAATAAATACAATATGATAGCAAAAATATGACAGCACAGTGCAGGAGTGCATTTTTACTGGATCTGAAGTGCTCAGCTTTTCCAGGAGACACAATGGCATCATGGACATCTACGGGAAGCAGCCAGAAGCTGCTAAATCTTTGGGGATTGGGGGGCTTAGTAATCTTTTGTTTAGATTCAAGGTCAACTTTAACGTGGGTAAGCATAAGGAAACATGTCATTATATAGGCCCTGTAAAAGATAAATTAAGAAACATAACAGCAGACAACAAGCACAAGTTGAGAAATTAAATGTATATTTTTCATCTGTTTACAAAGGAATTTTCAGGACCAGACCCTTTAGTGATGTGGTCAGTGATGTTCAACAATATTTGTATAACACAGGATAAGGGCTAGTAAAGCACCTAGCCTAAATGGCATCTATTCATAAGTGCTAAATTTATTAAAGAGTATGTGCCTTTTTTTGTCCCTTGTTCTACTGTCCACAGACAAAATAGGGCTAACTTCTGAGACTGAGGACTTGTAGGCTGCCCATCAGGGGGCTGATCGAAAAAAAAAAATTTTTACAATTGAGGTGGATAGAGGAATTCTTCCCACTGTGCTATATCAGGGATTCCTCAGCTGTTGAATACACTGATCAGCACTGCAACTGATTGGCTGCAGCCAATGAACATTTTCCAACTTTCCCATTCAACAGAAGACTTATGGCGAGTGGGAACATCCACAAATGGATCGTTATTCGGCCAATCCCTGCTGAACTGGCCGAATTTTGATCCATCAACTCCCAGCTTAAGGAGGCAGCCCCATTCATCTCCATAGACCACAACTGACCAGACATGGCAAAGAATTTATGTGAATTCACTTAACCACTTCCCGCCCCGTCAATAGCAGATTGACGTCCGGGAAGTGGTTGTGTTATCCATATGACGTCCTGCGGGATAACAGCCGCCGCGCGCCCGGGGGGGGCGCACATCGCAGCGATCGGTGGGTCAGTCTGACCCACCGCTACACTGATCTTGGTAAAAAACCTCCGGCGGAGGCTTTTTGCCACGTGATCAGCCGTGTCCAATCACGGCTGATCACAATGTAAACAGGAAGAGACGTTGATCGGCTCTTCCTCACTCGCGTCTGACAGACGCGAGTAGAGGAGAGCCGATCGGCGGCTCTCCTGACAGGGGGGGTTCACGCTGATTGTCTATCAGCGCAGCCCCCCCTCGGATACCCACACTGGACCACCAGGGAAGCCCCCCAGGACCACCAGGGAACCCCAAGCATGTGGATGGCCAGGTAAGTCCCCCATGACCATCCACATGCACAAAGAGATAAAAAATATATGCCAATCAGTGCCCACAAATGGGCACTGATTGGCACCATCATGGCACAAAAAAAAATGCATGATGCCCACCAATGCCAGCCACCAGTCATCAGTGCCACCTACCAGTGTCCATTAGTGCCACCTATCAGTGCCCATCTGTGCCCATAAGTGCCCGCCTATCAGTGCCCGTCCGTGCCACCTATCAGTGCCACCCATAAGTATCCATCAGTGCTGCCTATAAGTGCCCATCAGTGCCGCCTATGAGTGCCCATCAGTGCCGCCTATGAGTGCCCATCAGTGCCGCATACCAGTGCCACATATCAGCGCCCATCAGTGCCGCCTATCAGTGCCCATCAGTGCCGCCTATCAGTGCCAATCAGTGCCCATCATCGGTGCCACCTCATTGACGCCACCTCATCTGTGCCCATCAGTGTCGCCTTATCAGTGCCCGTTAGTGCCGCCTTATCAGTGCCCGTCAATGAAGTAGAAAAGGTACTTATTTACAAAAAAAAATAAACAGAAACAAAGAAAAACTTATTTTTTTTCAAAATTTTCACTCTTTTTTTATTTGTTATGTAAAAAATTAAAATCGCAGAGGCGATCAAATACCACCGAAAGAAAGCTCTATTTGTGGGAACAAAATGATAAAAAAAATTGTTTGGGTACAGTGTTGCATGACCGCGCAATTGTCATTCAAATTGCGACAGCGCTGAAAGCTCAAAATTGGCTTGGGCAGGAAGCTGTATAAGTGCATGGTATTGAAGTGGTTAAGTATAGTTGCTGTAAAAATTGTTCTACAAGTCTGGCATACAGAAGAGAGTACATAGCTTAAAGTATAACCAAAGGTAAAAACTTTTCTTTAGTTTTGGATACAGTGAAGAGGGGTCAGTTTTTATTGCGATCTGTTCACCTTTTAACCACTTAAGCCCCGGACCAATATGCAGCATAAAGACCAGGCCCCTTTTTGCGATTCGGGCACTGCGTCGCTTTAACTGACAATTGCGCGGTTGTGCGACGTGGCTCCCAAACAAAATTGACGTCCCTTTTTCCCCACAAATAGAGCTTTCTTTTGGTGGTATTTGATCACCTCTACGGTTTTTATTTTTTGCGCTATAAGCAAAAATAGAGCGACACATTTTGCTATAATAAATATCCCCAAAAAATATATAAAAAAATACTTTTTTTCCTCAATTTAGGCCAATACTTATTCTTCTGCATATTTTTGGTAAAAAAAAATCGCAATCGGCGTTTATTGATTGGTTTGCGCAAAAGTTATAGTGTTTACAAAATAGGGGGTAGTTTTATGGCATTTTTATAAAAAAAAATTTTTTTACTAGTAATGACGGCGATCAGCAATATTTTACGTGACTGCGACATTATGGCGGACACATCGGACACTTTTGACACATTTTTGGGACCATTGTCATTTTTACAGCGATCAGTGCTATAAAAATGCACTGGTTACTGTAAAAATTACACTGGCAGGGAAAGGGTTAACCACTAGGGGCGCTGAAGGGGCTAAGTGTGCCAAAGGGAGTGATTCTCACTGTTAGGGGGCGTGGCTACGAGTGACACATCACTGATCTCCGCTCTGATTACACAGAGCGGAGATCGGTGTCAGTAGGCAAGCTGGGAGATGTTGTGTTTACACTAACATCTCCCCACTCCATCCCTCCGTGAGACGATCGCGGGGATCCCCACAGCGATCGAGTCCGCGGGACCCGCGGTCCGACTAATGGGGATGGCGGCAGGGTCGCGAGCGTGACCACAGGGCAGGCGGTTAAAGGACAACGTACAGGTACGTGATTGTGCCTGTACGAGCCATTCTGCTGGCTCATATATGCCGCGGGCGGTCGTTAAGGGGTTAAGGAGATTCACCTTCTCTATTTAGGCCTGTTTACTGTTATCATTGAAAGTGAAAGTAAAAGAAAATCACTGGGTTGTCCTCAGAAAAGTAATATAGGGGATATCTTCCAATGGGGACAATAGTTCTGATGACCTGGAGGTCCCCAAAGAATTCCCTTAGTTTGCAGGGATTTCCTCTCACTTCCTGTTTGGCTATTACACAGAAAGTGAAGGGAAATCTCCACAATAGGAAACAGATGGCGAAAAAAATAATCTGACAGGGGTTTTACCATACCTTGCTCTATCCAAAATGAAAGAAAAAAAAAGTTTTGCCTATAGTTCTACTTTAAACTATAGACCCAGTAAGCCTGACTTACATTGTGTTTCAATGACTTGAGGATATTACCACTAGCCGTCCAGCTGCTGTAGCTATTCGGCAGCTCTTTAAGACACTATAGCAAGCGGGCCGGGCACCTGCGATTGCTTCTGACAGAACGAGGATCTGTGTGTGTAAACACACAAATCCCGGTTCTGTCAGGGGAGTAGAGACAGATCGTGTGTTCCTACCAAGTAGGAACAACAATATGTCTCCTCCCCGAGTCAGTCACATCCCCCCACAGGTAGATCACACACCTAGGGAACACAGTTAACCCCTTCCCTGTCAGTGACATTTCCACAGTAATCATGGCTATTTTTAGCTCTGATCGCTGTATACAGTTTAATGGTCCAAAAAAAGTGTCACAAGTGTTCGATCTGCCCGCCGCAATGTCGCAGATCGCTGCCATTTCTAGTAAAAAAAAAAAAAAAATTGCATAAATCTATCCTATTTTGTAGACGCTTTAACTTTTGCGCAAACCAATCAATATACGCTAATTGCAATTTTTTTTTCTGCCAAAAATATGTAGAAGAATACATATCAGCCTAAACTGATGAAGAAATTGTTTTACATTTTTTGGGGGGAATATTTATAGCAAAAAGTACAAAATATTGTGGGTTTTTTTCAAAATTGTTGCTATTTTTTTGTTTGTAGCGCAAAAAATTAATACCGCAGAGGTGATCAAATACCACCAAAATAAATCTCTATTTGTGGGGAAAAAAGGACATTCATTTTGTTTGGGGAAAACGTTGCACGACCGCGCAATTGTCAGTTAAAACGACACAGTGCCGTATCGCAAAAACTGTCCTGGTCAGGAAGGGGGCAAATCCTTCCGCGGCTGAAGTGGTTAGGCGTAGGTTCATGAAAGATCATGTTTAATATAATCAGCTGTGATGAAGAAGGAAGTTTAAATATGGATGTTGGAAATGCTGCTTGAGTAATAAAGTTGGATTTTCCTAAATCATTTTACCCCGTCCACACATTAGCCAAGTCCAGAAGTAGATGTTTTATGGACTAGTGGAAGATGTATGTATGTAATAAAGTGACTAGAGGACAGAAAACAAAGGGTGGTTGTCAACCGCACATATTCCAAATAGACCAAAACTTTCATTTGATTGGTATTGGGTCCAGTGCTTTTAAAAAAATAAAAATAAAATGTCATCAGTAATTTGGCATATGGAACAGAGTAACTAAGGTGGTCCCTTTTGCTGATAACACAATTTGGCTGGATAGTAACACACTACAGAAATCACCTCAATGGTGGTTAAATGGCAGATGAAATGTAATGTTCATGATCGTAAATGTAATCACTAGGTCATGCCAGTGGAATCTGCCTGCATTTCAAATGTAATTCCATAGTAAAAAGATACCTGAAAATACCTATTATGGTTAAGCTAAGCAGCACCACTCAATGCCAAGTGGTATCTGCAAAAATGTATATTTATATTATTAATAATAATAATAAAATAATAATACTAAAATTGGGTTAATAGATTACACGGTTGAAGTACATGTGCATGTGAAAGATGGTAAATTACTTCAGAAGTACATTTTAAATGGTATTGATTTTCATTTGTTACGTGCTTTGTTATAGGTATCTATCTATATTATAAATGTACCAAATACTTGTGTCCATTTCGTTCATGACAGTGTGAAAAGAAATGTAATTTGATCATAATTTAAGGAGACAATTTGCAACAAGCAGCACTTGAGTTATGTTGACAGTATCCACAGAAGCTCCTTATTCCATCAAACAGGCAAACTAAAAACAGTTTTCAGTTTTCCACAAAATGCACTTAACTAAAGCTGTGCTGAGTGAACAAAGAAAAGCTCTGGACATCTGTTTATTTTACTGCTGAACCGTTGTTTTGTTATATTTATATATACTTTCGTTGACTTAATGCTTCAGAGCAAAGGAGACACATATTAAGGTGATGAATTTCCCGGTTTATATAGGCTGGTAACATACTTTTTTTTAATGTAGTGGCAGGAAACCAAACTGAAGCAGTTCAAAATTTTACAGAATTTTGCCTCAAACACTGACCATAGCGCAAGTTTTTTATTTTATATATTGTGACAGCAGGCAGGTAAAATCACCAGGTTGCATCCAGGATGGAAGGTATATATGTCCTAGATTCAGGCTTTATGCTGATTTATACCACTAGGGGGAGTGCTGGGAGTCTTGCAGGGGAAGAGTTAATGAGCCCATCTGAAGTAAGTGGGCTCATTAGGGCCTCTACAAGAACTCCCAGCATGCGAAGGGAGATGCTCCAACCTGGAACCAGATCTGTGTGGATAGTCTAGGGAGTGTGATCTCTGTGCGGTGAGCCAAAGCCTGTGTGGTTATTGCTAAGAACTTCTAAAAGCAGGGAGCTAGGGACTGGGACAGCACAAGGCTGTACCCAGTTGTTAGTTAGGGACACCAACGTGTGTAGTGAGCGGTCAAGTTGACCAGGATTTCTTTTCCTGTTTCTTTTGCTGTATTTTTTGTCTGTATATAGTTCAAATAAAACCACACCCTTTTGTTTTTCTCCTACCACTGTCTGCTGTGCCTGTTTTTGTGTGGTGAACCCATCCAGGGGGTCATACACACCCGCTGCTGAGTTAACCCCCTCACAGTTGGAGAATGCGGGCATTTTTTTTTAAAGGCCAGCATGGAGGAGATACTGAAAGCAGCAGACAAATGCAGGTTTGCAAAAGAGCCTTGTAGCTCAACAACAGAGCCTTGCAGCTCATCAACAGAGCCTTGCAGCCCAGCAGCAGACAAATGCAACTTTGCAACAGAGCCTCGCAGCCCAGCAGCAAGCTCATCAACAGAGTCTGGCGGCCCAGCAGCAAGCTCATCAACAGAGTCTGGAAGCTCAGCAACAAGCCCAGCAGCAATCTGAGGCCCGCTTCATAGACCTGTTACAGAAGCAAGAACAGAGACTACAGCAACAAATGGAAACGTTAATGCAGCAACGTCCGCAGACCAGTGAGGCAAGTAGTTCCACTAATACTGCGTCCTTTGGGGTGAGTCGTTTATTGACAAAAATTACTGGAGAGGATGATCCAGAGGTGTTTTTGACCACATTTGAAAGGACTGCTGAAAGAGAAAAGTGGCCTAAGGAGCAGTGGGCTGGACTGGTGGCTCCTCTGTTAACTGGTGAATCGCAGAAAGCTTACTATGACCTAGAGCCTGACCAAGCAAAAGACTATGTGATGCTAAAAACTGAAATATTGGCATGGCTGGGTGTCACCCTGGCTGTCCGGGCTCAGCGTGTGCATAACTGGACTTTCCGGCTTGGAAAACCCCCCAGGTCTCAAATGTATGATCTCATTCACCTGAGCAGGAAGTGGCTACAGCCAGAGACTTTGTCCGCACCAAAGATTGTGGAACATGTTGTGATGGATCGTTTCTTGAGAGCTCTTCCTACTGCCATCCAAAAATGGGTAAGCCATGGAGACCCAGAAACGGCCGATAATCTTGTGGATCGTGTAGAGAAGTACTTGGCTACAGAGAACCTGACTGCCTCTTCCAGAGACTCACAGACTGTCCACCCTAAGACCAGACCATCCCCAGTGGCGGGTAAGATGATTCCAAGGGGTGAGGGTGGAGAGAGTGAGAGGGTGGGAGTTCTACCTAAGGTCTGGCGAGAACATCCTGGGAAGTCAGGGGCTCAAGAGGCAGCAAAAAGGATTGTTTGCTACCGCTGCCGGCAAGAGGGACATATTGCAGCAAATTGCCCGGTTGAGGATGAACCCATGCAATGTGACTTTCTAAGGGACAGACGTCAGTCGCTGTTTGCGACAGTCGCATGCACTGCCATTTGGGGAACTGAGAAACATTTATGCAAAATGTGTATTAATGGTAGAAATGTTGTTGTGTTGCTGGATTCAGGTAGCCTGGTGACACTGATAAAGGCTGAATTAGTTACTACAGAGGTCTCTGGGAATAACAAGGTAGCTGTTATTTGTGTGCATGGGGACACCCGAGAGTATCCGGTGACTACTGTGTGTTTTGAGACCCCCAAAGGTACCCTCTCCCATCAGGTGGGGTTAGTGTCTCACTTGCCTCATGATGCTATTGTGGGAAGGGATTTTCCAAAGTTCTGGGAAATATGGGATTATCCTGAGCCCCCCACTGGTGCCCCTATATACCAGGATTGTGATAGCCAGAATTCCTCTGAGAGTGGTGAGGACTCGCCAGAATTCCCCTTGTCAGTATTGGCCGGGGAGACTCGAGAAACTGGGGAGGAGCCAACATCCTCAGACGAAAACATGCCGTCTGTGGAGTTTTCTGATCTCGAGGTTAACAAGGAAAATTTTGCCACAGAACAGTTAAAAGACCCCACCCTAATAAAGGCACGGGAAAACTTAGTGGAAATAGATGGCGAGTTAGTGAACCCAGATGAGACCTACACTTACCCATACTTCATCGTGGAAAAGGACCTACTGTATCGGGTGGCTAAAAGGGCAGAAGAAACCATTGAGCAGCTTGTGGTGCACAAACCTTACAGGAAGTTGGTGTTAGATTTGGCCCATGGGCACATTCTTGGAGGTCATCTGGGGACAGAGAAAACCAGAGTGAGAGTATTGCAGAGATTCTATTGGCCTGGGGTCATAAAGGAAACAGAAAATTATTGTTCCTCCTGCCCTGTGTGTCAGAGGTCGGCACCGATGCCACACTTCCGTAACCCGCTGGTACCTCTTACCATCATTGAGATCCCCTTTGAGAGGATCGCAATGGATTTGGTAGGTCCGATAATGAAGTCCGCTAGGGGGCATCAGTACATTTTGGTTATATTGGACTATGCCACCCGTTATCCGGAAGCGATTCCTCTCCGAAATACCTCGGCAAAAACCATAGCCAAAGAGCTATCTTTTGTTTTTAGCCGTGTGGGTATTTGTAAGGAGCTGCTTACGGACCAAGGTACACCCTTTATGTCCCGGTATATGAAAGAGCTGTGCAAGTTGTTCAAAGTGACACAATTGCGTAAATCTGTGTATCACCCCCAAACAGATGGGTTGGTTGAAAGATTCAACAAAACTATAAAACAAATGTTAAATAAGGTGGTGGATAAAGATGGAAAAGATTGGGACTGTCTAATTCCCTATTTAATGTTTGCCATTAGGAAGGTACCCCAATCCCCTAGGGGTTTCTCACCCTTTGAGTTACTCTATGGGAGACACCCAAGAGGGCTGTTGGATATCGCCAAGGAAACTTGGGAAAGTGAGAGTTCTCCCCACAGGAGTGTGATTGAGCATGTCGCCCTGATGCAAGATAGAATTGCACAGGTAATGCCAATCGCAAAGGAACATTTGGCCCAAGCGCAGTTGGCACAGCAGGGAGTGTACAACCGTGGCGCCAAGACCCGTACCTTTTCCCCGGGGGATACTTGTCCCTACGGTTGAAAGCAAATTCCTTGCCAAATGGCAAGGCCCCTACGAGATAATGGAAAAAGTGAGCGAAGTGAATTACAAGGTCAGACAACCAGGAAGGCGAAAGCCCGAACAGATCTATCACATTAATCTGTTGAAAGCCTGGAGGGATAGGGAATCCCTAGTCGCAGAAACTTTGTCACCAGCTCAGTCTGATTGCGTGATTCCTGAGGTTGGAATAGCAGTCACCTTGTCAAACCCCCAACAACAGGAGGTTAAGGAGTTTGTGCTTCGCAACAAGGAGGTTTTCTCTGAGCTGCCAGGACAAACGTCTGGGGTAGAGCATGATATTATTACCCCGCCCGGTGAAAGGGTGAAGCTAAAACCCTATCGGATCCCGGAGGCCGGACGGGAGGCAATACGTGAGGAAGTACAGAAAATGCTTAAGTTAGGGGTGATAGTGGAATCCCAAAGTGATAGTTTTAGTGTCTAAACCGGATGGGAGCTGGCGATTTTGTAACGATTTCCGACAACTGAACAAATTTACAAAATTTGACACCTACCCCATGCCACGTATAGAGGAGTTGGTCGACCGGTTGGGAACAGCCCGATACATGACAACTCTTGATCTCACCAAAGGGTATTGGCAAATTCCCCTGGCCAAGTCGGCCAAGGAGAAAACCGCATTTGTAACCCCAGACGGGGCGTTCCAATATAAAAGAATGCCGTTTGGTTTACAGAATGCGCCGGCAACATTCCAGCGGAAAATGGACCAGATACTGAGGCCCCATCAGAAGTATGCTGCGGCTTACCTAGATGATGTAATTACCCCCTTTAAAGGCCAAGAAGCCTATAAATCGAGGTCTGACCAGTTGAAGTTATTTTTAGAAAAAGAGGAATCTGAACAAAAGAATAAAAAGAAGAAAAAGTTTAATCGTGATTATTCTGATTATAACAACAAGGTCGTTTTTAAATGGCAGACCAAATTACAAGGAATGGGAGATAGTGAGGTGGTGGGTGTAGCTGATATTCAGCAGTCAGATGCCTTACCCTCCACCCCATCTACCAGAGTTATACCCTCCCAACCACAAAATAAAGGTCCAGAGAGGAAAGGTAGTAAAAAAGCATCAATTGTCCCTAATACAGGTGGATATAAGGGAGGTTATCAACAACCTTCCCACCACCCTAATCATCACCTTTATAGCCCCCGTCCACAGGCCGCCTCTCATCAGCCATGGCCTAAGGTTAATTCACACCAGCCACGTCCCAGAGATCCCTACTATGGTAACTATGCTCAATCTAATTACCCTCCCACTAGAGTTCCCTATTATGATAAGAACTATTCCCAAGGACCATGGGAATATAGGGATAATTTGAGAAACCATGGTTATTCCAAACCTTCCCCTCAGTTAACAAGGGAAAATAGGAATGATAGGAGTGATACTTGGTTTTTCAAAAACCGAAACATCATAAACCTGTGGATCTGAGGAGAGATCCAAGGGATGAGATTCGCTATCGCAGTTCTGGACCTGTTAACCAAACACCCCAGGGAAGACCCATTGCTTTAGAAAACCGATTTGCCCCTCTTACAGATTATCAGGATGAGATGTATGAGGAGAATTATGTGATCACACAACATCCAAATCAAATGAATGATTTTCCCATACCCCATAGAGATTATTATCAGGAGTCCCCCCATGACTTTGGGGACAATTCTCAACGTTTTTTTCCCATGGCCAATCACAGGGGCAAACGGGGATACGAAGACAGAGAGGTACCAGAGGGGGGAGGAGAATCAGGGCCAAAAAAAGGAAAAATTAGATATTGGTGGTATTTTTAATTTGAGCACGGCGACACTTTCTGAGGGTGAACAAAGAGTTTTAAGTCATGGTTTGAAATTCGCTCCTCCACGGAAGCTGAATAAATTCGAGACATTTATTGATGTTCACAAATTTATTAGAAAAATGAACATCAAGAGGCATTTTATGCTGAACCCCATTGGTAATCGGAGTCAGATTGCCCAGAGGGCTCTCACTTGTTCTAATAATAATCAGACGATCAGCATATTAGACAATCCCTCTATTCAGCATACTGACCTGAGGAATGCCTCACTTTTTAATCCACTTGGTTTTATAGCGCCCCCAGTACAAGTTTTTAAATAATTAGTTCTTCATGACCTTTTAGCATTAAAGGTTCCCAAGAAGAGAGGTAGGGATGTACATCAACAGTATATTAAACAGATTTGTGAACGTAAAGATATCCTGATACGTCCAGCAGATAAAGGAGGGGGTATAGTGGTTTTAGATAAATCTCAATATGTTGCAGAGATGCATAGATTATTGTCAGACGAATCCACATACACTCCCCTGCCCTCTAATCCCACTGTCAAATATAGAAAAGAGTTATCTACCCTTATCGAATACGGATTTGAAAGGGAGATCCTTAATAAAAAGGAACGTATGCATCTGATTCCCATCACTCCCAGAGTGCCGGTAATTTATTACTTACCCAAGTTGCATAAAAACTCTATTAATCCACCTGGCCGCCCTATTATAAGCGGCATAGACTCTGTTACGTCTAGGATTAGTAGGTATGTGGACCATTTTTTACAGCCTTTGGTGGTTACCACTCCAGCATATTTGCGAGATACCACACAAGTTCTCAATTTATTGGGCGATTTTCAATGGAAGGAAGGTTGGATCTTGGCTACGGCAGACGTAGCCTCCCTTTATACTATCATCTCTCACCAACATGGTTTCGAAGCTGTGGAATTTCATCTACAACGTGATCCCTCTCTTCCCTGCTTACAGAGAGATTTTATCATGGAGTTATTACGGTTCGCCACGAGCCACAATTATTTCTGGTTCGGTGGAAATTTATTTTTACAAACCAGGGGTGTTGCGATGGGGGCAAAGTTTGCCCCCAGTTTGGCAAACCTTTTTATGGCCCAATGGGAACTAGAAGCTATTTAATTTATGCCAATCCCCCTAAAGAACTGCTGTTCTGGAAAAGATACATCGATGATGTGATCCTTATCTGGGAGGGTGACATCCCATCTCTAGATAATTTCTTTTTGCAATTGAATGAAAACAATAGAGGCATTTTTTTGGAACATACAGTGAGTGATACTCAGATACACTTTTTAGACCTTAACATTGTTGTTAAAGAGGGGCGTCTCACTACTAGCACGTTTTTCAAAGAAACAGATCGGAATGCTTTCATTCCCACCCACAGTTATCATCATAAATCCTGGCTTGAGGCTGTTCCTAAAGGTCAATTCCAAAGAATTAGACGTAACTGCACAGATATTTCTGAGTTTTATGTACAGGCTGATGTACTGAAGCAAAGATTCATTAGTAAGGGTTATCAGGTTTCTGTAATTGATGAAACTATCAGTAATGTTGCTGGGATGGATAGAGATTCTTTGTTATTAAGGAAAATGAAAGAAGATTCTTCTGTGGAAAGATTTGGGTGGTCAATGATCACGAGATTTTCTGATCAACATTTTTCTATTAAATTTTTTTTTTTAAAACATTGGGATGTGTTGCGGAGTGACAGGATCTTGGGTCCTGTCATTCCAGAACAACCAGTGATGATCTATAGAGGTGCACCACCTCTTAGATTGACTCTGGCTCCTAATGTTATTGATCCACCCAAGAGACTGTCCTTCTTTCATAATATGAAGGGTTACTTTCCCTGCCGTAAATGTAGCATATGTAAGATCAATTCATCTATAGGCCGTAAGCAGGAAAGTTTTTCATCCACTGTGACCAATAAAACCTATGAGATTGATTCATTCATTACCTGTTCTACTAAGTATGTAGTGTACTTGATCCAATGCCCTTGCTCCAAACAATATATAGGACGTACGAAAAGAGAGTTGCACATATGCTTAAATGAACATGTAGGCAATATCTTGAGAGGTTTTCCTAAACATAATCTATCTAAACATTATGATAAGTATCACAATCGTCAGATTAAGGGAACCAAATTTTTAGCTATCCAGTCTCTCAGTCCACATTGGAGAGGGACCAATATGGTGAGAGCCATTTCTAGATCTGAGACGAGATGGATATTTCTCATGAAATCTTTTAGACCTTTTGGCCTCAATGTGGATTGGGATATTAATTGTTTTATTAATAATTCTTAATACATTTTCTATTCGCTTTTAACCATTAAAACAACATTTTTTAGTTTAATATTGGATGTTCGTAGGATCTATGTAATTTGATTTATATTTATCCTATATTTGATCACCAGCGTTTTAACTATTTCGTTTATTTATTTTATATGTTATGTTAGCTGTGAGCGTGGGTCCGTGTTCATCTCCTATTCCTGTTATGCACTGTTGCACTTTTCTAATTAGCCACAAGATGGCACTATTAATTCCTGTCTATAGTCTTTTGTTTCCTGTATATTATTAGCCATTCAATGGTTTACCCTTTTTCTCCGCTGCATTTTAATGGTTTGCCAATTTTCAAAATGGCGCTGTTATGTATATATATCTTCAGCGTGCTGACGTTCGCCTCGGCCAATCCCCAGTTGAAGTCCTATCGTGATGAAATGCGTAGGGGTCCAGTGACGTCATCACGCATTTTTTGAATACGAGGAAGTGCCGCGGAACAAACAGGAACGAGAGACACGGACTTACGCCGGAGCTGTTACTGCCATATCGTTGTATTGTGATCACTGCTTCCAACGATTTTCGACATTGTAAGTGCAATACTTTTTAATAAACTAAGCTGGTTTGACATACTACCCTATGGAATTCTTTTTTCATGCCTGAGTTTAAGGTTGGACGAGGAATCTACACCATGCAGTGGTGTTGGATGCAGTCATGGGCATCTGGTAAGCAGGATATATATCTTTCTCACCCGGGTGTCACCATTGTATCCATTACGTCACGTTTGGGAGCAAGCTTTCTTCTTTTTTTTGGAACACTTCACTTCACATTGGATTGTTGTTGATTTTTGCACTAAGGAGGTTTCCTTTGATGGACTTTGTTTATGAACTTCTCCACGGATTAATTATTAACATTACTTATACTGTCAACATTTACTTATTTAATATTTTTTGTGGCTCACCACTGCACTTATTTTTTATTCACTTTATATTTTTGTGTTTAATTATTTAGTTGATTATTCATTTTTTTATGTTCTCCTAACTTAATTTTGGAGATCTTATTTCAGCGCTGCATACCTTTGTTTTTTTATGTTTTGTATAGTTTTAGTATTTAGCTATTTATGCTAGCTGCTGTCCTTTGATCACTGATCACTCCACCAATTTCAATTGCTTCTCCAGCGCAACGTTAGCCCTAGGGCTTTTTTCCTTTTTGTAATTATCTATAGCACAGATTGGGCCTCACATCTGCCAAAAGTGCAAGCAGTCCTAGACTCTATCCGAGAAGCTGGGTTTACGGCCAACCCCAAGAAGTGTACCATTGGACAGTAGGAGGCCAAATATCTTGGGTACACAATTAGGAGAGGAGTAATAAAACCCCAAGTCAATAAAGTCGAGGCCATACAGACTTGGCCACGTCCCAAAAACAAGAAGCAGGTACGAGCCTTTCTGGGAATCGCTGGTTATTATCGGCGATTCATTCCCCACTTTGCCTCTCAGGCTGTGCCCCTAACCAACCTGACAAAAGGGAAAGAGTCTGTCATGGTTAAATGGACCCCAGAGGCTGAGGCAGCATTCCAATTCTTAAAAAAAGCCTTATGTAGCCAGCCAGTGTTGTACTCACCAGACTTCTCTAGGGACTTTGTCGTACAAAGTGATGCATCAGACGTTGGGTTAGGAGCAGTAATGTCCCAGGTCTGGAACGGGGAAGAGCACCCAGTCATTTACCTCAGCAGGAAATTGAAGTCCCATGAGGTAAATTACGCCACGATTGAGAAGGAGTGTTTAGCGGTGAAGTGGGCTCTAGATTCCCTTCGGTACTATCTGCTAGGGAGGCACTTTGACCTAATTACTGATCACGCTCCTTTAAAGTGGATGGCTCAAAACAAAGAGACAAATAGGAGAGTAAATAGGTGGTTCCTGGCCCTACAAGAATTCAACTTTACGGTAAAGCATCGCCCTGGCGTTCAAATGGGGAATGTGGATGCTTTGTCTTGAGTACATGCATGCCTGATTGCTTGTGTTCCAACCCCAAGGTTAAAACAAGAGGGGGGGATGTATGTGACTGCAGGCAGGTAAAATCACCAGGTTGAATCCAGGATGGAAGGTATATATGTCCTAGATTCAGGCTTTATGCCGATTTATACCACTAGGGGGAGTGTTGGGAGTCTTGCAGGGGAAGAGTTAATGAGCCCAGCTGAAGTAAGTGGGCTCATTAGGGCCTCTACAAGAACTCCCAGCATGCTAAGGGAGATGCTCCAACCTGGAACCAGATCTGTGTGGATAGTCTGGGGAGTGTGATCTCTGTGCGGTGAGCCAAAGCCTGTGTGGTTATTGCTAAGAACTTCTAAAAGCAGGGAGCTAGGGACTGGGACAGCACAAGGCTGTACCCAGTTGTTAGTTAGGGACACCAACGTGTGTAGTGAGCGGTCAAGTTGACCAGGATTTATTTTCCTGTTTCTTTTGTTTTTGCTGTATTTTTTGTCTGTATATAGTTCAAATAAAACCACACCCTTTTGTTTTTCTCCTACCACTGTCTGCTGTGCCTGTTTTTGTGTGGTGAACCCATCCAGGGGGTCACACACACCCGCTGCTGAGTTAACCCCCTCACAGTACATATATATATATTTTTTCATTTTAACAAATAGTAAGTGAAGATATTGACTTTTAAGGGGACTGTATTATAATATATTAGGCAGCCTTTTTCATTCATCATTCAAAATGATCTGATTTCCTCATCCACACATTCAATGTGGATAGGGGAATCCTCCCCCTGTGCTGTTGTGTTCTGATGGTGGGGAGCCTTCCTCGCTGTCAGAATACAATGATAAGTGCTATAGCCAGCGCCACTGATCAATCAGGAAAATACCCTACAGGCTGGTTGTACAAAAGCGATCTGTAGATTCACTTCTCTACATGGGTCGAAATTTGTCTGATCCCTGCTGAACTGGTCAAATTTTGATCCATGTATGAGCGGCTTTAGTCTATAATTTTTTTTCTATCTGTGTCCCAGATGGTCAAACTAACCTCTCTGTGTGTCCTGGGGAACATAGCCATGGTGACAGTGAGGGGAAATATAAAATGTTTGCAGATCAAGAACTAAGGATAAATAATCTAATAGGAACAAATGTTCCAGTGACATCTACTGTTTGACCTTTGTACAACCATGGTACCCATACATGGATCGAAATTCAGCCAGTCCCTGCTGAACTGCTGAAGTCCAAGTATAGCTGGTTTGGGAGGTAGGGGGAGATGGGGAGTTGGGTGAGGCTGGAGTGAGGGCAGGTTGGTGGTGGGGATTAGGGGGGTAAGTGAAGGCAGGGTAGTTGAGGGTGGGGTGTGTGACAGGAGTCACTTTAGGTGGGGGGCTTGGGGAACCAAGCTTACCTTTGAGAGGTCAGGAAACCCTGGTCTCGGCTCCCCAGGCCCCTCTTGTAAGTTACCCTCTGTCTATTAGGGGCACAGGTTGACCGAGAAAATAATGTACAACTACTTGATGGACACTAAGAATGTCGTTTGCATTACTTCAAATGGAAAATTGTATGAGCTTTGCCTCATAACCTGTTATAGACCGTTGCCATGCCATCTGCAATTCCTCATTAAGCAAAGCATTGCTTAGATGTGGATTCCATGGTTAATTGTTAATTGGAACACCTTATGTCTGATTAATTACAACATTGTCTGTCTGTTAGTATCGTGTGCACTCCACCTAGGCTGGTTTAAGTGACTAGTTAATTAGCTCAAGTTAATTAAATCGCTGTCAGCTATTAGTTGCTAGTGGGGAAGTCATATACTGTTTGTGTTGGTTGTTAGTTATGTTAATTATATTTCTGTATACAATTTAATTTGCATACGGTAATATAATCTGCTCACTTGACCTGGTGGGGTATATATTCTGTGTGAGTTTGTTCAATAAACAGTTCCTGTTTCATACAAGCTACAGTCAGGTCCATAAATATTGGGACATTGACACAATTCTAATCTTGGATTTGAAATGAAAATAACAAGATGTGCTTTAACTGCAGACTATCAGCTTTAATTTGAGGGTATTTACATCCAAATCAGGTGAACGGTGTAGGAATTATAACAGTTTGTATATGTGCCTCCCACTTTTTAAGGGACCAAAAGTAATGAGACAATTGGCTGCTCAGCTGTTCCATGGCCAGGTGTGTGTTATTCCCTCATTATCCCATTTACAAGGAGCAGATAAAAGGTCCAGAGTTAATTTCAAGTGTGCTATTTGCATTTGGAATCTGTTGCTGTCAACTCAATATGAGATCCAAAGAGCTGTCACTATCATTGAAGCAAGCCATCATTAGGCTGAAAAAACAAACCCATCAGAGAGATAGCAAAAACATTAGGTGTGGCCAAATCAACTGTTTGAAACATCCTTAAAAAGAAAGAACGCACCGGTGAGCTCAGCAACACCAAAAGACCCGGAAGACCACGGAAAACAACTGTGGTGGATGACCGAAGAATTCTTTCCCTGGTGAAGAAAACACCCTTCACAACAGTTGGCCAGATCAAGAACACTCTCCAGGAGGTAGGTGTATGTGTGTCAAAGTCAACAATCAAGAAAAGACTTCACCAGAGTGAATACAGAGCGTTCACCACAAGATTTAAACCATTGGTGAGCCTCAAAAACAGGAAGGCCAGATTAGAGTTTGCCAAACAACATCTAAAAAAACCTTCACAGTTCTGGAACAACATCCTATGGACAGATGAGACCAAGATCAACTTGTACCAGAGTGATGGGAAGGGAAGAGTATGGAGAAGGAAAGGAATTGCTCATGATCCAAAGCATACCACCTCATCAGTGAAGCATGGTGGTGGTAGTGTCATGGCGTGGGCATGTATGGCTGCCAATGGAACTGGTTCTCTTGTATTTATTGATGATGTGTCTGCTGACAAAAGCAGCAGGATGAATTCTGAAGTGTTTTGGGCAATATTATCTGCTCATATTTAGCCAAATGCTTCAGAACTCATTGGACGGCGCTTCACAGTGCAGATCGACAATGACCCGAAGCATACTGCAAAAGCAACCAAAGAGTTTTTTAAGGGAAAGAAGTGGAATGTTATGCAGAGTGCAGGGGTCAGGACTATGTAACTTACACAGTGTAGTTTCAGGTGTATATACTGTACAGTTTACAGGAGTCAGTACCTACATAGTGTAGGGTTCGGGAGTGTTTAATATAAAGAGGGTAGGGGTCTGAAATATGTAATGAACAGAGTGCAGTGGTTAGGAGAGAGTAATAGCAAAGGCAGCAAATGGGGGTATACAAAAATATCCCCCCCATCACCTTCAGTGTCCAAATGCAACCCATTTCACTAAATGGGGATGCCTCACAACCATGTACAACTAAGGCAGTTGCTGCAAGGTAATTTTTAGGGATTAAATCAGGTAGTGAGGAGGCAATATAATGCTTCCTTTCAGCACTCTAATTCACTGCAATATTGCCCCTCCAAATGTGTTGGGTATTGAGTAGGAGTTCAAATGCAGCATTGTCGTCCCTTCTAACCTCTCCCCCCAGCCCCTGGTCTGGACAGCTTCTTCTACCTGGGGTCTGAGTGCAGAGCTTCTCCTGCAGGTAGATCCCCTGGAGCTGGGAGCCTGGGACCATATGAGCAATGCTACTACACCTGGTCCTATTCCTTCCTCTTGGGCACTGAGCTGGGCAACTGGGGCTAGGTGGAACTCATTGGGTGGGGACTCCTAAATTCTGTGCACCAATGAGCTAATCCCCCACTGTGCAGCTTTTAAAAAAAAAAAAAAAAAAAACTTCTCCAGGCCGTTGTATTCAGTGGGGGCCAGGGGATAGAAAGCACTTTGGAGTTTAAAGCGGAGGTTCCGCAGCGTTTCGTGTTTTTTTTTTTGTCCCATTGAATGATTGTAACCTTTTCAATAGCTTACTCACTGTTCTGAATGTTTAAATCGCCAGCATTCCGTTATCTGACCTAAACGATTACTTATATAATTGTAGCGGCCTCACCCCCCGTCCCCTTGTGAATAAAGTGGCTTGCTTGTCTAGGGGTATGGGGGAGGAGGGTGAGGTACACTACGGCCCCTGTCCTCTAAGGTGTAGAGGTGAAGGCCAACACTATTTTACCTTTGAGTCCTGTGTTCTGGATGGAGCCTCTGGCCCTCCTGCAAAGGGCAAGTTTGACTGTCAGTAATAGAGCCCCACACCATAAAAAGTCCAACACTCCTTTATTCTTCTTCACATATGAACACTATCAGTTGAACTTTCAAACGAACAAACAGGGTGTGGATACAAGTAGGCCCAGGCACAATGAACTCCCCTATTCCTTCTTTGGTGAATAGGCTTGGCGCACAGTCGCTGCCACCGACCGTGAGTTTGGTCGCTGCCACCAACCGGGTGAACTGTTGAGGCCCCTGCCACAGGCCTAATAGCAGGTCTCTGCCACAGACCTGAATTGACTAGATGTACCGCTGCCACCGGTCACAGAACATGAATTACCTTCCTTTATGAATAGGTCCTTGTTGGAGAAAGATATCCATCCGAGCGGTCTCCGGAGGTCCACCCGACACTGGCAATATGCTGCACCAGCTTCACAAAGGGTCACCTATCCGGTCCTTTACGCCCTGGATTCAGGTGCCCAACACCAGGGGCACCTTAGGACAATCCCTCCCTCGCGGGACCCAGCAGGAGGTACTGGGCCCCAGGCCTCCGGATGAGTACCTTGCCCCAGACTGAAGGTGTCTGGGATGGAACACGAACTCCACGTGTACAGGCCGAGGGCGCCTGAACACCGACCACGAACAGCAGCCCTCAGGCTGAAGGTGCCTGGGACTCCGACCTCGTGGTGAAGATGTTCCCCCCTTTATACCCTCCCCCAGCAAGCACAGCGGGTTCCCCGCCCCGCAGTACAGCTGCTGCGAGAGGTCACAAAGGGTACGGCACTGCAGTAGTGGTTCAACCCCGTCTCAAAGTGACAGCGCCACCTGCTGAGTCGCAGGGAACTAAACACCACTGATGTCCTCACCCGAACAGAATACAGCCCTATTCTTCCAATTAGTGCATCTGGGTCATGCTACCACCCAGATGCTCCCCCTAAATAGTACATGCCCGCTACATAATCATCCGAGAGACGTTTCCATTTTGCTTATGGGCACTAGAAGCCCACAAGCACCTACTTCCTGATTGCGGAGAATGCTGCCTTCCCAGCATTCTCCGCTCGATCTTGCGCATGCTCAGTGTTTTGGGGATAAGGAGACGAATAATGATTTATAATCGTACATTAAATTAAAAATGTACTTGCCTTTTTGCAGATTTTTATATCGAACTTTAGACTGATTGAGTCCACTCCGTTGCATCTGTTGTATTGCCTCGTGTGTAATGGCACCTAATGGCAATATTTACCTGCATGCCAGTTTATAAAATGGCGCCATTAGAGACGCCCTCGTCACGTGACCGACGTCACGCGTCACGGAGCTCAACATTTCATTTTGGGTAGCACGACACTGTGCTCCCAGAAAACCTTGCAATTCAGTCCCACAAGCCATTGCGGCGCCAGGGAAAGGATCTGCTACGCCTACTCCCGCGGGAGGGGAATACAGGAAGTCACATATTAAATGGCAATATTACGGTATGTAATTTAAAAAAAAATGTTTGTCCAATTCATTATGTACGTTGGGAAATGATTGTTTTAGACTAATGTTGTAACCAAGGTTGAACCTCCGTTTTAAGTGGATTAATTCGCATCAGCACTCCCGACTGGCCAAAGTGTATTGATATAGAAGAGGTCAGGCTTCTATGTAATTGTGTGGCGCACTGCTGTAGATTAATCTGCCTAAACCCGAGGGTAATTAAATAGTCCGCTCTCTGTCCCTCGGCCCCCACTGAACACAGGGAGCCTGGTGAAATTGTTTTTTAAAAAAAATAGCTGCATAGCCTGGGATTAGCTCATTGGTGCACAGAATTTTCTATTGGTGCTCTACCTCCAGCCCCCCTCCCACTGAGTTTGCAGAGTCGGGCCGGTACAGGAGGTCTGGTGATACCCCCTTATCAGTGGCTCTGGAGGCTGGTGTGGGTAATGAGTGGTGGGGGTGGAGATGGGGGCAGAGAGGACAGCTGGTGGAGGGAAGGAGGAGGCAACAGGCAAAAGTGACAGTGGGTGGGAGGTAAAGAGGAGGCGGGGAGGGGAATTCTGCTGACAGCTGAAATGTCATTGGTTAAGGATGCGACGGCCCCGCTCCTTAACAAGCGATAATTGCCGGCATTCTATTGTTTACATTTCAGCTGTCAGCGGGGGAATCCTACTGACAACTGAAAGAACCAAGCCTAAAGTTATTGGTATCTAGTATTGGAGCATTTGCACGAGTACTGACACTGAGTACTGAGTACTGACGTGCAAATGCTTAGTATCGGCACCGATATTAGTATCAGTATTGCCGCAACCTTAGTTCTGGTGTCTCTGTTAATTTATCAAAGGTGAGAACGCACCATGCATCCCTCATAACAGGGATACCCTGTAATTGCCCCTGTAATAAATCTTAAAGGGGCTGTTTTTTAAATAACAAACATATCATAGCTCGCAGCTCCTCCTCGCATCGGTAAACCCCCTAAGAGAAGCGCTCTCCCAGGGGGTTACCTTGCGGGCGTGCTCCTGAGTCCAGCATTTGCGTCCATAGACGCAGAATGCCGGACTCTGCCCCACCCCCCGGCCCTTGCGTCATTGGATTTGATTAACAGCAGCAGAAGCCAATGGCTGGGCTGCTATCAATCTATCCAATCAAGAGCTGAGAACCCAGGCAGAGAGGTACAACGTGTCTCCATCGAGAGAACGAACCAGCTCAGGTGAGTAAAACGGGGGGGCTAGGGGGCTGGTCAATGTCAGAAGTTTTTTTACCTTAATGCATAGGATGCATTAAGGTGAAAAAACACGAGGGTGGCATCAATGTAAATTGAGGTGGAGAATAGTGTGGCAGGTGAGAAGGGGATACATCAGTTTGACCAATTGGTAGCAAGTTTTTAAATACCTCTTGTGTATTACCAGACTATTTCCATGATTAACCACTTAACGACCGCCCACTGTAAATATACGTCAGCAGAATGGCACCGACAGGCAGAATCACGTACATATACGTGATTGCCTTTGTATAGTTGAGGGGTCTGATCGGACCCCCCTTCTTTACAGTGGGTGGTCGTTTTACCTTCGGGAGCAATCCGGCATGAGGGGACGGCCGTTCGATTCCGGCCACCCCCTCTCGATCGCTCCCGGCGAATGAGAGAGCTTCCCCTGCCTGCCAGGAAGGAGGAAGTGATGTCATCTCTCCTGCGGCGCTCACATATACCGAGCGCCGTACAGGAGAAGATGCCAGGTTAGTACACACAACACTACACTGACACCAGGACACATAGGCACATAAATCGCCCCCCAGGCCCCCCCAGACACCCCCAGATCACCCCCCAGACCCCCCCCCAGCCCCCAGTCACAGTGTCACTGATTGCAGTGACCATTTATTTAGTGATCACTGCAATCAGTGACATTTGTGACTGTAAAAGTGTCACTACATTTAGTTTTAGGTCCAGTGTAGCCCCCTAACCCCCCCCTAATAAAGGTTTAACCCCCTGATCACCCCCCAGATAACCCTTTCACCCCCTAGCACCGCCGTCACTAAGCAATCATTTTTCTGATCGATGTCTTAGCGTCGGTGATGCTGATCGGTAGCCAGTAATTTTTTTTAGGTTCGCCGCAGGTTTTTATAGCGTCGGGTACCCCCATATATTACCTAATGAAGGTTTAACCCCCTTGATCGCCCCCCAGGTAACCCTTTCACCCCCTATCACCACTGTCACTAAGTTATAATTTTTCTGAACGATGTCTTAGCGTCGGCAATGCTGATCGGTAGCCAGTCATTTTTTTTAGGTTCGCCGCAGGTTTTTATAGCGTCGGGTACCCCCATATATTACCTAATAAAGGTGTAACCCCCTTGATCACCCCCCAGGTAACCCTTTCACCCCCTAGCACCGCCGTCACTATGCGATCATTTTTCTGATCGATGTCTTAGCGTCGGTGATGCTGATCGGTAGCCAGTAATTTTTTTTAGGTTCGCCGCAGGTTTTTATAGCGTCAGGTACCTCCATATATTATCTAATAAAGGTTTAACCCCCTGATCGCCCCCCAGGTAACCCTTTCACCCCCTATCACCACTGTCGCTAAGCAATCGTTTTTATGATCGTTGTCTTAGTGTCGGTGATGCCGATAGGTAGCCAGTAGTTCGCCGTCAGGTTTTTATATAGCGTCAGGTACCCCCATATATTACCTAATAAAGGTTTTAACCCCCTAATTGCCCCTAGTTAACCCTTTCACCAGTGATCACCATATAAGTGTTACGGGTGACGCTGGTTAGTTAGTTTGCTTTTTATAGTGTCAGGGCACCCGCCGTATATAACCCAATAAAGGTTTAACCCCCTGATCGCCCGGCGGGTGATATCAGTTAGGTTTTAGCGTCAGAGAGGGTCTGCGTCACACCCCAGGCAGTGTCAGGTTAGTGCCAGTAGCGCTAACACCCACATGTGAAGCATACACCCCCCTTAGTGGTATAGTATCTGAACAGATCAATATCTGATCTGATCAGATCTATACTAGCGTCCCCAGCAGTTTAGGGTTCCCAAAAACGCACTGTTAGTGGGATCAGCCCAGATACCTGCTAGCACCTGCGTTTTGCCCCTCCGTCCAGCCCAGGCCACCGAAGTGCAGTATCAATTGATCACTGTCACTTGCAAAACACAACACACATAACTGCAGTGTTTGCAGAGACAGGCCTGATCCCTGCGACTCCAGTGCTGTAGGAGGTGATTTCACCACCACAGTTAAAAAAAAAAAGCATATATGCCGAAGCATTGGGGCAGCAGAAGCGGAGGAGCGATTTTGCTCCTAATGCCGCGTATACACGGTCGAAATTCCGACGGAGGCTTGCCCGTGGAAAAGTCTGACCATGTGTACGCGGCATAACTTTTGCGAGAAGATGCCCCCATGCTTCGGCATATATAAATGGTGCATGTATGCCCATCATTAGAAGTGGGTGGATGAAGGGAGGTATTCTAATGGTGGGCATACCCACCGATCAATCTTTTTTTTTCGTTCAGCCAACAGGCTGCATGAAAAAAAAGATTACAATACATGTCCAACAAGGACCAGCAACGTACTGGTATGTTGCTGGACTTTGAATGTTTATACCAGAATGATGCCTGCGGGTTTAGGTATCATCTTGGTATCATTCTTTTCAGCCAGCGGCCGGCTTTCATGTAAAAGCAATCCTAGTGGCTAATTAGCCTCTGGACTGCTTTTACAAGCAGTGGGAGGGAATGTCCCCCCCCCGGATATAAAAAGCGCCATTGGGAAATTGGGAAAGCATTTTATCACACTGATCTTGGTGTGGTCAGATGCTTTGAGGGCAGAGGAAATATCTAGGGTCCAATAGACCCCAGTTTTTTCAAAAAAGAGTACCTGTCATTACCTATTGCTATCATAGGGGATATTTACATTACCTGAGATAACAATAAAAGTGATAAAAATACATAAATATGGAAGCAACAGTTTAAAAATAAAATAAAAAAGCAAAATTAATACAAAAAAAAAAAAAAGCACCCCTGTCCTGCCCTGCTCTTGCCCAATGGCGAACGCAAGCGTCGGTCTGGCGTCATATGTAAACAGAAATTGCACCATGCATGTGAGGTATCACCGCAAAGGTCAGATCGAGGGCAGTAATTTTAGCAGTAGACCTCCTCTGTAAATCTAACGGGGTAACCTGTAAATGCTTTTAAAGGCTTTTAAAAATGTATGTAGTTTGTCGCCAATGCGCGTTTGTGCGAAATTTTAAAGCATGTCATGTTTGGTATCTATGTACTCGGCCTAAGATCATCTTTTTTATTTCATCAAACATTTGGGCAATATAGTGTGTTTTAGTGCATTAAAATTAAAAAAAGTGTATTTTTTCCCAAAAAATGCGTTTGAAAAATCGCTGCGCAAATACTGTGTAGAAAAAAAAAATGCAACACCCACCATTTTATTCTGTAGGGCCTTTGCTTTAAAAATATATATAATGTTTGGGGGTTCAACATAATTTTCTTGCAAAAAAAAATATGTTTTCATGTAAACAAAAAGTGTCAAAAAGGGCTTTGTCTTCAAGTGGTTAGAAGAGTGGATGTAAGCTTCCTAATGTTGTGTATAAAATGCCAGAACAGTTCAAAACCCCCCCAAATGACCCCATTTTGGAAAGTAGACACCCCAAGCTATATACTGAGAGGCATGTCGAGTCCATGGAATATTTTATATGTTGACACAAGTTGCGGAAAAAATAATTTTTTTTTTTTTTTTGCACAAAGTTGTCACTAAATGATATATTGCTCAAACATGCCATGGGCATATGTGGAATTTTACCCCAAAATACATTCTGTTGCTTCTCCTGAGTACGGGGATACCACATGTGTGAGACTTTTTGGGAGCCTAGCCGCGTACGGGACCCCAAAAACCAAGCACCGCCTTCAGGCTTTCTAAGGGTGTCAATTTTTGATTTCACTTCTCACTGCCTATCACAGTTTCAGAGGCCATGGAATGCCCAGATGGCACAAAACCCCCCCAAATGACCCCATTTTGGAAAGTAGACACCCCAAGCTATTTGCTGAGAGGTATTGTGAGTATTTTGCAGATCTCGCTTTTTGTCACAAAGTTTTGAAAATTGAAAAAAAAAAGAAAAAAAAAAAATGTTCTTTCTTCATTTTCAAAAACAAATGAGAGCTGTAAAATACTCACCATGCCTCTCAGCAAACAGCTTGGGGTGTCTACTTTCCAAAATGGGGTCATTTGGGGGGGTTTTGTGCTATTTTGGCATTTTATGGCCTTCAAAACTGTGATAGGTAGTGAGGAGTGAAATCAAAAATTTGCGCCCTTAGAAATCCTGGAGGCGGTGCTTGGTTTCCGGGGTCCCGTACGTGGCTAGGCTCCTAAAAAGTCCCACACATGTGGTATCCCCGTACTCAGGAGAAGCAGCAGAATGTATTTCGGGGTGCAATTCCACATATAACCATGGCATGTGTGAGCAATATATCGTTTAGTGACAACTTTTTGTAATTTTTTTATTTTTTTTTGTCATTATTCAATCACTTAGGACAAAAAAAAAATATTCAATGGGCTCAACAGGCCTCTCAGCAATTTCCTTGGGGTGTCTACTTTCTAAAATGGGGTCATTTGGGGGGGTTTTGTGCTATTTTGGCATTTTATGGCCTTCAAAACTGTGATAGGTAGTGAGGAGTGAAATCAAAAATTTGCGCCCTTAGAAATCCTGAAGGCGGTGCTTGGTTTCCGGGGTCCCGTACGTGGCTAGGCTCCTAAAAAGTCCCACACATGTGGTATCCCCGTACTCAGGAGAAGCAGCAGAATGTATTTTGGGGTGCAATTCCACATATAACCATGGCATGTGTGAGCAATATATCATTTAGTGACAACTTTTTGTAATTTTTTTTTTTTTTTGTCATTATTCAATCACTTGGGACAAAAAAAAAATATTCAATGGGCTCAACATGCCTCTCAGCAATTTCCTTGGGGTGTCTACTTTCTAAAATGGGGTAATTTGGGGGGGTTTTGTACTGCCCTGTCATTTTAGCACCTCAAGAAATGAGATGGGCAGTCATAAATTAAAAGCTGTGTAAATTCCAGAAAATGTACCCTAGTTTGTAAACGCTATAACTTTTGCGCAAACCGATAAATATACGCTTATTGACATTTTTTTTACTAAAGACATGTGGCTGAATACATTTTGGCCTAAATGTATGACTAAAATTGAGTTTATTCGATTTTTCTTATAACAAAAAGTAGAAAATATCATTTTTTTTCAAAATTTTCAGTCTTTTTCCGCTTATATCGCAAAAAATAAAAATCGCAGAGGCAATCAAATACCATTAAAAGAAAGCTCTATTTGTGGGAAGAAAAGGACGCAAATTTCGTTTGGGTACAACATTGCATGTCCGCACAATTTACAGTTAAAGCAGCGCAGTGCAAAATTCTGAATTCACCTCTGGTCCTTTAGCTACCAAATGGTCTGGGGCTTAAGTGGTTAAAGCAGTATCAAACCCAAAAGAAAACTTTTATTACATTGCAACTTATTATTTCTTAGATGTGTAGGTTGCATTCGTTTTCTTTTTTTAGAAGTTTTTTCTTCTATTCTACCTGGTGATTTAATCAGTAAGTCTGGTGTTTTTCACCAGGACAAACTGTCCTGCAGATGTACCAATTAGAGGGTTGAGGCAAAACATTTAACACTGACAAGAGTGCTTACAATGGTCAGCTTTTATTTATGTAAAACCTTTATGCCAAAAGGAACAAAACTTTTGGTGTAACTGCTTATAAAGTGTTAGCTGGAGTTTGACTTAAATTTGTTTAGTGTATCTAAATCTGCTAGTACATTTAAACGCCCCCTTCTCCCAGACTGACAATGCTCCAGTCCAAAGGTGTCTTAGTTGCTCCTTTATCCAGAGTGTAGGCACTCTGACACAGGTACTATAATACAGGAACTGCATTAATGGCCAGATGACCAGGTGAAAACAGAAGGGAAAAGACCTACACAAGAAAACTACAATATCTCAAAAAAGTGAGTACACCCCTCACATTTTTGTAAATATTTTATTATATCTTTTCATGTGACAACACTGAAGAAATTACACTTTGCTACAATGTTAAGTAGTGAGTGTACAGCTTGTATAACAGTGTCAATTTGCTGTCCCCTCAAAATAACTCAACACACAACCATTAATGTCTAAATCGCTGGCAACAAAAGTGAGTACACCCCTAAGTGAAAATGTCCAAATTGGGCCCAATTACCCAATGTCATGTGACTAGTTAGTGTTATAAGGTCTCAGGTGTGAATGGGGAGCAGGTGTGTAAAATTTGGTGTTATCGCTCTCGCTTTCTCTTATTAGTCACTGGAAGTGCAAAATGGCACTACATGGCAAAGAACTCTCTGAGGATCTGAAAAAAAGAATTGTTGCTCGACACAAAGATGGCCTAGGCTATAAGAAGATTGCCAAGACCCTGAAACTGAGCTGCAGCACGGAGGCCAAGACCATACAGCGGTTTAACAGGACAGGTTCCAGTCAGAACAGACCTCGCCATGGTCGACCAAAGAAGTTAAAGAGGAAGTAAACCCTGATGGGTTTTACTTCCTCGTTGTTTCCCTGCAAAGGTAATGCATAATGGGCTACTATGCATAATGGGCTTACCTGCAGGAGAAACCCACGATGTCCCCGTCTTCCTCACTGGCAGAGAGCGTCCATTCTTTACCCCCCTTCTTTCCAGGGGGAGCAAACTCCGGCTCTGTGACTGGCCGTGCAGGAGCCGCCTGTCACGGCATGACCCCAGCTTGAAACGGCACAGCGCGTGGCCTTTCAAGTCTGCGCACGCGCAGAAGAGGCCTTCATTCAGGGACATTGCAAATATCTCCTAAAACGTGGAGGTTTAGGAGATATTTCAAGCACCTACAGGTAAGCCTTAATGTAGGCTTACCTGTAGGTGAAAGTTGTCCCTGAGGGTTTACAACCACTTTAAGTGCACATGCTCAGTGTCATATCCAGAGGTTGTCTTTGGGAAATAGACTTATGAGTACTTCCAGCATTGCTGTAGAGGTGGAAGGGGTGGGGGGGTCATCCTGTCAGTGCTCAGACCATACGCCGCACACTGCATCAAATTGGTCTGCATGGCTGTCATCCCAGAAGGAAGCCTGTTCTAAAGATGATGCACAAGAAAGCCCGCAAACAGTTTGCTGAAGACAAGCAGACTAAGGACAAAGAATACTGGAATCATGTCCTGTGGTCTGATGAGACCAAGATAAATTTATTTGGTTCAGATGGTGTCAAGCGGGTGTGGTGTCAACTAGGTGAGGAGTACAAAGACAAGTGTGTCTTGCCTACAGTCAAGCATGGTGGTCGAAATGTCACGGTCTAGGGCTGCATGAGTGCTGGGGAGTGCTGGGGAGCTACAGTTCATTGAAGGAACCATGAATGCCAACATGTACTGTGACATACTGAGGCAGAGCATGATCCCCTTCTTTTGGAGACTGGGCCGCAGGGCAGTATTCCAACATAACGACCCCAAACACTCCTCCAAGACGACCACTGCCTTGCTAAAGAAGCTGAGGGTAAAGGTGATGGACTGGCCAAGCATGTCTCCAGACCTAAACCCTATTGAGCATCTGTAGGGCATCCTCAAATGGGAAGGTGGAGGAGCGCAAGGTCTCTAACATCCACCAGCTCCGTGATGTCGTCATGGAGGAGTAGAAGAGGACTCCAGTGGCAACCTGTGAAGCTCTGGTGAACTCCATGCCCATGAGTGTTAAGGCAGTGCTGTAAAATAATAGTGGCCACAAAAAATATTGACACTTTGGGCCCAATTTGATTATTTTCACTTAGGGGTGTACTCAGTTTTGTTGCCAGTGGTTTAGACATTAACCTCCCTGGCGGTATGATTATGTCAGATTTTTGCGTCTCAAAGTGGTACATTGTTTTGCATGAAAATTTGGCATTTTATATTGTAGGCCTGTAATTCTTAGGAATAACTCACTTAAATCTGTCCAAACAACAAGAGTCTAGTAGACATCCCGGGTATGATAAAGTTTGAAACACAAAATAATAAATTATAATATAATAAATAACTATAAATAGTTATAGCAAATAATAACATAATAATAATAAAGTGTATTAAATAATGTAATCAAAAACACTGAAATTTGCTCAGTTGCAGAATTGTCGCTGTCGTAACTTTCAGTGTTTGATGATGAATTTCCCCAGAAATCACTATCGCTCAATTCTGCAAGTGATTCTATTTCTTGTTCATACATCACGGGACACAGAGCGGCATAGTCATTACTATGTGGGTTATATAGAATTACCTTCAGGTGCTGGCACTGGCAACTTCCAAAACAGGAAGTACCCTCCCCTATATAAGCCCCTCCCATCCGGGAGCACCTCAGTTTTTTCCAGTGTCTAAGGTGTTGGCCAAGGTTAACATGTATTCATCTGGGCTTGTGTACAGGTTCTCTGGGCCTTAGCAAGCTATTCCGGATCCGACCAAAAAAGCTTCATAGCTAAACAGTCGGTACCCGGGCCTTGCAGAGAAGAGCAGGGTTTTGCCTGTAATGCCTCTCTTAGGAGGGCTGGACCCTGGGATCCAGAGCTCTGGTCATACCCAAAACCAAGAGGCTATCTGTGCAGGGTGCTATACAGGTCCAGGGGAGTGGAATCCTTGGGAACCCGGTCCCTGAAGGTCTAGTACAATGCCTGCCGTGAGAGGTGAAGTTTGGGCTTCTGTGGACCAAACAAAGTCCTGCGGCGGGGAAAAGGTAAGTGGGGGCCCCTCAGGAACTTGGTTCTATTGAGGGGACCCCCAAGCCTAATATGTCTTTCTGCCTGTTACCTAAAGGTATTCCCGCTAATAGCTGTATATGCCTAAGAAATCCTAGAAATGTCTTTTCATAAAGGAAGTTTTAAAAACTGTAAACCTAGAAATGTTTTTCATAAAGGAGGTTTTAAAAAAAAAAAAAAAAAAGACAAAAGTGCGGTACCTGTGTTTGTCCACTAGAGGCCGCTGTGGAACGTCTTTTTTTCTTGGGACTATTCCTTCCATGGTGAAAGTCCAGGCAGATGAGTGAGCTCTCTATCAGGGAAGCTGCATTCCTCTGTCATGCTGCCAAGTAGTTTCCTTCCATCCCCGAGTCCTGGTGAAACAGGGACCCTGGCTCCTCTCCCTACATGGCGCCAAGAGCGCACATGTGCACGCGCACACACGCTTTCTTTTTATAAGATTTCACTTCAAAAAAGGGGGCGGAGCCTGGCGGATGACGCGCTCTGTGCGCCCAGCGCTTCTGCGCATGTGCGGGCGTCCCAGCAAGATAAAAGGACTCAGTCCACGCTGCTTGCTATGGACACAGAGCATGAAAAGGAGCTGGTAGCATGGTATAGGGGCTTACAGCGGGCGGTTGATACAGGCATCCCCAGAAAGACGCATTAGTAGACACCCACTGATGTACATAGCAGCAAATTGCATTAGACTATTTCAGTAAAGGGGTGTATTGCGGCTGGAATACCTCAGCTTTGAACTAAGGAATATGCCGCCTAAAAAACTCCGAGATATACCTCTCAGGAAGTGTAGGGGGTCTCCATCGGGCTCTGAGGATCTGGAGCAGTCATCTGCACCTTCCTCCCCTGAGAAATCAGAGGTTAATACCCATAAGGAACCCCCGGGAGTGCCAGGTACTGCGGCTGTCCTCAGTCCACCTGCTCCTGCATATATAACAGAGGAGGTTTTTGCCTCAACTCTGGAGGGATTGGAGCAGAGATTGGCAGCATTGATCGCTTCTTCTCTACAGGAAAGAAAGCGCGCCAGATCTCCATCCCCTCCATTAGAGTGCCTGTTGGCAGAGCAACAGTCCCAGGAAGGGACTGACCTTCCTGAAGGGGATCAGGAGGAGGTTAACTCTGTTTTTGAGGAATCGACAGTAGATGAACCATTTTCAGCATCACAGACTGAAAGATTGTGGGTCCAGACCCTAACTGACATGGTTCGATCTGCATTTAAAATGCCTCTTGTTGAACCATCAACTACTGCTGTCTCCTCGTTGGGGTCGCTAAAAGCTCCCCAGATTCATTGCTCCTTTCCAATTCATCCATTATTGGAAGGACTTATATACCAGGACTAGGAACATCCTGATAAACTATTTGTTCCACCTAAGAAATTTCAGGTGATCTATCCCATGGAGGAAAAATTCACCCAGAGATGGAATGTTCCTACGGTGGACACAGCCATTTCTTCTGTGAACAAATCACTGACATGTCCAGTAGATAATGTTCAAATGTTCAAAGATCCAGTAGATAAAAAAATTGGAATCTTTATTAAAATCTGCTTTTTCCACAGCAGGGGCTGTTACACAGCCAGCAGTGGCAGCTATTGGGGTCTGCCAAGCTTTAAAGGATCAAATGAAAATGGTCCTGAGGGATTTGCCAGACCAGCAGGCCCAGGCTCTGGCTGATCTGCCTAGAGCATTATGCTTTGCGGTTGACGCCATCAAGGATTCTATCCATCAGGCCTCCCGCCTCACGCTGTCTTTGGTACATATGCGTAGGCTTCTGTGGCTCAAGAACTGGTCTGCTGAGGCTCCCTGTAAGAAGCTCTTAGTTAGCTTCCCATTTCATGGAGAACGCCTTTTTTGGCGAAGACCTGGATAAATATATCCAGAAGATTTCCAGTGGTAAAAGTACTCTCTTACCAATTAAAAAGAGGTCTAGGGGTCCATCTTTTAAGAGGACTACCTCTCCTATCCCTGGGACGTCTGCTACTAAGCAGTTCCGACGGCCTCCTCGGTCAAACTCAGGAGGTAAAAATCAGGGACAGTCACAGGGTAATAAAAAGCCCTGGATCCGAAGAGGTACTAAACCAGCCTCCAAGTCAAGCCTATGAAGGGCTGCCCCCACTCAAACGGGTGGGGGGAAGACTTCAGTTGTTCACAGAGACCTGGCGGGAGACGATCAAAGACAGATGGGTGCTCTCCGCAGTAACTCGGGGATACAAGTTGGAGTTAAAAGAGTCTCCTCCTTCCCATTTTATGTGGTCAGGCATGCCAAAAGACCCTCTGAAAAGAAGGTGTCTCCTAGTGGCGTTAGAACAACTATTGCTCCAAGGAGTAATTATGGAGGTTCCTATGGAAGAGTGGGGGTTGAGTTTCTACTCAAACCTTTTCACAGTCCCGAAACCAAACGGGGACATAAGACCCATATTGGACCTAAAGAGTCTAAACAAATTTCTAAACGTCCGGTCCTTCCGGATGGAGTCGATCCGATCGGTCACCGCTGCCCTACAGGGGGAGGAATGGTTAGCCTCGATCGACATCAAAGATGCTTACTTGCATGTTCCCATCTTTCCAGGTCATCAAAAATTTCTACGCTTTGCAGTAGAAGGGCGCCATTTTCAGTTCAGAGCCTTACCATTCGGTCTGGCCACAGCACCACGAGTGTTCACAAAAATTCTGGCCCCACTGTTGGCCGATCTAAGAACACGAGGTGTAACGATAATGGCATACCTACACGACCTGTTGTTGATGGACCACTCAGTTGCCAAGCTAGAAGTGGTAATTGTCGATACAATCAAGTATCTAGAATCTCACGGTTGGGTCATCAACCTGGACAAGTCAGCCCTACAGCCAGTGAAAAACCTGGTATATCTAGGGCTACGGCTGGATTCAGACCAGAGGAAGATTTTCTTACCTCTAGACAAGGTATCCTCTTTGAGGGGCTTGGTCCGTCTGCTTTGTGCAAAAAGACAGCCGTCCATACGCCTGTGCATGAGGCTGCTAGGAAAGATGGTAGCATCATTCGAAGCTGTGCCATACGCCCAATTCCACTCAAGGAATTTACAGAGGGCCATATTGTCAGCCTGGAACGGAAAAATTCAGGCTCTAGACTTCCCAATGGCTGTGTCCCCTTCCGTTCGGAAGAGTCTCTGCTGGTGGTTGATCCCCCAGAATCTCCAGAAGGGAAAACCCTTCAGTCCGATATCCTGGAAGGTGGTCACTACAGATGCCAGCCTTATAGGCTGGGGGGCAGTACTGGAGCAATGGTCTCTCCAGGGCAGATGGTCAAATGTAGTAAAAACCCTGCCCATCAATCTCTTAGAGATACGAGCAGCCCGGTATGCCCTAGTAGCCTGGGCATCCAGACTCCAAGGGTCCCCTGTCAGAATTCAATCAGACAATACCACAGCAGTGGCATATATCAATCATCAGGGAGGCACCAGGAGTCGTGCAGTCCAGAGGGAAGTAAGTCACATCCTGGAATGGGCAGAAAAGCATGTCCCATGTATGTCAGCTGTCTTCATTCCAGGGGTGGAGAATTGGAAGGCGGACTTTCTAAGTCGCCAACAGTTATGCCCAGGGGAATGGTCCCTTCATCCCGAGGTCTTCCGAGCAATATGTCAGCGGTGGGGAAAACCGGATGTAGATCTGCTAGCATCCAGATTCAACGCAAAGGTGGACAGATTTGTCTCCCGGACAAGGGATCCCCTCGCTTGCGGCTCGGATGCTCTGGTGTTCCCTTGGGATCAGTTCAGACTGATATATGCATTCCCTCCGCTACAATTGTTGCCTCGACTCCTTCGCAGAGTCAGGTTGGAAAAGAAGCCGGTGATCCTGGTGGCTCCAGCGTGGCCCCGAAGGGCCTGGTACGCGGAGATCATCAAAATGTCTGTGGGGAGTCCTTGGACCCTTCCACGTCGTCCGGACCTGCTTTCGCAAGGACCGATATACCACCCTTCCTTACTAACTCTAAGTTTAACGGCCTGGCTATTGAATCCCACATCCGAAAGAAGAGAGGTCTCTCTAACTCTGTGGTATCAACTATAATCAATGCCAGGAAGCCTGTATCCAGGCAGATCTACTATAGAGTTTGGAAGGCGTACATCACTTGGTGCGAGGCCAGAAAATGGCATCCACGTAAGTACGTTATAGGCAGAATTCTGGACTTCCTGCAGTGGGCTGTAGACAGGAAGTTTGCCTTAAGTACTATCAAGGGCCAGGTTTCGGCCTTATCAATACTATTTCAAAGGCCTCTGGCTATGCATTCACTTGTCAAATCCTTTATGCAAGGTGTGACTCGTATTATTCCACCGATTAAAGCTCCCATATGCCCATGGGATCTAAATTTGGTTCTGTCGGTTCTGCAGAAGCAGCCATTTGAACCTTTGCGGCACATTTCCTTGGTTCTACTCACCAGAAAATTGATATTTTTAGTAGCCATATGCTCGGCTAGAAGAGTGTCGGAATTAGCCGCCATGTCCTGTAAAGAGCCATATCTGGTTATTCATGAGGACAGAGTAGTATTACGTCCTCACCCAGCCTTTCTTCCTAAGGTGGTATTGAGGTTTCACTTGAACCAGGATGAGGTTCTTCCTTCTTTTTCCCCAAACCGAGCTCGGTAGAGGAAAAGTTATTGCATTCTTTGAATGTAGTAAGAGCAGTTAAAGCTTATCTAAAAGCCACTGCTCAGATTCGTAGAACGGATTCTTTGTTTGTTCTGCCGGAAGGCCCCAGAAAGGGTCAGGCAGCATCAAAATCTACTTTAGCCAAGTGGATTCGACAGGTCATAATACAAGCCTATGGCTTGAGAAGTAGACCGCCTCCGTTCAAAGTTAGGGCGCACTCCACGAGAGCAGTTGGAACTTCATGGGCAGTGCATCACCAGGCCTCCCTGGCTCAAATTTGTAAGGCCGCAACATGGTCTTCAGTACACACGTTTACTAGGTTCTACCAGGTGGACGTTAGAAGTCAGGAGGATGTCGCCTTTGGGCGCAGTGTGTTGCAGGCCGCAAAAGATCCTCATGCCTGATGGCGCCCAGCTTATGTATGGTATATCCCCCCCCTCATTTGGCATTGCTTTGGGACGTCCCACATAGTAATGACTATGCCGCTCTGTGTCCCGTGATGTATGAACAAGAAAGTAGGATTTTTAAAACAGCTTACCTGTAAAATCCTTTTCTTGGAGTACATCACGGGACACAGAGCTCCCACCCCTCTTTTGGGGACACGTATTGCTTTGCTACAAAACTGAGGTGCTCCCGGATGGGAGGGGCTTATATAGGGGAGGGTACTTCCTGTTTTGGAAGTTGCCAGTGCCAGCACCTGAAGGTAATTCTATATAACCCACATAGTAATGACTATGCCGCTCTGTGTCCCGTGATGTACTCCAAGAAAAGGATTTTACAGGTAAGCTGTTTTAAAAATCCTACTTTTATTATCAGTGTTTTCTAGCTGGCCTAAAACCACTTTTTACGTAGAGGGACGCTTTTTGCGAATGCCATGGACATTCTCAAGTTTCCAGGCAGAAAGAACAGTATATATAATATAAAACTGCATGCAGGGCACTGGACAAAGCACTAGGGCCCAAAAGGGATGTGAAATGATTTGATACAGTACTGTAATCTGTAAGATTACAGTGTTCTGTATGTTTTTTGCACTTTTTGGAATTTGGCGCCGGACTCCGTCCCTGTGCGTTGCGACGCTCGCAGAGAACGGAGCCCGGCACACAGTACATCGAGCGGAGTACACAGCCCGCAGACACAGCGGTAGGACATCACAGGATCCTGGGGACAATGTAAGTGACTTTTTTCAGTATACTGCGATGCAATCCCGAGTGTGGCTCGGAGTTGCTGCTTTTTGGTAATGAAAATTCACCCCGAGCCACACTCGATCTTACCGCCAGGGAGATTAAATGCTGTGTGTTGATTTATTTTGAGGGGACAGCAAATTGACACTGTTATACAAGCTGTACACTCACTACTTTATATTGTAGCAAAGTGTAATTTCTTCAGTGTTGTCACATGAAAACTTGTGAGGGGTGTACTCCCTTTTGTGAGATATTGGATCATATGGTCACGAGGCAGCTATTTGTGGAAGATATCCATAATGGGCCCACAAACGGCAAAAAAGAATCAAAACAAGTTTACATTTTTTCTTCTAAAAAAGGGTGTTTTGTTTGCTGTTTTGTCTCTATTGGTGGGATTTTTTCATTATTCCCTGTTCCTTTTTTAAAGTACCGTATATACTCGAGTATAAGCCGAGTTTTTAAGCACACTTTTTTGTGCTGAAAATGCCCCCCTCGGCTTATACTTGAGTCACCTTTTTGCGCCTGATCTCCCGGACTTTGGGGAGCCGGTACCGGCCGGCCGGCCGTAGGTCCCCTGGACCCCAACCTTGGCACACATATAGCCCCACTCTTCCTCTACAAGTGTGCAAAGTTTCTTGTCCGGGGGACCTACGGCCGGGGAGCACCGATTTTTCAAAACCGGGCACCCCTTCCATAGACTCCTATGTTAAACGGTCATTTCTCTGGTGACTTTGGGGACCCGGTACCGGCCGGTCGTAGGTTCTCTGGACCCCAAACTTGGCACACATGTAGCCCCACTCTTCCTCTACAAGTTTGCAAAGTTTCTTGTCCGGGGAACTTACGGCCGGGGAGCACCAATTTTTCAAAGCCGGGCACCCCCTCCATAGACTCCCATGTTAAACGTCAGACTAGTCATGGACACAGTGAGGCATGGACACAGTGAGGCAAAGTGAGGCACACCCTAGGCTTATACTCGAGTCAATAAATTTTCCCAGTTTTTGTGGTAAAATTAGGTGCCTCGGCTTATATTTGGGTCGGTTTATACTCGAGTATATACGGTAATTGTAAAGAGTATTTAAAAAAATAATAATAAACATGTAATGCTTATCTGCTCTGTGAAATGGTTTTGCACAGAGCAGCCCGATCCTCCTCTTCTAGGCTCCTCCTTTTCTCAGTGTGCCACCATAGGAATCCGCTTTCTATTGTGGCACACTTGTGGGCTTGATCTCGAGCCCTGCTGCCTGCATCTATGGATACAGGCAGCATGGCTTATCCCCGCTTCCCTCATCACAGAATTTGATTTACAGCAGCAAAAGCCAATGGCTCCCACTACTATCAATTTGCCCTGTGAGGAGAGAGAGAGAGCGGAGAGAGTTGCTGCTCTCGGGTACAACGTTAGATCAAGATCAGGCTCAGATAAGTATAATTGGGGGGGGGGGAGGGGGGGCGGTAGCACAAAGAAGGTTTTTTACCTTAATGCAGAGAATAAAATAGGTTAAAAACCTTCTGCCTTAAGGGCCTGTTCACACCATGCCCGCACATGAATCGCACAGGGATGCGCTGTGTGTTCCTGTGTGATTCAGACTGCATGCAAAATGCACTCCATTTGCAATCTGCAGCAGGTGTCAGTAGAAAAGTAATGACACCCCAAATGCAGATTGCAAACACAGTGAGTTTGCCTGCACCTGACAGCACCGTATCGCATGGCACTCCTTTTCTCTCTGCCCCTTCCTCGCACACCCAGCTCTAATGTTCTCCTTTGGCTGTGCACACAGGGAGTGAAGAAGTGGGTGAGGCTGGGGTTCAGTGGTCATCATTCAGTGGGCACCAGGGTCAGGAGATGAGCAGTTTCAAGTTTGGATCACTGTGAAAGTAATGGGGATCCAGGGGGATGTGAGGAGCGCTATGTGGATGTAAGCTAGGGGCAGGGGAGGCCTCAGGAGTGTCTGCCTGATACACATGAGCTGCTATAAGGTGACTGGTGTAGTTACCTCTGGAAACCAGTCAGAGACCCTTGTTCCTTAGTAATGAAGACACCAGGGTCCCTGCCTTTTGTTTTGCCTCTGACTAGTTTAGTACTATGTACAGTCAGTGCAAGGAGACCATGGCAGGGGCAGAAAACACACAGGGGTTGATTTACTAAAAGCAAATAGACTGTGCACTTTGTAAAGTGCAGTTTCCCTCTGTAAGTGTAGTTGCTCCAGAGGCTTAGTAAATGAGGTAAGGCTTCACTTTGCAAAGAGTACCCAATCACATGCAAGGAAAATAAAAAAAGTTGCATTTTTGCTTGCACATGATTGGATGATGGAAGTCAGCAGGGCTTCTGCTCATTTAAAACCAAAAATGCAGCACTTCAATAAGAAAAATCAGTCCATGTGTTTCATAACAAAGGAAATACTGTAGATGCAGGAAATTGAAGAACTCCACCACCAAGAACTTCAGTGTGAACAGATAACACACCACCACATAAAACGTGCTCACTAACTGCTTACCAGAAAGTGAGCGTTCATAAGCATATAATAGAATGCAGGGAATCACAGGTGGATAAGGCTCTCCAATCTTGATAGGACAACACCCGAGGTATCTGATATCATCAACATCCAAGGAACTTCCAGGACTTTAGATAGCACTAATGCAGACCTCGGCAATAGATGTTAAACCCATACAAAAAAGAAAGGCAGCATAGTGAAGCCCGTACGGTAAAATGTAGGTTTATTTAAAATTCTACTTACAGGGTAAAAGATCATCAAGGCAAAAAGATACAATCCGCGGTTCTTAGCGTGCTCACGTTGGACAACCTAATTTACTAAGCTCTGGAGAAACTGCACTTGCACGGTGCAACTGCACTTTGCAAAGTGCACAGTCTCTTTGCATTTAGTAAATCAACCCCACAGTGTCTCTGCAGACTTCTGGCTCCAAGTGAAACCCTAGTGGCAGACCTGGAGTATAGACAAATATGGCGACAGCTGAGAATGGGATTCCAGCTACCAAAGACAAATGCTTGTGCACATTGAGGAATGGAGTTTTTGTGCAATATGACATATTCACCCTGGGCAATGGATGGCCTTGTCCTGCCATTGGTTTGTGGTTATAAGGGGCAGAAAATTACAGCTGAATTTCCTAGTAAGTATGTTTTAGTTTGGCTGCCATGGACAGGGTCAATAGAACCTTCCCCTCATCCATTACATTCTCTTTGCCCTCCCTTTGCCTCCTTGCCCTTCTTTCCAGCATCTGAGATTGTATAGAATATTAGTAATTCTGCTTTATCTTGCAGTACTGTCTGTAAAGCATTGCACAAATGAGCACTTTGGAAGCCGAATTTCTGTACTTGTTCATTGTTTATTGACAATTGTAATTTAATAAAAAATATATATATATATACAGTGTATATATATATATATATATATATAAGAGCTGGCCTTATTGTACTAAACTGAACCTGTTGCCATTATGCCTTCAGCGTGTCAATTTTGGACAGTAATTTAGGTCATAAAAATACCATTGGTAATGTAAATTAGAATACTGCTGTCTTGGTGCTTATTACATTTCTGCTTCCTAAAATTTCTTGCCAAACAGCCACAACAGTGCTTTCTTTATTATCAAAGATTGTAATTACAAGTGATTAATGGAGGTCTGAATACCTTTCTTTGTAGCTGCACTGTAAACATTAGGCCGTGCTGCTCATAAAAAAAACATCTTCAGGATGTCACATTAAAGGAAAGTACCATACTCACTGAATTTTTTTTTTGAAAAGTGGAAATGAGGTTAACAGTCTCTAATACCTAGAGACATATGATAGCCATTGTTGCTAGTTAGTTTACACAAAGAAAAATGAAAGACATGATTGTTTGCTTCTAATGAATTATATCACTATTACGACTATTAAAAAGTTAGTTCAACTCTGTAATCATTATTACATCATTAAATATATATTTTTATTGCATGTAAGTCCCTAAATTTGAGTTAGTATTATTCTCTTGCAGTCTATTGTTCAGTTAGGGCAGAGAAGCAACACTAAGAGCCAATCAGGTGTGCTGTAGTTCAAGAATATATAGAGAACGCAAGGTAACTGTCATGGTTATGCAGTAATGTTTGTCTGTCAGCTTACCTCTCCATGTGCTCAGATTAAGAGGCCAGCCACTCTCACCTGGATGCTTAACCACTTAAGCCCCGGACCATTTCGGGCCATTAGGACCAGGCCTGTTTTTGGGATTCGGCACTGCGCTGCTTTAACTGTAAATTGTGCGGACATGCAATGTTGTACCCAAATGAAATTTGCGTCCTTTTCTTCCCACAAATAGAGCTTTCTTTTAATGGTATTTGATTGCCTCTGCGATTTTTATTTTTTGCGATATAAACGGAAAAAGACCGAAAATTTTGAAAAAAAATGATATTTTCTACTTTTTGTTATAAGAAAAATCGAATAAACTCAATTTTAGTCAGACATTTAGGCCAAAATGTATTCAGCCACATGTCTTTAGTAAAAAAAATGTCAATAAACGTATATTTATTGGTTTGCGCAAAAGTTATAGCGTTTACAAACTAGGGTACATTTTCTGAAATTTACACAGCTTTAAATTTATGACTGCCTATCTCATTTCTTGAGGTGCTAAAATGGCAGGGCAGTACAAAACCCCCCCAAATGACCCCATTTTGGAAAGTAGACACCCCAAGGAAATTGCTGAGAGGCATGTTGAGCCCATTGAATATTTTTTTTTTGTCCCAAGTGATTGAATAATGACAAAAAAAAAAAAAAAATACAAAAAGTTGTCACTAAATGATATATTGCTCACACATGCCATGGTTATATGTGGAATTGCACCCCAAAATACATTTTGCTGCTTCTCCTGAGTACGGGGATACCACATGTGTGGGACTTTTTAGGAGCCTGGCCACGTACGGGACCCCGGAAACCAAGCACCGCCTTCAGGATTTCTAAGGGCGCAAATTTTTGATTTCATTCCTCACTACCTATCACAGTTTCGAAGGCCATAAAATGCCAAAATAGCACAAAACCCCCCCAAATGACCCCATTTTAGAAAGTAGACACCCCAAGGAAATTGCTGAGAGGCCTGTTGAGCCCGTTGAATATTTTTTTTTTTTGTCCCAAGTGATTGAATAATGACAAAAAATAAAAATAAAAAATAAATTACAAAAAGTTGTCACTAAATGATATATTGCTCACACATGCCATGGTTATATGTGGAATTGCACCCCAAAATACATTTTGCTGCTTCTCCTGAGTACAGGGATACCACATGTGTGGGACTTTTTAGGAGCCTAGCCGCGTACGGGACCCCGAAAACCAAGCACCGCCTTCAGGATTTCTAGGCACAAATTTTTGATTTCACTCCTCACTACCTATCACAGTTTCTAAGGCCATAAAATGCCAAAATAGCACAAAACCCCCCCAAATGACCCCATTTTGGAAAGTAGACACCCCAAGCTATTTGCTGAGGAGGCATGGTGAGTATTTTACAGCTCTCATTTGTTTTTGAAAATGAAGAAAGAAAATTTTTTTTTTTTTTTTTTTTTTTTCAATTTTCAAAACTTTGTGACAAAAAGCGAGATCTGCAAAATACTCACAATACCTCTCAGCAAATAGCTTGGGGTGTCTACTTTCCAAAATGGTGTCATTTGGGGGGGTTTTGTGCCATCTGGGCATTCCATGGCCTCCGAAACTGTGATAGGCAGTGAGAAGTAAAATCAAAAATTTACACCCTTAGAAAGCCTGAAGGCGGTGCTTTGTTTTTGGGGTCCCGTACGCGGCTAGGCTCCCAAAAAGTCTCACACATGTGATATCCCTGTACTCAGGAGAAGCAACAGAATTTATTTTGGGGTGTAATTCCACATATGCCCATGGCATGTTTGAGCAATATATCATTTAGTGACAACTTTGTGCAAAAAAAAAAAAAAAAATTGTCTTTTTTCCGCAACTTGTGTCAACATATAAAATATTCCATGGACTCGACATGCCTCTCAGTATATAGCTTGGGGTGTCTACTTTCCAAAATGGGGTCATTTGGGGGGGTTTTGAACTGTTCTGGCATTTTATACACAACATTAGGAAGCTTACATCCACTCTTCTAACCACTTGCAGACAAAGCCCTTTTTGACACTTTTTGTTTACATGAAAACATATTTTTTTTTTGCAAGAAAATTATGTTGAACCCCCAAACATTATATATATTTTTAAAGCAAAGGCCCTACAGATTAAAATGGTGGGTGTTGCATTTTTTTTTTCTACACAGTATTTGCGCAGCGATTTTTCAAACGCATTTTTTGGGGAAAAAATACACTTTTTTTAATTTTAATGCACTAAAACACACTATATTGCCCAAATGTTTGATGAAATAATAAAGATGATCTTAGGCCGAGTACATAGATACCAAACACGACATGCTTTAAAATTTCGCACAAACGCGCATTGGCGACAAACTACATACATTTTTAAAAGCTTTTAAAAGCCTTTACAGATTACCCCGTTAGATTTACAGAGGAGGTCTACTGCTAAAATGACTGCCCTCGATCTGACCTTCGCGGTGATACCTCACATGCATGGTGCAATTGCTGTTTACATATGACGCCAGACCGACGCTTGCGTTCGCCATTGGGCAAGAGCAGGGCAGGACAGGGGTGCTTTTTTTTTTTTTTTTTTTTTTTTTATTATTAATTTTGCTTTTTTATTTTATTTTTAAATTGTTCCTTACATATATTTTTTTTTTTATAATTTTTATTGTTATCTCAGGGAATGTAAATATCCCCTATGATAGCAATAGGTAGTGACAGGTACTCTTTTTTTGAAAAAACTGGGGTCTTCTAGACCCTAGATCTTTCCTCTGCCCTCAAAGCATCTGACCACACCAAGATCGGTGTGATAAAATGCTTTCCCAATTTCCCAATGGCGCTTTTTATATCCGGGGGGGGGGACATTCCCTCCCACTGCTTGTAAAAGCAGTCCAGAGGCTAATTAGCCGCTGTGATTGCTTTTACATGAAAGCCGGCCGCTGGCTGAAAAGAATGATACCAAGATGATGCCTAAACCCGCAGGCATCAATCTGGTATAACCATTCAAAGTCCAGCAACATACCAGTACGTTGCTGGTCCTTGTTGGACATGTATTGTAATCTTTTTTTTTCATGCAGCCTGTTGGCTGAACGAAAAAAGAGATTGATCGGTGGGTATGCCCACCATTAGAATACCGCCCTTCATCCACCCACTTCTAATGATGGGCATACATGCACCATTTATATATGCCGAAGCATGGGGGCATCCTCCCGCAAAAAAGTTATGCCGCACACACATGGTCAAACGTTTCCACGGGCAAGCCTCCGTCGGAATTTCGACCGTATGTATGCGGCATTAGGAGCAAAATTGCTCCTCCGCCCTGCTGCCCCTGCTGCCCCCATGCTTCGGCATATATGCTTTTTTTTTTTTAACTGTGGTGGTGAAATCACCTCCTACAGCACTGGAGTCGCAGGGATCAGGCCTGTCTCTGCGAACGCTGCAGTTATGTGTGTTGTGTTTTGTAAGTGACAGTGATCGATCGATACTGCACTTGGGTGGCCTGGGCTGGACGGAGGGGCAAAACGCAGGTGCTAGCAGGTATCTGGGCTGATCCCGCTAACACTGCGTTTTTGGGAACCCTAAACCGCTGGTATAGATCTGATCAGATCAGATATTGATCTGTTCAGATACTATACCACTAAGGGGGGTGTATGCTTTACGCGTGGGTGTTAGCGTTACTGGCACTAACCTGACGCTGCCTGGGGTGTGACGCAGACCCTCTCTGACGCTAAAACCTAATTGATATCACCCACCGGGCGATCAGGGGGTTAAACCTTTATTGGGTTATATACGGCGGGTGCCCTGACACTATAAAAAGCAAACTAACTAACCAGCGTCACCCGTAACACTTATATGGTGATCACTGGTGAAAGGGTTAACTAGGGGCAATTAGGGGGTTAAAACCTTTATTAGATCATATTTGGGGGTACCTGACGCTATAAAAACCTGCGGCGAACCTAAAAAAAATGACTGGCTACCGATTGGCATCACCGACACGAAGACAGCGATCAGAAAAACGATCGCTTAGTGACAGTGGTGATAGGGGGTGAAAGGGTTACCTGGGGGGCGATCAAGGGGGTTAAACCTTTATTAGATAATATATTGGGGTACCCGACGCTATAAAAACCTGCGGCGAACCTAAAAAAAATTACTGGCTACCGATCGCCATCACTGATGCTAAGACAGCCATCAGAAAAATGATCGCATAGCGACAGCGGTGATAGGGGGTGAAAGGGTTACCTGGGGGGCGATCAAGGGGGTTTAACCTTTATTAGATAATATATTGGGGTACCTGACGCTATAAAAACCTGCGGCGAACCTAAAAAAAATTACTGGCTACCGATCGCCATCACTGATGCTAAGACAGCATCAGAAAAACGATCGATTAGCGACAGCGGTGATAGGGGGTGAAAGGGTTACCTGGGGGGCGATCAAGGGGGTTAAACCTTTATTAGATAATATATTGGGGTACCCGACGCTATAAAAACCTGCGGCGAACCTAAAAAAAATTACTGGCTACCGATCGCCATCACTGATGCTAAGACAGCCATCAGAAAAATGATCGCATAGCGACAGCGGTGATAGGGGGTGAAAGGGTTACCTGGGGGGCGATCAAGGGGGTTTAACCTTTATTAAATAATATATTGGGGTACCTGACGCTATAAAAACCTGCGGCGAACCTAAAAAAAATTACTGGCTACCGATCGCCATCACTGATGCTAAGACAGCATCAGAAAAACGATCGATTAGCGACAGCGGTGATAGGGGGTGAAAGGGTTACCTGGGGGGCGATCAAGGGGGTTGAACCTTTATTAGATAATATATTGGGGTACCCGACGCTATAAAAACCTGCGGCGAACCTAAAAAAAATTACTGGCTACCGATCGCCATCACTGATGCTAAGACAGCCATCAGAAAAATGATCGCATAGCGACAGCGGTGATAGGGGGTGAAAGGGTTATCTGGGGGGTGATCAGGGGGTTAAACCTTTATTAGGGGGGGTTAGGGGGCTACACTGGACCTAAAACTAAACTTTAGTGACACTTTCACAGTCACAAATGTCACTGATTGCAGTGATCACTAAATAAATGGTCACTGCAATCAGTGACACTGTGACTGGGGGCTGGGGGGTGATCTGGGGGGTGATCTGGGGGGGTCTGGGGGTCCTGGGGGGGGCGATTAGTGTTCCTATGTGTCCTGGTGTCAGTGTAGTGTTGTGCTCACTGACCTGATGTCTTCTCTTGTACGGCGCTCGGTATATGTGAGCGCCGCACAGGAGATGACATCACTTCCTCCTGCCTCCTCTGTCTGAAACAGACAGAGGAGGCATTTCCATTCGCCGGGAGCGATCGCGAGGGGGGGGCCGGAATCGAAAGGCCGCCCCCTCATCTGGGATCGCTCCCGGTGAAGTAACGACCGCTCACGGCACAGAAGGGGGGTCCGGATGGACCCCCCAACTGTACAAAGGCAGTCACGTAGATCTACGTGATTCTGCCTGTCCGTGCCATTCTGCCGACGTAAATCGGCGGTGGGCGGTCGTTAAGTGGTTAAGTAATCTCTCCTCTAGCATGGCTCCACCCCAGGCCCTATAAGGGAACTCTATATTAACCTGTGCACTGCAAGCCAGCCGTGCTGTTCAATATTGTGTGTTTGGTTTCCCGCTTGCCGTGTGCTCTACGTCTGTCGCTGTTTTACCGTTCTTGGCTTGTTCTCGATTATCCCTGCCTGCTTGTGACCTGCTTATGACCCTGACCTTTGGCGTGTTCTATGTTTATCTTTGTCTGCTAGTCGCCACGACCTTTGGCTTATCTCCTTACTAGAATTACAGACAAAATGACGGCGCGAGGGGTGACACCCACCGTATGACCCCACTAACTTAATTCATATGCGTGGTTTTACCACCGCCCTGTGAGTAGCCATTTGGCTGATATTTATCTATTAATAAATCCTCCTTTGTTTACATGCTGCACTTAGTAGGCACATTTTTCTTGTTTTTTCTTATCTCCTTACTATCTCTTGTTATCCTGGGCTGCTGCTTCCTCTCTATCCTCCTGTAGCCTACTGTGAGCGTGAGCTGGGAGACCTTGGGGGCCGCGACCTGGAACCAGTTGCAGCGCAGTCCATCCTCACCACTAGAGGCTCTGGTGAACACCTGCTGGCTCTTAGACTCCGTGTCTAGGGGAATCTTATGCTCTAGCTCCCTGTGGGATCTGTGTTGGTGCTCCAGTGGACCTGCCTTCCTGAACCTTCCAGAGTTCCCTCCGCAGCAGTCAGCCGAAGGGTCCACTATTTTAGCAGTGCACTCCTGACTCCAACGGAGTGCATCTGTCACCTGGCCTCAGGCGACCTGACAGTAACAGAGAAATAAACTCATCAGGGTGCTGCTTCTCCTTTTACGTTCCAATCACAATGTTGGGGTTGGTAGGGAACTTGTAAATTAAATCAAAACTAGAGAGAGAAAAAGAGAGAGAAAAAGAGAAAAAATAAGGTCCCCTAATCTGCTAGACAGGACTGTGGTGTGAGTTAGAGCTGTGTAAATCTCAGGACTGGATTGACAGAAATACAATTCCTTTGGCAGACAAATGGCTATAATGTATGTATTTTACTGTATGTATTAGGCAGTTGGTCTGGAGTTCAGCTAATAATCCCATCTGCAGCCAATATTTTATATATTTTTTTTTATAGAGTAGGGCATTTTTTACAGCTTCTGTCTTTCTCCCTGTTGTGGAGATATTCCTTCACTTATGGTCAAGATAGTAAAGCCTCGTACACACGAACGAGTTTCTCGGCAAGAAACGACAAGAAATCTGCCGAGATAGCTTTCTTGCCGAGAAAATCGTTTGTGTGTATGGTTTCTCGTCAAGAGAACCGGCAAGAATCTCGACGAAATATAGAGAACCTGCTCTCTATTTTCTCATTGAGATTCTCGTCAGCCTGTTTCTCGACGAGAAAATTGTGTGTGTGTACACTTACCTGTCCTCCGGGAAGCCAGCGCATGCTCGAAATGACTTTGACGCATGCGCGGTAGCTTCCTAGGCATAGATAGGGTGTAGCAAGATGGCGGCGACGGCATCGAATGTGACGAGCGCACGCTCGTCGTAGTCGATGACGTCACTGCGTTCGCTCCATTCAAAGAACCGCGGGTTCTTTGAATGGAGCGTGTGTACACTCGGCCGGGACAAGTTTCTTGTCCAAGAATCTCGTCAAGAAAAACGACGTGTTTTTTCTTGACGAGATTTTCGGCCGTGTGTATGAGGCTTAAGTGATGGAAAATTTCTACAACAGGAACACTGAAAGAAAAAAAAAGAAAAAACAAGTTTTAGTAGAGTGAGGAAGGGTTGCTGTTCTTGTCTTTGTTTACCCCTGACAATCACACCTCCCCATTTCTTGACCAGGTAACACCAGGACATGAAGTGAGAAATCTTCCCTTTTGGGGCACAGACAAATTTAAGAAAACAGACAGAATATTTCTCTTTTCCTCACTGTACAGCATTTAAATTAATAAACAAAAGAAAATTGTCTGAAGTGAGGCTTTAGGCTGGCCATACACAAAGCAAATTTCTTTCCTGCAACCACGAGTTGCAGGAAAGAATTTGCTTGATTCCCCTATCAAAGCAGACAGTGTTGATGCGGGAATCCCTCCTTGCTGGCCGTTGTCTTCTGACCCTGCTGGAAGAAGACAGTGTGATTATCGCTAGCGGCTGCTATAGCAATAATCGCAAGAGAATCTGGCAGGATGATTGTGTCTAAGTTGATCGATCAATTTAGTACATTTAGCCTGCCCATTAACGGTTCCTGCTGAACCAGCTGGCCTTAGTTGTAATCATTATTAGAATGAGCAAGCTGTTGAAAATAGATTAGATACTGTTAAAGGGAACATGTTTATAGGCAGCACATACCATGCTGTACAGAAGGCACCATGATCTTGCTTATTGCCAATTGCTTCCTATATGTACCATGGGGACTCCCTGAGAACTCCAGATCCAAGTAGGGTTAAACTGAAACTAATCCCCCTTATCCTTTACAGCCATGGGAGCTACCATCGTAGCCTTTGTTTGATCTGCAGAAGCCATAGTGCTTCATGTGATCAGTTATGATACCAGCTATTTGATGGCTTGATAATTTGGTTGAGAGCGCAAGCAACTTTGACAGTTGTTATTTACAGCATGCCTTAAATATAACGGTTTTGGGAAAGTTAAAGTGTTACTAAACCCACAACCGTAAAACCAGTCTATATATGCAGTAAAGCATGCTTGTTATACTCACTTTGGAACCTAAGGGGTTAATCATCTAGTCATGCATTGTGTTAATCATGCATTGTGTAAAAGGGCTGTTTGATCCCGTATGTGCAAATCCTCCTCTTCTTGCACTGTCTCCAAAACATGTCCAAATAAGACAGAGTTACTGGAGTAAGGCCCCTTTCACACAATCCGTGTACGGACTCCGCTGAGCAGGTAGATGACAGGTCTGTCTCCGCACACTGTGCAGGGACCGACCTGTCAGAGCGCCGCTCTCCCCTATGGGGGATCGGATGACGACGGACCGTAGAGTCCATTGTCATCCGATCCGATCCGATAGACGGATGGAAAAGTAGGGTTTTCCTCCGTCACACTTTGGTGGATCGGAGCGGGTCGGATGTCAGCGGACATGTCACCGCTGACATCCGTGGCTCCATAGGGGTACATGGAGCATCCGTTCAGGTCCGCCTAAAAAAACTGACAGGCGGACCTGAATGGTCCGTCCGTGTGAAAGAGCCCTTAGACTGCACATACTCAGTTTGCTTTTTTTTGGAAGAGTGCATGTGATCAGCACTGTCCAGACAGAGGGTCAGTGGCCCTGCATCCTGATAGGTCAGCAAGTGCAGTGTAAAAACTCCTCTATAAGCTTTAACCAGGCACTAATAGAAGTCTCGAGACTGCTATATACTGCTGGTGAGAAAAGGTATTTAGCAGTTTATATTAAAATGATTGCATTTCCATGTCCTGTGGGAGACCAGATATAGTAAATGCAGGGTCCTGGGTTTAGTAACACTTTAAATCAGTGGGTTCAGTTCCACCTTCAGTTTGAGTTCGAGCTATTGATCTTTTTAAAGCAGACCTTCAGTAATCTTTTCAACTTTTTATCTATTAAATCTTCTGCCCTTGTTGTTTTAACTTTGGATAGTAAAACTTTTTTTTTTCTGCCAGTAAATACCTCATACAGCCCACTTCCTGTTTCTTGTCTGGTAAAAAGCCTAGGCTTATGACATCATGCACAGCTCCCTCTCTTACTCTTGTGAGAGTTTTCCAGGGGGGGGGGGGGGGGGTAATAAGAGGGCCAATGACAGCTGGAGGTGTGCCTCTGTGTGTCTGTGTAAATCCAGGAAGTGAACAGGCAGCAGCTTCAGCTGCCCATAGTTAAAATGACTGCAGCTATACTTGGAGGAGGGAGATTTCTGCAGCATAATGGCAGGTACGAATCACAGTATATATACAATAATATGCAAAGTGGTTGGAGGGAAGCTTCAGAATGGCAAAGGTGTTTTTATTACAAATTATGTGAGCAGACTGCAGTTCCTCTTTAAGTAACAGGCTGTTTTTAACAGAAGGGCAAAGTTTTAAAGGACTCCACTGTATTTAACCCCAGAACTGGAAGGATTTCCAACTTTTCGTCTGGAAATCAAAAACCCCATTACAGTGCCTTTAAGCAAAATGTTAAACTGCCACAACTTAGCTCATTCAAAGCTGTATCCCATGCCACCAATAAACCCAACTTCAACTATTTTTTAGTACAGTAAAGAAGAGTTAAAACTTCTGTTTTTTTTTTTTTTTTGCTTTTTGTGACTCCACTGGGAAGGTTTCCCTTTCACTTTCTGTCCCCGTGACCCCAGGGTAAGAAAAGTGGCATCTCCAGAGCAGAAAGACAGACTGCAATAAAAACATGGCAGAAGTTTGCTCAATCTTCCCATAAGAATCTTGTTTTGTGACTGTCTCTGTTTTCATTGGAGATATTTCTAATAATTTCCTGTCCCACTGACACAGGGTGTAAGAGGAAAGATTTCCAATGAGGACACAGAAAGTAATTTAAAACCAATACCCCACACTGTCCACATTTTTTTTTAGCTGGAGTTTAGAAAACGATATGTATGTAAAATGTGGCTCTGTTTAAAACCAAGAGCAAGCACCCCCCATAGTCTTCATCTGTCAAATACTAGCTCCTTTATGTCAGTCTGGAGTAACTCCACGTATGCCTTCGCATCGAAATAAACGTGCTGTGTTCTAGCGTTGTTTCCAAATTGGAGGCACACATCAGTACACATACGAGAACATAATGAAAACTGCTTTGCTAGGAACAATTCAAACAAATATATCTGTGGTTTGTCCACAGTGAGCGTAGATGGGCTGATTTTTCTTATTATATTTACTGCAGGGATTTTCAGACTTTGGCTTGGAAGTCTGCGCTCAGTTTCTCTTGACATCATTGAAAATTACATACAGACCGCTTGGCTATCTAATGTTAAAAATAAGAAAACACAGCAAAGGATCATAAGCCATAACCTCAAATTCCCCCAGTAAGCAAGATACCTGATCATATTTTTTGCTTAGCACTTTTATAAAGAGTTTTGTATATAGTGATGATTCTAAAGAGTTACTGCAGCCAACTGAATATGTATTTTGCAGTATTGAAATACTGAAGGTGCAGCTTTTTCCCTGATGTTTTTAGAAAAACTCCTCTTATTTTAACATTTATTTTTTGCAATTACCGTATATACTCGAGTATAAGCCAAGTTTTTCAGCACATTTTTGTGTGCTGAAAATGCCCCCCTCGGCTTATACTCGAGTCACCAATTTGCGCCTGATCTCCCAGACTTTGGGGACCCGGTAGCATACCAAACTTGGCACACATGTAGCCCCACTCTTCCTCTACAAGTGTGCAAAGTTTGTTGTCTAGGGGACCTACGGCTGGGGAACACCGATTTTTCAAATCCGGGCACCCCTTCCATGTTAAACGGTAATTTCTCCTGTGACTTTGGGGACCTGGTACCGGCCAGTCGTAGGTCCCCTGGACCCGAAACTTGGCACACATGTAGCCCCATTTCTCCTCTATAAGGGTGCAACGTTTTTTGTCTGGAGGACCTACGGCCGATTTTTCAAAGCCGGGCACCCCTTCCATAGACTCCCATGTTAAACGTCAGTCTAGTCATGGACACAGTCCGGCATGGACACAGTGAGGCATGCACATGGACACAGCGAGGCACAGTGAGGCATGCAGATGGACAACCTAGGCTTATACTCGAGTCAATATGTTTTCCCAGTTTTTTGTGGTAAAATTAGGTGCCTCGGCTTAAATTCGGGTCAGCATATACTCGAGTATATATGGGTAATTGTTTTTGATAGCTACTTGTTTCTCTTTTTCTCGTTCAAGGTTTTTTTGAAGTTTCAGAGAAAAGAACAAACATAACAACTGTCATGCCCGACTTCTACCTGAATTGACATTAGGTAGACACATCAATGTGGAGGGATAGAGGAGAATAGAAGAGCAAGGAGAGAGAAGACAAGCAATAGTCAAGAGGGACAAAAGGGGGGTTTTGTGGGGTAAAGGGGGGAGCTGGGGGATGGGAGTCCTCACAAAGCTTAGGCTGTATCTGATAAAATATTAGATGAAAGGTTAAAGTGATGTTAGGCTCTCAAGGTCTAAAGAAGGCAGGGCATATTGGAACCGAGGGTCCCACATCTTGAAATCCCTTTTCTCTCTTTAAAACAGTTAATCACTGTAAAATATTAAAAAAGTTGTTCTATGAGTTGTTTTGTGCAACTTGGTTGTCTGTTTTAAATGACAGCAAGATAATGGTATAGTCATAATCAGGGCTTTTTTTCAGGGGGAACTTGGTGGAACTCCGTTCCACCACCTCTGGCTCAGACCCTTTGGTGCCTGCTCACCACAATCACAAACACAGAAGTCTGGTTTCTGTGTTTACAAGTGATAACTCTGCACTCTGTATATAATGCAATCCTGGTATTTAAAGCCCCTTTAAGACCCTCCTACTGTTCGTGAAATTTGACTGACCACACCCACTATTTGATGTGATTTGGAGGGTGTGTGTAGGGGGGGTTGTGGAGTCGTGGTTAAGTTCCAGCACCTATTGTTTGAGGAAAAAAAGCCCTGGTCATAATGCCTGTCTTCCATTAATCATTTGCCGACCATATAGCTTAGATATACGGTGACAAAGTGACAAAACTGTGCTTGATCACATACCTAGAATGTGATCCGACACTTCCGGGTCTGGGGCATGCTCCCACTGTAATTATACACAGCCGGAGCCGATCGGCGTGTACCGCAAATTCGATGTCCGCGGGTACCTGCCGTTCCCTTGGTACAGAAGGAGAACTTCGCTCTGCCTATGTAAACAAGGCAGATTTCCGTTCTCTCAGTAGGGAAGGTAGTGATCCTGTGTTTTTGCAAAGCAGGAACATGGATCCATGCCTTCCCCTAGTACAAGCATTTCCCCCACAGTAAGAAAACACAGGCTAGGCACATAGTTAACCCTTTGATCGCCCCTGATGTTAACGCCTTCCCAGCCAGTGTCATTAGAGCAGTGACAATGCATATTTTTAGCACTGATCACTGTATTAGTGTCACTGGTCCCCAAAAAGCATCAAAAGTGTCAGTGTCTGATTTGTCCCCTGCAATATTGCAGTCCTGTTATAAGTCGCTGATCACCGCCAGTACTAGTAAAAGTATCCCCAGGGTTTGTAGACGCTATAACTTTTGCTCAAACCAATCAATATATGTTTATTGGGATTTTTTATTACCAAAAATATGTAGCAGAATGCATATTGGCTTAAATTGATGAAGAAATTCTCCAAAAATAAAGTCTCTCCATCTGCTATAATTCCTAACTTTTTTGCTGTGAACCATTATGTAGGTATTAGGTGTTCCTGCCCACCTTTATATTTTCCAACGTGTCCTGTTGTCTTCTTCATAATCTAAAATGCATCGGTTAGAGTGAGCATTGATTGTAATGGTCCCAGCAGGTGTGGAGATACAACAAAACAATCACAGAAAACTTTCTTTATCGTACACCACGGGACACAGAGCTAGTCATTACATAATGGGTTAAGGGTCACCAGCGGTGATTGGACACTGGCACAACCAATGGAAGACAGTTCCCCTCCATATAACCCCTCCCATCAGGGAAGTACCTCAGTTTTTTCGCCAGTGTCGAAAGGTGTTGGACGCGTTAGGAGGTGCTAAAGGAAAGCTCTACCAAAGAGACCCTCTGGGGGTAAAAGAGCTATGCTTTCGGATCCATCCAAGACGCCTACAAATGAGCTGAATCTGGATGGGATCCGGGCCTCATCCATGAGGCGTCGCCTGTAATGTCTCTCTTCGGAGGACTGGGCTCTAAGATCCAGCACTTTCGCTATTTCGCTATAAAGTCCTGGTAAGAGTCTTGTACAAGGCCCAGGGGAGAGGTATCCTTTAAATAGGAACCCATATCCCTGAAGGTTGGCACACATAGCCCACCGTGAAGGGTGAAGTTTGGTATCTGTCTGAAATCTTTCAGCAGAAAAACCTGCGGCGTGGATAAGGTGAGATTAGAAGGTCCATAACTAGGTTGGGACCTTTTTTCAAAAAGTGGATGTCTTCTTTTTTTCCACCACTGGGGGGAGTAAAGAGCTGAATATACTCACCTCACTCTGTTCAGTGTCGGCTTCGGCGAAGTACACTGCTCGTCACCTCCGCTGCTGAGCTTGCTGAGGCACCCCGATCCTCCTTTCGGTGGCCGACCAGACACCTGCAGATGCAGGTAAGTGGGAAAAAGGGCTGATGAGAGTCCTCTCTCACTATGGCCACCGCCAGAGCGCTAAGGGCCGCGCGCGCGCGCGCGGGAGCGCGCTTTATCGGAGGGGGCGAAGGCGTGCGCGGGCACGTGGCGCGCGCAGGCACAGAAACGGCGCCAAATTTAAAAGACTGTCAGTGTGAGAAGCACTGCAGCAGCAAGCAAGCTCGTTAGTTCTCTTGTTCCTGGCAGAGAAACACAGCAGCTATACAGGGACGTAAGACTCCATGTGGTTGGATTGGGTACTTCCTAGAAGACATCCATGTTATGCATAGTTATGTGTTAAAAGTTGCATACTTAATGTATTTGCTAAACTGAACACGGTAGTATATGCATTTAGGTACCTTGTATTTTGTCTAAACAGTAAGCCTTCCAGGGGAAGTAATGCGGACAAAAAGAGATAAGAAAGCACCACCGCCTGAGAGGAGGCTCTAACTGTGCTGACTCGGTACCTTTCTCTCCTGTGTTGCTAAATGCACCTGTTCAGGATGAGCCATTACCTCTGTCAGGTATGGCGGCTTCCCCAGTGAAGCCTGGGCCTGTATATGTCACGGAGGACACTTTATCAGCTGCCCTAAATAATCTGGAGGAAAAAATTGCTACCTTAATCGCTAAAGTCCTCTAAAAAGGGACAATAAGCGAAGCAGGTCTCTTCCAGTATTGGACCTACCTTCAGAAGTACCTGAGGGAGGAGGATGAGGAGGAGGAGGCTACATCAGCAGAGGATGAGGAGCCAGATTTTAAGGTCACAGGTACAATGCTATAGCAGTGCATTTAAGTTAACCTCTGCGGAGGTAACGGAATTACCTGTCTCCTCCCGAGGGTCATTAAGATCCCTGCAAGGTGCATGCTCCTTCCCGGTTCATCCGTTACTAGAGGATCTAATATACGCAAACTGGCAACATCCAGATAAGCGTTTCTCACCTCCAAAAAGGTTTAACATTCTTTATCCTATGGGGGAAAATATTTTTTTTTAAAGAAATGGAGCCTGCCTGCGGTAGATGCGGCTATTTCTTGTGTAAATAAAAACCTGACATGTCCGGTGGATAATGTACAAGGGTTTAAAAGATCCTTCTGAGAGGAAGTTGAAATCCTCCTTCCTTTTGGCCGGCTCAATTACCCAACCTGCAGTAGCAGCAGTCGGTATGTGTCAGGTCATCAGCCAACAGGTAAAGCAGGGGCTGAAGGAACTGCCTTCAGAGCAGGCTAGAAATTGGGAAAATTTGCCTAAAGCCTTATGCTTCACAGTGGATGCCATGAGAGATTCTATCATACAGGCATCACGCCTTACACTCCAGCTGGTACAGATGCGCAGAATACTTTGGCTTAAGCATTGGTCAGCGGAAACCCCATGCAAAAAGCTGTTGGCAAGTTCCCGTTCCATCGCGAACGCCTATTTGGGGAATATATACAGAAGATATCAAGTGGTAAAACGACTTTTACCTGAGAGAAAGAAAAACAAGAGACCTTGTTTTAAACGCTCTCTCTCCCCAGCTCCCGGGAAATCTGACTCCAACCAGTGGCGGCGGCCTGTTTTAGCCGCCCACAAAAGCCAAGGGGCAAGCTCAGAAGAACAAGAAGCCGTGGGGTGCAAGAGCTAATAAGCAAGCCCCCAAAAACCTCTCAGTGAAGGGGCGCCCCCGCTCGGCCGAGTGGGAGGAAGGCTTTGTCAGTTCTCAGCGACTTGGCGGTCAGAAATCCAGGACAATTGGGTGGTATCCACAATATCCTCAGGGTACAAACTGGAATTTCGAGAGATCCCACCTTCTCAATTCCGAGGTTCAAGACTCTCCAAGGATCCACAAAAAAGAGAATCCTTCTTCAAAGGTTTGAATCACTTAATGGCTCAAGGGGTAGTTACAGACGTACCCCAAAAAGAGCGAGGTTCAGGTTTTTACTCAAACCTCTTTGTGATTCCAAAGCCAAATGGAGATGTCAGACCCATCCTGGATCTAAAATCCCTAAATCGGTTCCTGAACGTTCGCCATTTTCGAATGGAAACGATCCGATCCGTGGCCGCCACTTTAAAGGGCGGAGAATTCATGGCGCCCATAGATATCAAGGACGCACATTTACACATACCCATCCTCCCCGCTCACCAAAGATTCCTAAGGTTTGCGGTAGAAGATCGCCACTTTCAATTTGTGGCTCTGCCGTTTGGTGTAGCCACCGCGCCCATAGTATTCACAAAGGTGCTAGCTCCTCTGTTAGCAAACCTAAGAACACGGGGCATTGCGGTAACAGCCTATCTGGACGATCTACTAGTAATAGATCAGTCAAAGGAGGGATTGGGTCATGCTGTACACACTACAGTAGGATACCTGGAGCATTTAGGATGGATTATAAATTTACAAAAATCCTCTCTCCAGGCCCAAAGAAGGATAGTGTACCTGGGCATGATCATAGATACAGCCCAAAACAGGGTATACCTGCCAGAACCGAAGATACAGTCTCTGAAAGACCTGATCCACAAGGTCAAAGCAAACAAGAGGCCGTCTATTCGCCTTTGCATGAGACTATTGGGAAAGATGGTAGCCTCCTTCGAGGCGGTCCCTTACGCCCAGTTTCATTCGAGACTACTTCAAGGCAATATTTTAGCTTCCTGGAACAGGAAGAGCCAAGCTCTGGATATACCCATGCGCCTGTCCTCACAAGTACGCCACAGCTTCGATTGGTGGCTAGAAGCCAGGAATTTACGGAAGGGAAAGTCCTTCCTCCCAGTGGCCTGGAAGGTGGTATCTACGGATGCCAGCCTATCGGGCTGGGGTGCAGTATTCGAGGAGGCTTCTACCCAGGGAATCTGGGCCAAGACTCAGGGGATCCTGCCCATCAATGTGCTAGAGATCCGGGCGGTATATCTAGCCCTCAAAACCTGGACATACAGGTTACAGGGCTACCCAGTTCGGGTTCAATCCGACAATGCTACTGCAGTAGCTTACATCAATCACCAAGGAGGCACCCGCAGTCGGGCAGCCCAAAGAGAGGTGAACCGGATCCTGGCATGGGCAGAAGAGCATGTACCTTGCCTTTCTGCAATCTTCATTCCAGGGATAGAAAATTGGCAAGCAGACTACCTGAGTCGTCAGCAGCTGCTACCAGGAGAGTGGTCTCTTCACCCCGAGATCTTTCAGGCCATATGTCTGAGATGGGGAAACCCAGATGTAGACCTGCTAGCTGCCAGGTTCAACAAGAAATTGGACAACTTTGTGTCCAGAACGAGAGATCCTCTAGCCTACGGGACAGATGCTCTAATAATACAGACGCTCTAATAACTCCATGGAATCAGTTCTCACTGATCTATGCATTCCCTCCGATCCCTCTTCTACAAAGACTGCTTCGCAGGATCAAGGAGGAGGGAATACCAGTAATCCTAGTGGCCCCAAACTGGCCCAGGAGGCTTTGGTACGCCGAGATTGTAAAAATGGCGATAGGAATGCCCTGGAAGTTTCCACTTCGACACGACCTGCTGTCACAGGGTCCAGTATTCCACCCTTCCTTACAAAGGCTAAAGTTGACGGCCTGGCTGCTGAGACCCACATATTTAAAAAGAGAGGGGTCTCTGGTCCGGCTCTTTCTACGCTCATTAATGCTAGAAAGCCAGCCTCCAGACTCATCTATCATAGAGTCTGGAGAGCATACGTTTCCTGGTGTGAATCCAGATGTTGGAATCCTCAGAAATATGAAATAAGTAGGATTCTTGCTTTTTGCCAGTTAGGAGTGGATATGAATTTAGCCCTTAGCACCATCAAAGGGCAAATATCGGCTCTATCAGTCTTCTTTCAGAGACCATTGGCATCTCACTCCCTAGTTCGGACATTCATTAAGGGGGTACTGAGGATAAATCCTCCAGTTAGGACTCCCTTGTGTCCATGGGATTTGAATTTGGTATTGTCAGTGTTGCAAAAGCAACCTTTTGAACCTATTCGCCATATTCCTTTAATTATATTGAGTAGGAAGTTGGCCTTTCTGATTGCTATAGCTTCTGCTAGGAGAGTATCAGAGCTAGCAGCTCTTGATTGTAAAGAGCCTTATCTAATTTGTCACAAGGACAAAATCGTACTACGACCCCATCCGGCTTTTCTACCTAAGGTGGTGTCGGCTTTTCACTTGAATCAAGACATTGTTCTGCCTTCCTTTTTTCCAAACCCGCGGACGGCGGGGGAAAAATTATTACACTCTCTAGATCTAGTGAGAGCGGTAAAGGTGTATCTGCAAGCAACCGCTCAGATACGTAAAACAGATGTTTTGTTTATTTTACCAGATGGGCCCAAGAAGGGCCAAGCGGTATCAAAATCCACCATTTCCAGGTGGATTAGACAAGTAATTATTCAAGCTTATGGTTTAAAGAACAGGACTCCTCCTTTTCCTGTTAAGGCGCACTCTACCAGGGCGATAGGTGCTTCATGGGCAGTGCACCACCAGGCTTCGATGGCTCAGATCTGTAAAGCTGCAACTTGGTCTTCAGTCCATACATTTTCCAAATTCTATCAAATAGATGTGAAAGGACATGAGGATTCCGCCTTTGGGCGAAGTGTGCTGCAGGCAGCAATATAGGGCTTCTGGTCCGCAAGCGGCCTGTTTTGATCTGTGTCTCCCCCCCTTCATATGAGCATTGCTCTGGGACGTCCCATTATGTAATGACTAGCTCTGTGTCCCGTGGTGTACGATAAAGAAAATAGGATTTTTATAACAGCTTACCTGTAAAATCCTTTTCTTGGAGTACACCACGGGACACAGAGGTCCCCCCCTTCTTATGGGAACCTTACTGCTTTGCTACAAAACTGAGGTACTTCCCTGATGGGAGGGGTTATATGGAGGGGAACTGTCTTCCATTGGTTGTGCCAGTGTCCAATCACCGCTGGTGACCCTTAACCCATTATGTAATGACTAGCTCTGTGTCCCGTGGTGTACTCCAAGAAAAGGATTTTACAGGTAAGCTGTTATAAAAATCCTATTTTTAGAGCACCCAAGAGATATAGGAAACTATTAGGTAGTTTAACTTCTCATCATATGAGAAACAAAAAATGTGCCGCTCCTCTTTCTAAATGTACAGTATATATCAAATAACTTCAGTGAATATATAAAAACGGTAAGATAGATAAATATGCAGATAAAGAAAGAAACAAATGTGCACATAGAAAAATCAAAACACTATCATAATTCTTCTATGATTATCCTAAAGTTTATAACAAGGAAATCATGAAATAATTTGTTGTCTTCTTTCCAATATGACAACTCTCATGCTGTGTTACCCATCGCCTTGTATCATATGCGCTCCCCTCTAAACATAGACCCAACAAATAATCAGGTCTAGCTGCACTTTTCACACTTTTAGGGACAGGGAATTCCCATATAACTCTCTCTCTCCTTCCCGGTAAGTTGAATGGATCACTGGCTCAACTTCCCTGGATGTGCAGGTATAACATTCTGTGGGATCTCTTTCTTTCTCTCTTCTGTATGCAGCACACTCACAGATATGAAAATACATTTCTCATAGTGTAGCAAGTCTGGACATAAACATTTATTCTTTAAAATTACACTCACAAATGAAAGGTTTAAAAACGCTTGTCATATCTCTCCTACAGCTCTCTCTTGTCACCCAGCTCCTCCCACGCGTTGCGTCACAGGTCACATCCCTTAGACCCCTTTCACACTGAGGCAGTTTTCAGGTGCTCTGCTGGGGTTTTTCGCCTTCCTCCTGGATCAACTGTGAGTATAGAATTGGGTATATGGGATTGTATGATATTATTATTTAATTTTTTTATGGTTGAACTGGATGGACTTGTGTCTTTTTTCAACCTGACTAACTATGTAACTATGTGTTTTAGCGTTAGAAATAGCATCTGAAAAGCGCCTGAAAACTGCCTCCCATTCATTGCAATGTGTGCTTTCACACTCGAGCGGTGCGCTTGTGGGACGTTAGAAAAAGTCCTGCAAGCAGCATCTTTGAGGCGGGTTGAGAGCGCTCCCAAAATGCCCCTGCCCATTGAAATGAAAGGCAGCCTTAAAAACTGGTCTTTTTTCGTTTTTTTTAAGGTCCAGTTGTCACGTGACCTTAAAAAAAAAGTCCCGCTAGCGCCCCAAAAAGCGCCGCTAAAACATTGCTAAAGTACCGCAAAAACGACCGGCGCTTTAGCGATGTTTCAGCGGTGCTGCAGTGTGAAAGGGGCCTAAAAGTGGCAAAAGTGCAGCAAGACCTGATTATTTGTTGGTTCTATGCTTAGAGGTGAGTGCATATGATGTAAGGTGACGCAGCGTAAAAGGGGTCATATTGGAAAGAAGACAACGCATTATTGCATGATTTTTTATTATGAACTTTGGGACATTCACAGGAGACTTATGATTGTGTTTTGATTTATCTATGTGCACATTTGTTTATCTCTTTATCTGTATATTTGTTAATCTTTACGTTATTATATATTTACTGAAGTTATTAGAGATATATATTTAGAGGAGTGCCATGTTTTTTGTTTTTCAATAATTTTGTCTATATGTGGGAACACATGTTTATGTGAGCAGCACTTTAATTAACACAACTATATAAGATTGGTGCATTTTTTTTTTCACAAGACATTTAAAATGAAATTTAGTATTAATTTTACAAACGGGGTGTGGCAGAAGGACACAGTTATATTCTTCATAATATGCTAAAATAGAAAAAAATCATTTTGGGTGGACTGACCCTTTATGAATGGGAGAAACAAAGGCATTGCTGAAGAGCAATTATTGCATGTTCTTAGCTTGAAACGGTGCTTGTATGTTTGTGACTTTCTGTCCATTGGGTAATTGGCGTTTACAAGCATGGTATTCTAGCAGAACAGTTGGTGGAAAGTACACTGATTTATAAACACAAAAAACATAAATCGAATGCGTATCTAAACCCAGCAACTTAGCAGTTACCCAAAAGAAAGCTTGTTAGACATGTTCAGTATGTATTACTAAATCTTTAAATCCTTAATCAAACATACTAATATTGTATGGCTTCAACAGAGGGCAGGGGTGACAACAGGGTTCTAACAGACCCTTGATGTTTCATTAAAGAGAGCCTGTCACTTGCATTATGCTATCACATAGGGGGGTTATCAGACTAATTGTGATAGCAATAAAGTTAGTTTTTAAAATTAAAGTGGTTGTAAACCCTTACACATACCCAGTGAAATGACTGGCCTCAGGTGATACACAGAGATGAAACAAATCCTACTACATCAGTTGTACTTGCCTATATGCAGTCTTCTCTACATCAGTCCAGCATTTATAAAGTTTGTTTGAGAGCTCAGAAAAAAAGGGGGTGAAGAGCTGAAATTACAGGCTTCAGACCTCAGTTACGAGAGCGCAGCTAATTTGAGGGAAGAGACCCCCCCCCCCCCCTCCACACAGCTCACAGAAACAGAGCTAAGGCTGTCAGTAAGCTGGAGCTATCTCCCCTGTCACCATTTTTAACTTGGTGTCAGGAAAACTTATCAGACATTATTTATGCTGATAGCAGAGGAACAAGGCAGCAGAAAAAAAATCACACTTATGCCCTGTACACACGAGCGGAAATTCCGCCAGCAAAAGTCCGATGTGAGCTTTTCATCGGAATTTCCAACCATGTGTATGCTCCATCTGATTTTCAAAGTTTGATAGCAGGTTCTCAATTTTTTCGACGGAAAAAATTCCTATCGGAAATTCCGATCGTCTGTATGCAATTCCGATAGGAAAAAAAACATGCATGCTCGGAAACAATTCGACACATGCTTGGAGGCATTTAACTTCTTTTTCTCGCACCGTCGTAGTGTTGTACGTCCCCGCGTTCTTAACGATCAAAAGTTCAGAGAACTTTTGTGTGACCATGTGTATGCAAGCCAAGCTTGAGCGGAATTCCGTCGGAAAAACCATCCAACTTTTTTCCGACGTAAATTCCGCTCATGTGTACAGGGCATTAGTGCTCTTAATTGAGACAAGTGCACACTATAGGGGGACATGCTTTGTTCATATTTCATGTGTGAGGTTTACAACCACTTTATAGTTTAATAAAAGAGAACCACGCTCCAAAAATTTATCAAAGCCCCATTTAAACAGAATGCAGAACAGAACGGTGCAGAACATGTATTGGGCATCAGCATGCACTCTATAGTAAGAGCAATAATTCTAGGGCCATCATTCATCACCGCTAACCCTAAATCGATTAGCTGTAAATGCTTTTCAAACATGCCAGAAAACATACTAGAAAAATCTCTTATCATGGATTGCCTTGTTGCAGAGGCTGCTGTGTTACTAATTTATTGGAGTGGATATTGTGGCTACTGCTCCAGATTGGCAGCATTTTCATGCTTTGATATAGAATTTCCCACCTACAGCCTGTTGCTAGGATTGTAACAGATCTGGGGCAAAACCAAGGACATAAAAGTGACATTTTATGTGCACATGTAAAACTCTGGATGTCACAAATGGGGAAAAGTACTGTAAATCTAGGAAAAGACATTCCATAAATATAAATAAATATATACATTACAAAAAGCAATTCTATTACCCTATTGAGCACCCCCCCCCCCCCCTGTTTTTAATGGCTAGCAAACCCACCTTTCAAAAACGTTAGTAGTTGTCTAGTATCTTCTTTTTTTTTTTTTTTTTTTATATGATGCTACCACTATCCAAAAATATATATAATTTTCTTACACACCTGCAAACCAGCACATCTTCTCCAGAGCCTCTGTGGTTCGGGAACTTACAAGCATATGACAATTGCAGAGAAGGTCTACTAAAGAGATTTTACCAGGATATGGTGCAGGTAGTGTTTTATATGCTTCTGAATTGTGGTGATGCCATGTTTCACAGGGTCTGTAAAGAATTGCCCCATGGCCACCAATCTGATTCAACACTAGACATTCCGTAATTTTTAAGTGATTTTTAAAGCAATGGCATTTACTCTTTCTTCTCTATTGACAAAGTGGGTATTATCCGTTAATTAGGAGTGACTAGGCAGAAAACTTGTAAAAAGTGTTGCATCACACCTTCTACAGTACCGCCCAGGGGGCGGACCCTCTGGGTATATCCCCTCAGTCTGCATCTCGCAGATCAGTTTTTTTCTGTCTAGCAAGGAGTAGGACATGGCTCCCTTTGGGCCCATTGGTCCGGGGGAAAAAGATATTTTTTTGCTACTTTTTTTGTTTCCTGCGATCTTCGATCAATTGCAGACTGGGTGACAGGCTGGATCCTCGATCCTTGTAGTCTCCCCAGTTTCGGCCATCGAGCGTGTGCCGACCCTAGCTACGTGCTGGGTTTTCCACGACATGCCCGTCGCTCCACGGGTGGCCGGTGAGCCTACGCTCCAGGGCCTGCATCGGACCGCTCAGCTTCGGCTGACCTTACGGCCAAGTCGCACCAGCCTGTCCGGTGAGCGTCACGCTCCAGGGCATACATATGATCGTCCCCTTGGGTCCAATCACAGCATGCCTGCCCAACAGTCACCTTCCATGCGCGGACGATGATCTGTTTGGAATGTCTTCCAGCATGATACATGCAGGATAGGTAAGTAAACTCCCCTGCCTCGGCTGGGTGATTTGGCTGGACATTCCTGGAGAGACCAAGTAAGTGGTTGTGGCCCCTTTCTTCCCTCTCTCCCTGCCTTTCCCTCCTCCCTGGGCTTCTAGCTAAAGGTTGCTGGGTGCTGGGGGTCACCTAAGGGGTTCCACTGGAGCGGGGCTGGCTGTAACTAACATTTTAAAAGAAATGTAATTTCTGCTTACCTGTATGTGCTTCCTCCTCCATGCTGTCGGCGGCCTTTTGCGGTGGTCTATGCTGGGTTTGGCCTCTAGTGACTGCCCGGCGGCCATCTTCCTGTGGTTTCGGCGCCATTTTCTTGTAGTTCCACACCCACTGGCCTCTATCGACTGATCGGCGGCCATGTTTGTAATGATCCACGCTGTATGTATATATTGCCATTCGGCGGCCATCTTTTTGTGGTCTACGGCTGCTTTGGCCTCTCTCTTCGGCTCGGCGGCCATTTTCTTAGAGCCCACATTATCTTCCATACAGACGTTTTGGCGGCCATTTTGCGAGAGTCTCCGGCCTCTAGGGTGCATTACACTGTGGCGAACAATTCACACAGGAAGCGCTGATAAAAGAAGCAGACTGACACAGCAGCGGTGGGACAGCATCACAGGCGCAGCACACGGCAGCATAGCGGTACCGGTCCAGGGTGGTGAGTCCTCTGGGTGACCCAGCATCTCTGCAGCGCAGGAGGGTGGCCTATTGATATCTTGCCTTGAGCCCTGTGGGTGTCAGCATGTGGTCAGCATGGCATCTGAGCCAGATGTCTTCTCCCCTGAAGCACCAGATTTAGCAGCTGGTGCCCCTGAGGTGCCTATGGACGCTATGTCGGCAATCCTAGAGGCGTTTGCTGCAGGGTGGAAGCAGCACACGGGAATACAGGGGGTAGTAAACGCCCCCGTCCCCTGCAATCTTCTGGGGATATTTCTGAGACAGAACGAGGTCCAACTACGGCTCATGGCCCAGATTTTGACGCAGCAGAGACTGCAGACTGTGACCGATCGGACAGTGAGGATGACTCCAAGTCCAGGTCAGTACGCGAGACGGCTTTGGTATCTGACCTTATTACTGCAGTGCGGGATACGCTAAAGTTGGAAAATACTGCAGAAGCAGCAGAGACTCCGGTCCCCTTTGGTTTTCGTAAACCTGCCCGCACGGCTAAGGTGTTCCCTTGTGTGTATTATTTTGATAAACTCTTATACAAGGAATGGGAGAACCCACTGAGGGTCTTTACAGCCCCAAAGAGGTTTGCGGTACGGTACCCCTTTGAGGAGAGTTTTCTGAAGAAATGGACCTCTCCCCCAATAGTGGACCCACCAGTGTCAAGACTTAATAGAGCTACCACTATTCCAGTAGAAGGGGCTCCTGTTTTCAAGGACCCTGTGGATAAGAAGGCTGAAGCACTCGCTCGCTACCTATACTCAGTGGTAGGCTCGGCAGTACGCCCGGCATTGGCGGGGGCCCTAGTGTCTCAGACACTTACTGAATGGGCAAAATTGCTGCTCCAGGGGTTAAAGGAGCGAGATGCTCCTCCTGATGAGATAACTTTGGCCGACCAGTTGGTCCAGGGCCTTAAGTTTGTCTGCGAGTCAGACATGGATACTATTCCCCTGCCGTCAAAAGCTTCGGTTTATGCAGTAGCAATACGCCGCCTGATCTGGCTAAAGGGCTGGTCTGCGGACCAGACTTCCAAGAAAGCCCTGTTGGATCTGCCTTTTAAGGGCGACAGACTTTTTGGGGCTTCTCTGGATGACATCATCAAGGATGTCACAGGAGGTAAAAGCACTTTGCTTCCCCAAACTAGCAAGGGTAAGGGGCCACGCCAAGGGCAAGGGCCCTCCTTTACTGCACGCAAGCATTTTTTTTGTCCCCCCTAGGGCGACAGGGAAAAGACCCCAGGCCGACAAGGCGCCTGCCCAAGGACAAAAGCGTCCTTGCTCCCGCAGACCCAACAAGCCTGCGGACAAATCTGCTTCCACATGAAGGTCCGCCCTCACCCAGCTCTCGGGTGGGGGGACGTCTTCGCAAATTTGCGACTCAGTGGACAGCTCTAGTCTCCGGCAGGTGGGTTTGCGAAGTAATCTCCTCAGGCTACAAGATAGAATTTCTCTCTTGTCCACCGGACAGATTCGTCACCTCCAATCTCCAGCTACTACCGACCCATCGGAAGGCCCTGTATGGGGCAGTCCAGGGTCTACTGGAATGCGGGGTAGTTATTCCAGTTCCAGAACAGGGTCAGGGTTTTTACTCAAATCTGTTCATTGTGCCGAAGAAGGAGGGGGTTCGTCCAATCTTGGATCTCAGAGCCCTCAATTGCTTTGTGAAGGTACAAAGATTTCGGATGGAGTCGGTTCGATCTGTAGTCACGGCTCTCCATCCGGGGGACTTTCTGGCCTCCTTGGACATCAAGGACGCATACCTGCATGTCCCCATATACTCCAGACACCAGAAGTTTCTGCGATTTGCTATCGGGAAGAACCACTACCAGTTTGTGGCCCTCCCGCTTGGCCTTGCCTCAGCACCCAGGACGTTCACCAAGGTGCTCGCTCTGATTCTGGCACTTCTAAGACAGCGGGGTATCGCTATCATGGGCTACTTGGATGACCTTCTACTGAAGGCCCCTTCAAGCTCAGAATTAGAGGTAAGCGTGTCCATTACCTGTCAGACTCTTCGAGACTGTGGTTAGATACTAAACACGCAAAAGTCAGTATTGGTGCCCACTCAACGCCTAGTGTACCTGGGCTTGATTCTGGATTCCTCAGAGGCAAAGGTATTCCTCCCTGTGGAGAAGTTGCAGACCCTCCAGGCTGCAGTACGGCAGCTGACTTCCAGGAATTGGTCGTCACTCCGTTTTTGCATGTGAGTGTTAGGCCTCATGGTAGCCTCCTTCGAGGCGGTCCCATATGCTCAATACCACACTCGAGTGTTATAGAAGGAAGTTCTGTCCAGATGGAACAGATGTCCATCATCTCTGGATTATCAAATCCGAGTGAGCCACCTAGTCTGGAGATCCCTGGTATGGTGGCTGACAGCACCGGCTCATTTCTTCCGGTTTACTAGATAGTGATCACGACGGACACCAGCCTTACAGGTTTGGGGGGAGTCTGGGGTGTTCAGTCGGTGCAAGGTCGCTGGACCCCAGAGGAAGCCCTCCTGCCGATCAATGTCCTGGAAATCTGGGCGATCAGGCTGTGCCTCTTCAAATGGTCTCAGAGGCTGCAAGGGCGTCCAGTCAGGATCCAGTCAGACAACGCTACAGCAGTGGCATATGTCAATCATCAAGGAGGAACAAGAAACTCAGCTGCAGCATCGGAGGTCGCTCGCATCCTGAAGTGGGCAGAGAGGAGCATACCGGCACTGTCGCCCGTGTAAATTCCGGGTGTGGAAAACTAGCAGGCGGACTACCTGAGCCACCAGATGCTGGACCAGGGAGAATGGTCCTTACAACCAGAGGTGTTCCAACTCCTCTGCCAAAGATGGGGCACACCATTCGTAGATCTTCTGGCTTCCCGACTCAATCGGAAGGTATTGAGGTTTGTGGCCCGGTCAAGAGACCCATGGGCAGACGCAACGGACGCGTTGGTGGCATTGTGGGGTCAGTATCGGCTAATCTATGCCTTCCCTGCCTTAAGGCTTCTTCCTATTCTGCTCCGCAGAGTGGAGGCGGAGGGAATTCCAATGATCCTAATCGCTCCAGATTGGCCTCAGCGTCCTTGGTACGCCAATCTAGTACGTCTGGTAGCAGACGTCCCCTGGCGCCTACCACTACGGAAGGACCTGCTATCGCAAGGTCCCATACTCCATCCTGCTTTACGGTCACTGGCTTTAACGGCATGGCTGTTGAGAACCAGGTACTGAGAGACCGGGGCCTGTCAGATTCAGTAATCTCTACTATGAGAAGTGCTCGGAAACCGTCCTCTAGGAAGGTTTATCACCGCACTTGGAAGGCCTACATCTCCATGTGTGAGGAAATGAAATGGCATCCGCGTACTTATTTGGTTTCCAGAATCCTGCTGTTTTTACAGCATGGGGTGGACCAAAGGCTTGCCCTAAGTACGATTAAGGGACAGATATCTGCCCTGGCTGTTTTTTTTTTCAGCGACCCCTGGTGACTCACTCTCTCGTGAGTACATTTGTGCAGGGGGTTTGACATGTGGCCCCTCCGGTCCGTCCCCCGCTACCTCCGTGGGACTTGAACCTGGTCCTCTCGGTGCTTCAGAAGGCACTGTTTGAGAATATTAGAGATATTCCCCTGTTGACACTTTCTCAGAAAGTGGTCTTTTTGGTGGCTGTTACGTCAGTTAGAAGAGTCTCTGAGCTGGCAGCCTTGTCCTGCAAGGCTCCCTATTTGATTTTCCACAAGGATAAGGTGGTGCTGCGGCCGCAGCCTTCCTTTCTTCCGAAAGTCGTTTCGGCTTTTCATCTCAACGAAGACATTGTACTTTCCATCCTTGTGTCCTCATCCGTCGAATCCTAAGGAGTCGGCGTTGCATTCCTTGGACGTTGTCCGAGCTTTGAGAGCATACCTATCTGC